>WMHX01000005.1:0-48581 GCA_013420875.1 Thelonectria rubi
AGTTTATTTATCTTATTTAAAGTATTATTATTATCTCTTATTAATTAATAACTTAATTCTATTTTATCCCTATTAGCTATAAGCCCTAATTATATTTATTTTAGTACTTTCTTATAGAAAACCCTTTTTTTCTTTAGTCTTACTCTCTCCCTTTATTACCTACCCTATATATTATTTTATAGATTATAATATTATATAATTATATTATTTTCCCTATTAAATTTAAAGATTATATTAAAGAATTAAACTGCCTTTATAATTAAAATTAATTAATTAAAATGATAATAATATTTTTAAGCTATTATTAAAAAACTTAAATATAAAGAGAGAATAAGAAATAAGAATAATAAAGATAATTATAAAGGTTATCTTATAAATAACCTTAAAGACCCTAAAAAACTCATGTTTTTACTTAATAACCTCTAATTAATATAATATTAATTATTAAATTTAATTAATTAAATAATTAATAAAAATAAATAAAATTAATTTTTTTAATTTATTAAAAATTATTTAATTTAATATTATTTTAAGTTTATTTATAATAATATTATTAATAATAAAAGATTTAATTTTATTTATAAATTATAATAAATAATAATTATTATTAAAAGACTAAAAATCTAAATTAATATTTATTATATTAAAAACCCTTTTAATAATTAATTAATTAGTTATTATCCTTATAGACTATTTAGAAGTATTAATACTAGCTAAAATAGCTAAATTATTAACTCTAAATCTTACCCCTAAATAGGTAATATGGCAGTGGAAAATAACGATTAGCGGAAATGAATAGTTATAGGGCCTAGAGGATTTTTATTAGCTAATGGATTTTTGGCTGGTCTATGCGCCTAGCTGCAGTTAGCTAGCTTTAGTATAAAGGGGAAGGATTTCCCTATTAGGAGGAGGACTTCCTTAATATATATTTTCCCCCTAAAGAATTAAAATTTATTTATCTTATTTAAAGTATTATTATTATTTCTTATTAATTAATTATTTAATTCTATTTTAATTCTATTAATTATAAGCCCTAGCTATATTTATTTTAGTATTTTCCTATAGAAAACCCTCTTTTCCTTTAGTCTTATTCCCTCCTTTTATTACTTACTTTATATATTATTTTATAAATTATAATATTATATAATTATATTATTTTTCCTTATTAAATTTAAAGATTATATTAAAGAAATAAATTGCCTTTATAATTAAAATTAATTAATTAAAAAGGTAATAATATTTTTAAATTATTATTAGAAAACCTAAATATAAAGAGAAAGTAAAAAGCAAAAGTAATAGAAATAGCTATAAAGGTTATTCTATAAGTAATCTTAAAGATCTTAAAAAATTCCTATTTTTATTTAATAATTTCTAATTAATATAATATTAATTATTAAATTTAATTAATTAAATAATTAATAAAAATAAATAAAATTTAATTCTAATTTATTAAAGATTATTTAATTTAATATTATTTTAGGTTTATTTATAATAATATTATTAATAATAAAGGATTTAATTTTATTTATAAATTATAATAAATAATAATTATTATTAAAAGATTAAAAGTCTAAATTAATATTTATTATATTAAAAATCCCTTTAATAATTAATTAATTAATTATTATTCTTATAGACTATTTAGAAGTATTAATACTAGCTAAAATAATTAAATTATTAGCTTTAAACCTTACCCTTAAGTAAGTAAATACTTTAGCCCTAAATATCTAACTAATAATAATTAATTAGGAAATAGGAAATATAATAATAAACTATAATATCTCTAAAGAAGTAATTAAAATAGGCCTATAAATAATATCTATATAATTTATATATTTAAAAAAAGTAATTAATTATAATAATAAAAAGATTAATAATTAATATAATTTAAATTTAATAATTAATATAATTTAAATTTAATAATTAATATAATTTAATTTTAATAATTAATATAATTTAATTTTAATAATTAATATAATTTAATTTTAATAATTAATATAATTTAATTTTAATAATTAATTTAATTTTAATAATTAATATAATTTAATTTTAATAATTAATAATTAAATTATATTATAATAGAGCTAGAATATCTAGATCTATTTATAAAACTTAATATCCTAAAGCTAGTTAATTAATTAATTAGAGATATTAGAAAGGTTAGCTTAAGCCCTCTTAATGCCCTTAATTGCCTAAATAGTAAAGAGAGGGGGAATTATATTTAATTAGATAGTTAAATAAAAGGAAAATAAAGAATTAAAAAGATTAGAAAAAAGAAGAAATTTAAGATTTAAGCTAATTTTAAGGATAAAGGATTAAAAAGTAATTATTTAATATTAATGCCTAAATAAATAGGTAAATAAATAATTAAATATATTATATATTAAGGCCTTAGGCCTAAATTATTCCTTAAATATTTAAAATATTTATTTATTTCTTTTTATACTCTTAAATACTTAAGTAAATATATCCTCGCTTATTTTCTTTCTTTCTTATTTTATTTTCTTTATATTACTAATTCTCTTTCTATATTCTTATTATAATTCTTATTTCTTATTTAAGCTATTTAATATATTAATAAGTATATAAACTATTTAATTAAATAACCTTCTAACCCTATTACCCTCTTAAATAATAAAAAGGATATTTAAAACTTATATAGCTTATAGAATTAGTAATCTCTAATTCTAGCCCCTAAAGGTAATAATTCTAATTAAAACCCTTAGCTTAAATATTAATATTTAATACTTTCTAAATTAATTTTATTATTTAATTAATAAATTTAAATAATTTATTATTTATTAAAATAAAAATAAGGGCTAATTTTATTTATATAATAAGCCCTTAATAGCTATATTATTAATAATTACTATTTATATATAATTTATATTTATTTACCTTTATATTTAATAGTTATTATAGATTTCCTAATTAGACCTTAATATTTCCTAAAAAGCTATTATAATAAGCTTTATAAATATTTTATTATAAAAATATTATAAAAATAAATAAATTATTATTATAAATTAGGCCTAATATTATATAAATATTTAAAGTATAATTTATACTCTTATTAATAAAAATTAAATAGAACTATCTACCTTATAGGTAATTCTTATTATAATTAAATATAATATAAAGGACCTAATTACTATTACTTTTAATCCCCTTATTATTTACCTAAATATAAAGATTATTAAGTATTATCTATTTAATTAAATAACCTTAAACTTATTAATTATATTTTTAAATAAAAATATTAAATAAATATTATATTATAAAGAAAACTTAAATTATATATTTTTTATATATATAAAGATTATTATTTATAATAAGTAGTTTATAATAAAACTAATAAACTTTAAGAATATTTATTAAATATTTTATATTTTTAATTAAAGCTCTAAATATATTATCTATTTTAATATATAGAAATAAAAAGCTAATCTTTATTATAAGCTCTTTACTCTAGCTTTCTAGTAAGTCCTAAGCAATATAGCCCTCTCTTATTACTTTAAGGTCCTTTACCCCCCCTTTTATACTTAATTAAATAGGTAGAATTATAAGTATATTATAATAATCTATATATTCCTTAATATTTAATTACTTATTAAGTATTCTTTAAAGGCCCTAATTACTTAATATAGCCTTATAAATATTTATATTAAAGGATATATATTTATATAATTTATAGTAATAAAAGATTTAGGATAATATATTATAATATAAAATAATTACCTCCCCTTAAGAGATTAAATATTAGCTTTAATAAATAATTTTAGCTAGATATTACTTAAAAATATAAAATAAGGGTTTAAATATATTTATTAGCTATTCCTATAAGCTACTTTTAAAGAATTAGGCATTTAGTAATTTAAGGTCTTAAAGTATTTATAATTATATAACCTAATAAAGGATTTAGGCCCCTTTTAGTATTAATTTATTAATATTCCTCTTTATAATAAGGCTATAAACCTAATTTATTAAGGTAATTATTAATTAATTAATTAATATAGATTTTCTATAATCCTTATTTAAAAAAACTATTATATTATTTACTTTATAAATAAGATTAATTTCTATTAAGATTAAGCCCTATTTATCTTACCCCCTGTTATATAGATTATAAATTATATTATATTTATAATTATTTAGGAAGAATATAAAAATAAAAGAATAAACTTTATATAATACCTTCTATATAGGGAGCCCCTAATTAATTTTATATTCCCTTATTATATAATTCTAGCCTTAAGGCCTTAAGGCCTAGCTATTAATATATTTATTATAATACTAGCTCTATTTATAAAGCTATATACCTTACCCCCTCTTAAGATATTATTATAATCCCTAAAGAAATAAGTAATATTATAATTTTTAGTATTATTTATAGCCCTTTAGAAATTACTAAAAAAAAAAGCTATTTAAATACCTAATTAATTATTTATATAAAAGCTAATTATTATTAATAAATTAATAATTAATAAATTAAAATGCCTTAATATAATAAGGAAGGGTAAGCTTTTTAATCTTATTAAGCTATTAAATAATCCTAAAATACTTAATATATAGGATATTATTATTTAGCCTTTTTTAGCTCTTAATCTAAATAAAATGCCTAATTAATTTATATTATTTTTAAGCTAAATTAGAATTTTTATTATATATATTCCTAATAAATTAATTTTAATATCTTAATAAATAGGGATTATAAAGACCTTAAAGAACCATTTTATTTCTATTATATTCTAGCTTTCTAGGAATAATAAAATTATTATTAAGTCCCTATATAGTAAAGCTTTAGAATATAGCGCTTAAATAATTTCTAAATTATTTATATTATTGCCCTCTTAACCTAAATAGGATTAAATATTACCTCCTTTAGCTTAATAGCTTCTATTTATATTAATACCCCCTTCTCTTATAACCTTATAAAAGCCTATAAACTCTAAAGGATTAAATAGTTTTTAGTATTATTAGCTTTATACCCCTTTTATTATATTATTTAATCTATTTCCCCTAATTATATTATTTTAAATATAATATTTAATATTTAAATATATACCTATTTTATTATTTTATAAGAGCTTAATAGCCTTAAGCCCTATATTAAATATTTTTAGGCCTATATTTTAAATATTTAATTATTAAAAGTACTTAATTAAAATATTTTAATCTTATTAAATTAAATTAGATTTAATTAAAAATAAATTAAGCTTAATTAATAATAAATTAGGCTTATTAATCTAATTAAGGGAATAATTAATATAATAGTCTGGGTTAGTTCCTAATATCTAGCGCAGAGGATCGGAGATTATTCTAGGGTATTATTAGCGGAGAGGCTAGGGCATTATGCTAAGCAATATAGAAAGAGGTGGTTAAATATTATATTACTTAATATATTAATTACTTAAGAGTATTAAAGGTAATTAAGGTAAAGTAATTATATTAAAAGCTAAAGTAGCTTAAGGGCTTCCTTCTATTTATTAATAATAAATATCTTAAATAGTATTTATAATATTAAGGTTTACTAGGGGTTATTAAGTAATCTAGAGTAAACCCTTTCTTTAGTTTATTTAGGTTTATAAGGTAAATAAAGGTAAATTTATTATAATTAGTATATAATATAGGTAAAGGTATATAATATATATTAGTTTTAATATAGGCTATAATATAATATCTCCCCTTTATTAGTCTTATCCTTAAGGCCTTAAAGTTAGTCTTATTTAATTTCTTTATAATTAATTAAATTTATTTTTTTAATTATTTTATATTATATTTTACTAATTATTATATTAGATTATATTTCTAAATCTAAATTTAAGTATTTTAATCTTATTATATATATTAATTCTAAGGGTATTAATATTATACCTTATTTATATTATTTTAAGAATAAATAGGTATATTAAATAGCTAAAAAGTTATCTTACTATTAGGTATATATTAAATATAGTTATTCTTATAATAGTAATAATATTACTATTTTTTATAAGTTCCTTTCCTTTTATTTCTATCCTTTTCCTTCTTAATTTTGCAGTTTTGCAAAATATTATTTAATAGAAAAAAGTAGAATTTAATATTAAGAGAATTAAGGTAGAATTATAGGAGGTTTTATTTAAATTAAATTATTTATGCAAATAGTATGAATTATTAAAGTCTTATAATAGTGATTTATTTATTTAGGGGATAATTAAATTAAATAAAGAGGATAGTATTTATTCTTAAGAGGGGGCTCTATTAGATAAATAGTAGTCTATTAAGGCTATATAGTCTTTAGGCGCTATAGGTATTATTAATTAGAGTTCCTTAAAGGGTTTTAATATTCCTATTTTTAATTTTATTACTATTAATAGAAGTTCTTTAAAAGGCGCTATATATAGGTAAGGTATTTTAATAGTTCCTATATATTTTTATTATTTTTATAGCCTTTCTATTTAATTAAGTATTTAATAGAGCTATCTTCTTTTCTTATATTAAGGATCTTTTTTACTTTATATTCCTTAAGGGCTTCTACTTCTATATTCTAATTTTTACTAATTCTAGCTATAATAATATCTTCTATTAATTTAAGTAAGGAAATATAAAAGATTAAATAGATCTTAACCTTTAGGGGTAGGTCTAGTTTATAATTATTTTTTAAGATTTTTTTAAGGATTTTATAGGGGCTAATATATTTAAAATTAAGCTTTTTATTAGGTCACTTTATATTAATATTCTTTATTATAAGGAGTATTATATCTCCCTTTAAGAAGGTTAATCCTTTTAACCTCTTTTAGTTATAATATTATTTATACTAGTTCTATATAAAAGAAAGTTTAATATATAGCTTTTTATATAAATTCTTAAGTTAATTTAATATAAATATAGCTATTAATATAATAAATCTATTCTATATTTCTCTATAGGTATTAGGGGTGAATTTAAAGTTTATATAGCTAAGTGTAATTTTCATGCTTTTATTAGTTATAGTATTATAGGCTAGTTATATAATAGATAGCTTCTTAATCTAATTATCTTAAAGATGGTTAATATAGTAGTGGAGGGAGGTTTTAATAATTTAATTTATTTACTCTATTTATCTATTAACCTAAGGTCTTTATATAGTATTTAGTTTATAATTTAATCTAATCCTTATTATAAGGTATTATTAGAATCTTAAGAAAAAGGGTGGTCCTCTATTTAAAATAATCTTAAATAGTAGGCTATATATATTAATAATATTCTATAGGAAGATATAGGAAAATTCTTCTATATTAATTACTTTTTAATATAAAATAAAATAGGAAAATTTAATAAGTCTATTAATAATAACTAGAATACTATTATAAGCTATATTTATAATAAGGTCTAATAATAGGGGTAGTTTTATAATAAAATCTATTATAATTAAGTCTTATAATCTTAAGGTAATTAATTAGGGTTATAGGTATTTATATAGTTTATAGCATTATGCTTTATTTTTTTTATAAATAAGGCATTATTTAAGAATCCTCCTAATTATTTACTTAATTTTAGAAAAAATAAATATTATCTTAACTTATTTAAGGGTTTTATTAATTCCTTAGTATTTATAGAGTGGGTATTTATAGATTTTATATATAAATTGCTTATATAGCTCTTTTAGTATATACTATTTATTATTATCCTTAAATTTAGGTTTCTTTAGATTATACTTTAGGATTTATTATAATAGTAAATTTCCCTATTTTACTATAAAAGCTATTATATTTTGTATAATTATAAGGTATTGCTTTAGGTACTTAAGGCATTTATTAATAATATTTTAAATAATCTTATTAATTTTATAGAAATTATAGTTTCATTATATCCTTTATATTATTATTTACTAATTCCTATTATATAGTAGGGAATTATAGATATTAATTGCAATTTATTATTATATTATTAGGGGTATATAGATTTAAGGGCCTATTATAGGGTATTTATTCTTTCCTAGGGTTAGATTATTAGTTATATAGTCTATTCTAGTCTATCCTTAATAGTGCTACCTAATAAGTTTAAAGTATTAGGGGTTTAATAGTAATTTTTAGGTAATAGTAATATATTTCTATTTAAGATATCCTTTAGGAGTTAGGTATAAGAGTTATTCTTTAATCTTTACCTTTCTAATATTAAAATTAATTCTTTAACTAATAGTATTAACTTATTTATTCTTAAAGCCTTTTTTATATTTAATAATATAATTAAATTTAAAGAGGTGTTTAATATATTTAAATTATTATTTACTTAATTTTTAGATTATAGTAAAATATAAGATATTCTTATAATCTATATAGATTATAATTTAATAATAGCTTTCTAAAAGATAATATTAGAATTCTTTAAAAGTATTAATAATAGCTAGGAACTCTTTATTATAGATTAAATAATTAAATTCTATTTTATATATTTTATAGGAATAGAATGCAATAGGGTATAAGAGTCCTTTATTATTGCACTATCTAATTTAGGCGCTAAGGGTAAAGTCTAAAGTATCTATTTTAAGTTTAATAGGTTATTTAAGGTTAAATATCTTAAATATTAGTTCGCTAAGAATAAGGTCTTTAATATATTTAAAGGCTTTTTAGATATTAAATAGCTAAAAAAACTTTTAGTCTTTATATATAAATTCTAAAAGTAATATAGTAATTTTACTAAAATTCTTAAGAAATTATTAATAGTAATTAATAAATCTAAAAAATGCCTATACTTTTTTAATAGTAATTAATATTAGCTAGTTCTTAATTACTTAAATTTTCTTTAAGTCTATCTTAATCTTATTATAGGAGATAATATATCCTAAAAATTCCACTTTTAAGGTATAAAAATAACTTTTTTTAGGTTTAATTAGTAAGTTTATATTTTAAAGGGCTTATAATATTATATAAATATATTCTATATATTCTTATTCTATTTTAGAGAAGATAAAAATATTATTAAGGTAGTATATTATAAATATATTAAAATGCTTATATAGTATATTATTAATTATCTATTAAAATATAATTAGCGTATTAATAAATCTAAAAGGCATAATAAGGTATTTAAAAAGTCTATATTTTATTCTAAAGGCAATTATCTATTTATATCCCTCCTTAATGCAGATTAGGTTATAGGCTCCTTTTAGATTAAGTGCAATAAAATACTTTATCCTATAAAGTTAGTCCTTTAATTCGCTAATTAAAGGTAATAGCATCCAATCCTTAATTATTATATTATTAAGTATATAATAGTCTATAATAAGCTAGAATTTACTATTCTTTTTAGGAATAAATATAATTAAGTAGCCTATAAATAATTTTAATATCTTAATATATTCTTTCCTTAATATATCTTTAAAGTAGGTCTTAAGCTTATATAGCTATATTTTATTAAGGTTATAAATCTTATAGAATTTAATTATTATTCTATTCTTAAGCTATATTTTATAGTCCTAATTTATATATAATAGTAGACCTATTTCTATCTTTTTAGTAAATAATTATTTATAGACTTAATATTATATTAGTATATTCTATAGTCTATTGTTATTAAGTGCTTTTTATTTAAGGTTATTATTTAAGTATATAAATTATTATTTAAAGAGTGCAATTATTTATTGCATTTATTATATTTAGCCTTTTTTATATTAATATTTAGTTCCCTTTAGAGATATTAATTCCTTAATAGGTTAGGGAGTATTCTTATATTAGCTTTGCCTATTTTCTCTATCCTTTTCGGTAGAAGGTTAAGATCTTATATTATATAGTGAATTATAGTTAGTATTACTAGCTATATTGCCTTAAAAGGCTTGCACCTAGCCAGTATGCTAGCTAATAAGGGGGTCATAATAGTATAGCTATAGATAATTTAGGATTAAATTATATATATAGAGAGGTATAATATTAAAATAGATACCTTAGTTTTATTCTTTAATAAATACCTTAAGGTAATTAATTTTATAAGTAATTAATCTATTTTTATATTAAATTTAGTTTCTTTTAATATTATAAATTAGGTATAGATTATCTTTATCCTTTTATAATAGCTAGAAATAATTAATAATTTAGGGGTTAATAATATTTATTTTAGTTCTACTATCTATTTAAGCAGTAAATTATTTACCCTTAATTTATATTTATAGTATTATTTATTATTTTAATATATTTAGGCTTTATATTGCATTTAGAGCTCTTTATAAAGGTTCTATAACTTCCTCTAGCTCTTGCTAGTCTTATGGCTCTTTTATAGGCAATATTTCTCGTTTTTTATTAGTTTGCTAGCTTATTATAGCTATTTTGCGATCTTTATAGTTTCTACTATTTATAGAGGGCAGACTATTTATAATTATATAGGTTATTAAGTGCTTCTTTAGTATTAATTAATAATCTTCTCTTATTTATATTATTTGCATTTTAAGAATCTATAATTAAGTATATTATTTATATTATTTATATACTTTTAGGGGAATAGCTTATTATATTTTATAAGGATATTAACCTTTAGGTATTATAGTCTCTAGATATTTTATTAAATTGCTAGATTATTAATATAATATTATTATTTTAAAATATAGCTTCTTAAGCGTTTTAAATAATAATTATTTATAGTTTTATTAATAAGATATATTATATAATTATAGTTAAAATATAAGATCTATAAAATAATATAGTAATCTAAATATATTATTAAAAGGATAGGCATATTATTTAGGTATAGTATAGGCACTTCCTTATAGTATATTTTTTTTTATATAATTCTATATATATAAAAGTCTTTTATATTAAGGTCCTATCCTTTCTATATTACCTAGTGGATTAGGTTTTAAGAGGTATTATTATTATATAAATTAAAATTTAAAAGCATTTTATTATTTATAATATTATTTTTCTAAATATTTTTAATTTCCTTTAGAAAGATATATTAATATTAAATATTTAGTCTTAATATTATAGCTTAATTATAGTCTCTAATTATTAAGAATAGTGCCCTATTATTAGCTCTAAATACTACTTACTAGTTTTTAATTAGATTAATTAGTTCTTTATTTATAGGGCTAAGGTTTATTATTTCCTATATAATAGTGCATTCTTATTAATAAGTATTTATAATATTATTTTACTATTATTTAATTTCTTATTAAATATTATTAAGCGCTTTATTACTTAAAATAGAGTTAAATTCCTATTTATTATTAAATTATATAGTTATAATAAGTATCTTATTATCTAGTTTTAGGGTTATAGAGAGTCCTTTAGGGATAGGTCTTTAGGTAAAGTATTTAATAGTATCCTTTTAGATAGCTTATTAGGTATAGATCTATTAGAATATAGAGTGATTATTTAATTAGGTTTTATTATAGTCTTTATAAAGCGCTTAGCTATTAAATTAGATTAGTCCTTTAGGGGTTCCTATTTTATTATATCCTTATTATATTATTATAATTATATATTTATTATTGCCTTAAGGCTTATTAGGGTAATAGTTATTATCCTTATTATTTTTATATATAAAGTAGGTATTATTATAGTAAATTATTTAATAAAGTGATTTATATTTAATTTTATTCTTAATAGTTAGTTTAATTGCTAGTTAAGGTCCTCCTTATCTGCGCATAATAGCTTTAAGGGCTTATTTAGTAAATATAAATTTAAACTTTCTATTAGTTTTATTAGGGTTTTAATATTTATACTTAATATACCCTTTCTTATTATAGTCCTAATAAGTAATTTATAAGAAATCTTATTAAATTATTTTAATTTCTATTAGATTTATATATATTTTTATAGAAATATTACTATTTTATTATTTTTAGTTCTTTCCCTTATTTCCTTAATATTAATTTAAGTAATAGGGATTATAGGGGGTATTATATCTAATTTAGTATTTTTAGGATTTCTCTTTCTTATATTTATATTATTATTTATTAATCTTAATAGCTATAGTAATATATTTAGTAAGGGTATTAGGTTATTTAGCCTTAAAGATCTTATTCTTAATTTCTTCTTTTAGTCCTTTATAGAAGATCTTAATAAATATATTATTATTCTATTTAAATTTAGCTATAATTTAGTAAAAGGTAATAATATAAATAGCAATAGATCTAATTTACTTAATCTTATAGATATTAATAGCTATATATTATTCCTTATTAATTATTCTAAATATATTTTTAAGTATAGTTTTAAAATTATTCTATTCTAAAAAGATATTAATAGTCTCTTAATCCTATATAATCTTATTATTATATTTAAAATAATCCCTTATAATAGATTTAAATTATATAGCTATAATGCCTTTTATGCAATTATAGGTATATATAATCCTTCCTTTAGTTAAAATAAGCTTATATAGGAATTATTAGAAATATATTTTAAAATATATAATAAAAGGCATTATATTTTTAGAGTTTCTATTAAATAGTTCTAGCTAGGGGGGTTTAATTGCTTTATTGGGGTTATATCCTATCTTATAAGCTTAAATAGGGTTTTAAGCCTATAGCTAAGCATATAGCTCCTGAATTATTACTTGCAATTATTAGATTTTAATAGTAACCTTTATATTAATTAGGGGAATATTATATATAAAAGGTATATTATTTAATATAGAGCTTAGGGTATTAGTAAGTTAGGTTCTAGATATACCTATAATAGTATAATATTACTTAGGGTTAATATAGTAACCTTCTAAATAAAAGCTTTTAATATATAATAGTCTAGGTTAGTTCTTAATATTTAGCATAAAAGATTAGAGATTATTTTAGGGTATTATTAGTAAAGAGGCTAGGGCATTATACTAAATAATATAGAAAAAGGTAGTTAAATATTATATTATATTAATTACTTAAGAGTATTAAAGGTAATTAAGGTAAAATAATTATATTAAAAGCTAAAATAGCTTAAAAGCTTCCTTTTATCTATTAATAATAAATATTTTAAATAGTATTTATAATATTAAGGTTTATTAGGGGTTATTAAATAATCTAAAATAAACTCTTTCTCTAGTTTATTTAGGTTTATAAAATAAATTAAAATAAATTTATTATAATTAGTGCATAATATAGGTAAAAGTATATAATATATATTAGTCCTAATATAGGCTATAATATAATATCTCCTCTTTATTAGTCTAATCCCTAAGGCCTTAAAATTAATCTTACTTAATTCCTTTATAATTAATTAAATTTATTCCTTTAATTATTTTGCATTATGCTTTACTAATTATTATATTAAGTTATATTTTTAAATCTAAATTTAAATATTTTAATCTTATTATATATATTAATTCTAAAAGTATTAATATTATACCTTATTTATATTATTTTAAGAATAAGTAAATATACTAAATAGCTAAAAAGTTATTTTACTATTAGGTATATATTAAATGCAATTATTTTTATAATAATAATAGTATTACTACTTTTTATAAGCTCCTTTCCTCTTATTCCTATCCCTTTCTTTCCTAATTTTATAATTTTATAAAATATTACTTAATAAAAAAAAAAAAAATCTAATATTAAGAGAATTAAGGCAGAATTATAAAAGATTTTATTTAAATTAAATTATTTGCATAAATAGCATAAATTATTAAAGTCTTATATATATTTAAGGGATAATTAAATTAAATAAGGAGGATAGTATTCATTCCTAAAAGGGGGCTCTACTAGATAAGCAATAGTCTATTAAGGCTATGCAGTCCTTAGGTACTATAGGTATTATTAATTAGAGTTCTTTAGAGGGTTTTAATATTCCTATTTTCAATCCTATTATTACTAATAGAAGTTCTTTAGAAGGCACTATATATAGGTAAGGTATTTTAGTAGTTTTTATATATTTTTATTATTTTTATAGCCTTTCTATTTAATTAGGTATTTAATAAAGCTATTTTCTTTTCTTATATTAAGGATCTCTTTTGCTTTATATTCCTTAAGGGCTTCCACTTTTATATTCTAATTTTTACTAATTCTAGCTATAATAATATCTTTTATTAATTTAAATAAGGAAATATAAAAGATTAGATAGATCCTAATCTTTAGGGGTAGGTCTAATTTATAGTTATTTTCTAAGATTTTTTTAAGGATTTTATAGGGGCTAATATATTTAAAATTAAGCTTTTTATTAGGTTGCTTTATACTAATATTCTTTATTGCGAGAAATATTATATTTCCCTTTAAGAAGATTAATCCCTTTAACTTCTTCTAATTATAGTATTATTTATATTAGTTTTATATAAAAGAAAGTTTAATATATAGCTTTTTATATAAATTCTTAAGCTAGTTTAATATAAATATAGCTATTAATGCAATAAGTCTATTCTATATTTCTCTATAGGCATTAAGGGTAAATCTAAAGTTTATATAATTAGGCATAATTTTCATACTTTTATTAATTACAGTATTATAGGCTAGCTATATAATAAATAGCTTCTTAACCTAATTATCCTAAAGATAGTTAATATAGTAGTAAAGGTAGGTTTTAATAATCTAGTTTATTTGCTCTATTTATCTATTAACTTAAGGTCTTTATATAATACTTAGTTTATAATTCAATCTAATCCTTACTATAAGGTATTACTAGAATCTTAAGAAAAAGGGTAGTCCTCTATTTAAGATAATCTTAAATAGTAGGCTATATATATTAATAATATTCTATAAGAAGATATAAGAAAATTCTTTTATATTAATTACTTTTTAATATAGAATAAAATAGGAAAATTTAATAAATTTATTAATAATAATTAGAATATTATTATAGGCTATATTTATAGTAAAGTCTAATAATAGGGATAGTTTTATAATAAAATCTATTATAATTAAGTCTTATAGTCTTAAGGCAATTAATTAGGGTTATAAATATCTATATAATTTATAGTATTATACTTTAGTTTTTTTATAAATAAGGTATTATTTAAGAATCCTCTTAATTATTTACCTAATTTTAAGAAAGGTAAATATTATCTTAATTTATTTAAGGGTTTTATTAATTCCTTAATATTTATAGATTTTATATATAAATTGCTTATATAGCTCCTTTAATATATACTATTTATTATTATTCTTAAATTTAGGTTTTTTTAGATTATACTTTAGGATTTATTATAATAGTAGATTTCCCTATTCTACTATAAAAATTATTATATTCTATATAATTATAAGGTATTACTTTAGGCATTTAAGGCATTTATTAATAATATTTTAAATAATCTTATTAATTTTATAAAAGTTATAATTTTATTATATTTTTTATATTATTATTTACTAATTCCTATTATATAGTAGGGAGTTATAAATATTAATTGCAATTTATTATTATACTATTAGGGGTATATAAATTTAAGGGCCTATTATAAGGTATTTATTCTTTTTTAGGGTTAGATTATTAGTTATATAATCTATTCTAGTCTATCCCTAATAGTATTGCTTAATAAGTTTAAGATATTAGGGGTTTAATAGCAGTTTTTAGGTAATAGTAATATACTTCTATTTAAGATATTTTTTAGGAGTTAGATATAAGAGTTATTTTTTAATCTTTACCTTCCTAATATTAAAATTAATTCTTTAATTAATAATATTAATTTATTTATTTTTAAAGCCTTTTTTATATTTAATAATATAATTAAATTTAAAGAGGTATTTAATATATTTAAATTATTATCTATTTAGTTTTTAGGTTATAGTAAAGTATAAGATATTCTTATAATCTATATAGACTATAATTTAATAATAGCTTCTTAAGAGATAATATTAAAATTCCTTAAAAGTATTAATAATAGCTAGAAACTCTTTATTATAAATTAGGTAATTAAGTTCTATTTTATATATTTTATAGGAATAGAATATAATAAAGTATAAAAATCCTTTATTATTATATTATCTAATCTAAGCACTAAAAGTAAAATCTAAAATATTTATTTTAAATTTAATAAGTTATTTAGGGTTAAATATCTTAAATACTAATTTACTAAGAATAAGGTCTTTAATATATTTAAAGGCTTTTTAGATATTAAGTAGCTAAAGAAACTTTTAGTCTTTATATATAAATTCTAAGAGTAATATAATAATTTTACTAAAATTCTTAAGAAATTATTAATAATAATTAGTAAATCTAAAAAATGCCTATATTTCTTTAATAGTAATTAATATTAGCTAGTCCTTAATTGCCTAAATCTTCTTTAGGTCTATCCTAATCTTATTATAGGAGATAATATATCCTAAAAATTCTACTTTTAAGGTATAAAAATAACTTTTCTTAGGTTTAATTAATAAATTTGCATTTTAGAGAGCTTATAGTATTATATAAATATATTCTATATATTCTTATTCTATCTTAAAGAAAATAAGAATATTATTAAGGTAATATATTATAAATATATTAAGGTCCTTATATAATATATTATTAATTATCTATTAAAATATAGCTAGTATATTAATAAGTCTAAAGGGCATAATAAGGTATTTAAAAAGTCTATATTTCATTCTAAAGGTAATTATTTATTTATATCCCTTCTTAATGTAAATTAGGTTATAAGCTCCTTTTAGATTAAATATAATAAAATACTTTATTCTATAGAGTTAATCCTTTAATTCGCTAATTAAAGGTAATAATATTTAATCCTTAATTATTATATTATTAAATATATAATAGTCTATAATAAGCTAGAATTTACTATTCTTTTTAGGAATAAATATAATTAAATAGTTTATAAATAATTTTAATATCTTAATATATCCTTTTCTTAATATATCTTTAAGGTAAATCTTAAGCTTATATAATTATATTTTATTAAGATTATAAATCTTATAGAATTTAATTATTATTTTATTCTTAAGCTATATTTTATAATCTTAATTTATATATAATAATAGACCTATTTCTATTTTTTTAGTAAATAATTATTTATAGATTTAATATTATATTAATATATTCTATAATTTATTATTATTAAGTGCCTTCTATTTAAGGTTATTATTTAAGTATATAAATTATTATTTAAGGAGTGCAATTATTTATTATATTTATTATGCTTAGCCCTTTTTATATTAATATTTAATTCCCTTTAGAGGTATTAATTTCTTAATAGGTTAGAGAGTATCCTTATATTAGCTCTACTTATCTTCTCTATCCTCTTTAGTAGAAGATTAAGATCTTATATTATATAGTAAATTATAGTTAGTATTGCTAGCTATATTGCCTCAAAAGGCTTATACCTAGCTAATATGCTAATTAATAAGAGGGTTATAATAATATAATTATAAATAATCTAGGATTAAATTATATATATAGAGAGGTATAATATTAAAATAAATGCCCTAATTTTATCTTTTAATAAATACCTTAAGGTAATTAATCTTATAAGTAATTAATCTATTTTTATATTAAAATTAGTTTCCTTTAATATTATAAATTAAGTATAGATTATTCTTATCCTTTTATAATAGCTAGAAATAATTAATAACTTAAAGGTTAATAATATTTATCTTAGCTCTATTATCTATCTAAATAGTAAATTATTTACTTTTAATTCGTATTTATAGTATTATTTATTATTTTAATATATTTAAGCTTTATATTATACCTAGAGCTCTTTATAGAGGTTCTATAACTTCCTTTAGCTCTTACTAGTCTTATAGCTCTTTTATAGGCAGTATTTCTTATTTTTTATTAGTTTACTAGCTTATTATAGCTATTCTGCGATCTTTATAGCTTCTACTATTTATAGGGGGTAGACTATTTATAATTATATAAATTATTAAGTACTTTTTTAGTGCTAATTAGTAATCTTCTCTTATTTATACTATTTGCATTTTAAGAATCTATAATTAAATATATTATTTATACTATTTATATACTTTTAGGGGAATAACTTATTATATTTTATAAGGATATTAACCTTTAGGTATTATAATCTCTAGATACTTTATTAGGTTATTAAGTTATTAATATAATACTATTATTTTAAAGTATAGCTTCTTAAGTATTCTAAATAGTAATTATTTATAATTTTATTAATAAGGTATATTATATAATTATAATTAAAATATAAAATCTATAAAATAATATAATAATCTAGGTATATTATTAAAAGGATAGGCATATTATTTAAGTATAATATAAGCACTTCCTTATAATATGCTTTTTTTTATATAATTCTATATATATAGAAGTCTTCTGCATTAAAGTCCTATCCTTTTTATATTACCTAATAGATTAGGTTTTAAAAGGTATTACTATTATATAAATTAAAGTCTAAAAGCACTTTATTATTTATAGTATTATTTTCTTAAGTATTTCTAATTTCCTCTAAAAAGATATATTAATATTAAATATTTAATTTTAATATTATAGCTTAATTATAATCTCTAATTATTAAGAATAGTGCTCTATTATTAGCTCTAAATGCTATTTATTAGTTTTTAATTAGATTAATTAGTTCTTTATTTATAGGGCTAAGGTTTATTATTTCTTATATAATAGTATATTCTTATTAGTAAGCATTTATAATATTATTTTACTATTATCTAGTTTTTTATTAAATATTATTAAGCGCTTTATTACTTAAGATAGAATTAAATTCCTATTTATTATTAAGTTATATAATTATAGTAAGTATTTTATTGCTTAGTTTTAAGGTTATAGAGAGTCCTTTAGGGATAGGTCTTTAGGTAAGGTATTTAATAGTATTCTTTTAGATAGCTTATTAGGTATAGATCTATTAGAATATAGAGTAGTTATTTAGTTAGATTTTGCTATAGTCTTTATAAAGCGCTTAGCTATTAAGCTAGACTAGTCCTTTAGGGGTTCCTATCTTATTATATCCTTATTATGCTATTATAATTATATACCTATTATTGCCTTAAGGCTTATTAGAGTAATAGCTATTATCCTTATTATTTTTATATATAAAGTAGGTATTATTATAGTAAATTATTTAGTAAAGTGATTTATATTTAATTTTATTTTTAGTAGTTAGTTTAACTATTAGTTAAGGTCCTCCCTATTTATATATAGTAGCTCTAAGGGCTTATTTAATAGGTATAGGTTTGAACTTTCTATTAGTTTTATTAGGGTCTTAATATTTATACTTAATATACCCTTTCTTACTATAATCCTAATAAATAATCTATAAGAAATCTTATTAAATTACTCTAATTTCTATTAAACCTATATATATTCCTATAGAAGTATTACTATTTTATTATTCTTAATTCTTTCCCTTACCTCCTTAATATTAATTTAGGTAATAGGGGTTATAGGGGATATTATATCTAGTTTAGTATTTTTAGGATTTCTCTTTTTTATATTTATATTATTATTTATTAATCTTAATAATTATAATAATATATTTAATAAGGGTATTAGGTTATTTGGCCTTAAAGATCTTATTCTTAACTTTTTCCTTTAGTCCTTTATAAAAGATCTTAATAAATATATTATTATCTTATTTAAATTTAATTACAATTTAGCAAAAGGTAATAATATAAATAGTAATAGATCTAATTTACTTAATTTTATAGATATTAATAGTTATATATTATTTCTTATTAATTATTCTAAATATATCCTTAAGTGCAATTTTAAAGTTATTCTATTCTAAAAAGATATTAATAGTCTTTTAGTTTTATATAACCTTATTATTATATTTAAGGTAGTCCCTTATAATAGGTTTAAATTATATAGCTATAGTGCTTTTTATGCAATTATAGGTATATATAACCTTTCCTTTAGCTAAAGTAAGCTTATATAGAAACTATTAGAAATATTTTCTAAGATATATAATAAAAGGCACTATATCTTTAGAGTTTCTATTAAATAGTTCTAATTAGGGGGGTTTAATTATTTTATTAGGGTTATATCCTATCTTATAAGCTTAAATAGGGTTTTAAGCCTATAGCTAAGCGTATAGCTCCTAGACTATTACTTATAATTATTAGACTTTAATAGTAACCTCTATATTAATTAGGAGAATATTATATATAAAAGGTATATTATTTAATATAGAGCTTAAAGTATTAATAAATTAGGTTCTAAATATACCTATAATAATATAATATTATTTAGGGTTAATATAATAACCTTCTAAATAAGAGCTTTTAATATATAATAATCTGGGTTAGTTCCTAATATCTAGTGCAGAGGATTAGAGATCATTCTGGGGTATTATTAGTAGAGAGGTTAGGGCATTATGCTAAGCAATATAGAAAGAGGTAATTAAATATTATATTACTTAATATATTAATTACTTAAGAGTATTAAAGGTAATTAAGGTAAAGTAATTATATTAAAAGCTAAAGTAGTTTAAGGGCTTCCTTCTATCTATTAGCAATAAATATCTTAAATAGTATTTATAGTATTAAGGTTTATTAGGGGTTATTAAGTAATCTAGAGTGAACCTTTTCCTTAGTTTATTTAGGTTTATAAGGTGAATTAAGGTAAACTTATTATAATTAGTGCATAATATGGGTAGAGGTATGTAATATATGTTAGTCCTAATATGGGCCGTAATAATTAAGCTTCCTTTAGTAAAAGGAATTTTATTTTTAGGGAGGTAATTAAATAAATTAAAGGCTTTTTTTAAAGAAATAAATATAAAAAAATAATAAAATTAAAGAGATTAATTTTAATATATTATAAAGAATTTAAATCTTAAAAATAAAAGTTATTTTTTATAGGGAGATTTATAATAATAGAAAATAATAATTAATAAAAATAAATAATTATAAAGTCTAAAGGATTTTTATTAATTAACAGATTTTTAATTAGTTTATATACTTAGCTATAATTAATTAATTTTAATATAAAGGAGAAGGATTTCCCTTTTAAGAGAAGGACTTCCTTAATATATATTTCCCCCCTAAAGAATTAAAGTTTATTTATCTTATTTAAAGTATTATTATTATCTCTTATTAGTTAATTATTTAATTTTATTTTATCCTTATTAGCTGCAAGCCTTAACTATATCTATTTTAGCGTTTTCCTGCAAAAAACCCTCTTTTCCTCCAGTCTCGCTCCCTCCCTCCGCTACCTACCCTACATGCCGTCTTACGGGTCGTAGTGTTATATAGTTGTATTATTTTCCCTATTAAAATAATACTTAATTTATTAGATAATAGTATAAAATATTAAGGCTTTAATAAGCTATATTTATATATATAAAATAAGAAATATTTATTTAATTAAGCTATATAAAATTAAAAATAGTAATATTAAGAGAAGGATTAAAAATATTAAAGGCCCTAAGAATAGCTAAAATATATAAAAGAGCTATTAAAGAGTAAAGTAATAAATTAGAGAGTAAATAATAAAAGAGAAAATAAAGAGGCAAGCTAATTAGGAATTAAAAATAATATAATAATAAAAAGAAAGAATAAAATAATATAAAAAGAGGAGAAATATATAATAAAGAGAAATATAAGATATAAGAAAAGGGAAAGGTATAAAATATAAAAAAGAGAAATAAGATTTTAAAATAATATAAGAAATTAATAAATATAATATATTAAATATTAAATAAATAAATAATAAATAAATAAAATATAATTAATTAATTAAAATAATTATAATAAATAAAATAAAATAAATAAAAAATATATAATATATATAATAATTAATTATTAAATAAGGAATTAATTAAAATTATTATAATAAAATAATAATAGCTTAAGAATTAAGCCTTTAAAAAGGGGGAATAATTATAAAGAGCTTAACATAATAAAAGCTTATTAAGTAACTAGTAATAATAAGCTAAAGTAAACTTAGTTTAATTAGTATAAGCTCTAAGCCTTATAGGCATAAAGGGGGAATATAGCTAGCTATAATTATAACTAGCTAAATTAAAGTCTTTTATAATATTAATATATACCTTTTCTATATATATTGCTTTACTTTAGTTATATAACCCTTATATAAATAAGGGAGGAGAATTTCGCTATAATTAAGGTTTAATTATATAGAAAAAGGTTAAAAAGATTAATAGAATTATGTGAAGGCATAACATCCTTAAAGTTTTTATTAAAGGGTTTTAATTAAGGGGGCTTAATTGCTTTATTAAAGCTTTATAATTTTAAATAAGGGGTTAATTTTATAATTAAATATATAGCTTCTAAATTATTATTTACAATTATTAAATCTTAATAATAGCTTTTATACTAGCCTATTAAATATTATATATAAAGGGTATATTACTTAATATAAAGCTTAAGGTATTAATAAATTAAAATCTAAATATATTTATAATAATACAATGTTACTTAAAGATAATATAATATCCTTCTAAATAAGAGCTTTTAATATATAATAAGTTAAATTAATTCTTAATAAATATTATAAAGGTTATTTATAATATTATTAATAGAGAAAATAAGGCATTAAGCTAAATAATAAAGGTTTTATAAAAAGGGGATTATTATATTACTTAATAATTAATTACTAAAAATACTAAAAGTAATTAAAATAAAATAATTATATTAAAAGCTAAAATAATTATAATTTATTTAAATATTAAATAAATATATATATATAATTCCTTAAATTATAATTAATAAAATAATCCTTTCCTTAAATTATAATTAATAAAATAATCCTTTCCTTAAATTATAATTAAGAGAGTAATCCTTTCTTTAGATTATAATTAAAAAAAGTAATCCTTTTTTTAAATTATAATTAAAAGAATAATTCTTTCCTTAAATTATAATTAAGAGAGTAATCTTTTAATAATTAGTAAAGCTTTTATAAGGGTCTTATTATATAATGTATTAGTTTGTTATAGGCTATAATATATTAAAGGGGAGATATTATATTATAGCCTATATATTACTTAACCTAAACTAAGCACTTGAGGGTAGTAAAATCCTATTATGCTATAAAAGTATTAATTTATAGTAATTTATAAAAATAAATTATAAGGGATTATAACTATAAGGCTATAATTTAGTGATAATTTATAATAAAATTAATTAAGGATTATAAACTTATTACTATAAGCCTTTATAATTTAAGGAACTTATAAATAATATTTAAATATAATTATTATTATATTAAATAAAACCTAAATTATCTTAGCTTTTAATATAATTTAGTTAAACTTATTTACTTTAAGTATATTACTAAATATAACTTATTATAATAGTTTAAATTAATTTTTAATAAATATTATAGAGTTTATTTATAGTATTATTAAAAAAAAGGCTAAAGCATTATATTAAGTAATATAAAAAAGTAAATAAGGGGGTTATTATATTACTTAATAATTAATTATTAGTAATATTAAAGGTAATTAAAGTAAAATAATTATAAGTCTTTAAGTAGTTAATATAAAGCAATTATATTAAAAGTTAAAATAGCTTAATAGCTCCTTTTTATAGTAATAACTATAATCTTAAATACTATCTATAAGAAGAGGTTTACTAAAGGTTATTAAGTAATTTATTATAAACCTTTATTATAGTTTACTTAAGTTTATTAAGTAAACTAGAGTAAACTCTTTATAATAGGCGCGAAAGGTAAGTAGGGGCACGTAATATATACTGGGCTTCATTACGGGCCGTAACACTTATAACTTCACCTCTTATCTATTGCTCAGACCTTAACGCCCTAATCGTTCCTACTAATATAAACCTAGAACAGTCTAGTTTATCCCTTAGGAAACGACTTAACCGTTATAATATAGACTTATTAAAAAGCAAATTAATAAGATTAAATTATAGGCTGATATACTTAACCTTGTTAATAGCGAGAATGAGATCCTAGCTTTACTATTTATTCCTAATAATAGTCCGCCGGTCGAGGCACTTAGTGAGCCCAAGAGTGGAGGGTTTCGATGTGTACTTCTTCACAAAGTAGAACGCCTAGACTAGATCTGTGGTATTTGATGCAGAGCTTACTGCCATCCCCTTCCCCCCTGAGCTTAGTGCGCGTTATACAAAGACACGTCATCTCCCTATTCATTGCACATTTCACTGGCCTGGGATACGTGGCGCACTCTTGATGCCTGGAGTCGGCCAGCGACCAACCCCGTGGTCATTACGCCATCGTGGCAGCTCAGTATGCGTTTATTGCCGTTTTGTAACATCAGTGCCAACCCGCAATCCGAGGGCCAACTTTGATTACTGATACTTGCACGGTACTCGGCACGATACTGGATGGACCATGCCAGACTCGCTCAGACTCGGGACGACGTCCAAGTGAGCATCTTGACGTTTGTTGAAAGCAACACTGCATATACAATTCGGGGTCGCTTGTTTGACGCCGACAGACCATGGGACAAGTGGCCGAGGCAGAAGATGCATTGCCACCTTATTATGCAAGTCTGAAGGTACTACGTGCCGAGACGAGCGAGTCCGAGAGTTAATGCGTGCTTCGGATAGAATCCTGAGTACTTCGCAGGACGTCGTTCTTTAGAGGCTAGCCTTAGTGCAGTTCACCCGGGTTCTGTCTGCCCTGAAAGAAAAAGTCAGATCAGACCGGCGACGCCGTTGTCTAGTAAGGAAATCTGGCGAGAGAGATATTACTATCGCTATCGATATCTTCGTCGATGTCGGTGGCGTATCGAAAAGGTTAGTATTCCAAGAAGTCTGTCGCCGAGTAGCTCGCTTCGCAGTACTCGCGAAGCTATCGCCGCTTATGTTGGTGATATTTACGGACTTGGCTGGCCTGAAAACAATCCGAAAGCTCACAAGTGAGAATGGTCTACAGGGAAAGTGAAGCCCAAGACTGTCCGTGTATTTGCGTCCGGAAGTATATATCACGATTACGTTCTTACTGGGCCTGGCTTATCCATCCATAGACCAAGACTCGCGTGTGCCAGAGACCTGGTTCTATCACTCGCTGTCAACGCCCACCAGCTTATTCGATTCTTCCCAAAGCTTCTTCGCAGCCTCCTCGTCGTAAGCCCAGGGAGCGTATCCAACCTCGCTCTGCAACCAGTTTCCGGTAGTATCCGCCGGCCCCTCCTCGGCGAGGTTGCTGAGGTATTTGCCGCCTCGGCCTTCCCATTCCTTGCTTAGCGCAGCGTAAATGGTCGTGGCCGCTCCTTGGGGAATGTTCTTCATGCTCTTGTGCAGCGATTCGTCCGCCGCCAGAGACTCTAATACTTCCTTGCTGAGATACTGAGAGAGGTTGGTCTGGATAATACCCGGGTGCAGAGAGAGGGCGTGCAGTCCCTTGGACCCGTACCGTCTTTCGATCTCGTTCGCGAAGTAGATGGTGGCCGTCTTGGATTGTCCGTACGCAGTCCAGGAGTCGTAAGGATCCTTTTCAAAATTGAAGTCGTCGAGACGGACCTTGCCGAAGCGGTGGGCTGAGGAGGCCACAGAAATTACCCGGGATTGGAGCTGAGGCATGGAGGCTGCGAGAAGCGCGGGCTTCAGCAGTTGGAAGAGGAGGAAGTGACCTAAGTGGTTGGTGCCAAACTGAGTCTCGAAACCGTCCTCGGTCTTCCCCTCGGGTGTGGCCATGACGCCGGCGTTAAGGATGAGCAGGTTAAGCTTGTCGCTCTTGCCGAGGAAGGCCTTGGCCGCTGCGCGCACCGAGGCGAAGGAGTCTAGACGCAGCTCGATGGCGTGGATGGGCGCGTCGGACTTGGGGCCGGGTCCGTTCTTGACGATGTCGACGGCCTGCCGGGCTTTGGCCGAGTCTCTGGCAGTGAGGAAGAGGGTGGCACCTGTGGCGTGGATGGCTCGGGCCGTTTCGACACCAATGCCAGAGTTTGCGCCCGTCACAAGGACGACCTTGCCGGTGAGCTTGCCGACGAGGCCTTCATCCTCAACGACTTGAAGAGCCGTGGGCCGCGCATCTCCAGGACCCTGGGTGCTGACGTGGGAAGCAACGTATCTAGACATGGAGATTGATGTTGTTGATTTTCTTAACGAGTCTGGTTGTGCGTGGTAGGAGGGTGGTGCTGCAGTAGTCCGTGAATGGTGGGTTGTCGTCAGTTTGAGAGAGGGAACGCCTGGTTTTATACCACAAGTGAGTGTACCAGGATCTGGACACGACAGTATGCGTGGTGAGCCAAGAGGAGAAACGCCGTCCTTAGTGACAAGAGTGGGGTGAATATGCAACACACAGGCATTTCAGGCACGCTTACAAAGGCTCGGAGGAACCATATCCATGCTTTACAATCAAGCCACTCGGTAGGGAGAGCTAAGGAGTCCATTCAAAAGGTTGCTTCATGATTCAGAGTTTGGGGTTAGAGCATAGGCAGGTTCATTTACATCCCGGATTTATAAGCTCAAGTACACATGCATGAAGACCCCTGAATCGCATGAAGTATCTGTATCATTTCAATTTCACATAGCTGAGTTGAGCATTGGGCGGGCCAACTCAAGTCCGATACTGTGCGGTGTTCTCGGCAGTAATAGACCCCGTTAACTCCGCGGTAGACTGGGTGCTTGTTGGCAGATCACCTCTCCCATATTACTGCCCGATCTACACACAACCACTCGTGCACGAATTGGGCTGCATGATGAAAGATTCCTTAGCCCCGAGATGTCGACTTCGTGCACAAAGATGGGGAAGATTTCACCTGCATCCTGACATCGAGCAGTC
The DNA here is from genome assembly GCA_013420875.1 of Thelonectria rubi. Taxonomy (NCBI): domain Eukaryota; kingdom Fungi; phylum Ascomycota; class Sordariomycetes; order Hypocreales; family Nectriaceae; genus Thelonectria; species Thelonectria rubi. The sequence continues at coordinate 26,523 of WMHX01000005.1, forward strand.
TTTCTGTAGCGTTTCGTATTCAAAGGACGACAGTCTATACAAGAGGAAGCAAATAGGGCAGAGCTTCAGCCTCGATAAGCTGGAATCTTCTCGGCATACCTTGGTACTACCCCTTCGATGTACTATTGTATGCACATTCTCACCAGGTCCATGGCCCTGTCTCCGCCCGGATCTCGTAGTTTGATTTTGCAGTCGTGCAGGCAACATTGGAGGAAGAGCCAGGGCCACCTCCATACGGCGTGGCTTAGAACGGTACGTGAACAAAGAAAGTTGAAAGGTATCGACACCCCCGATCATGTCAACGGTCATAGCGTCAGTTCAAGACCATTAAGTCCGTCTTTTTCCCTGTGCCCTGCTGATTTATCAGCACTTTCTCGAGATCTCAGTTTAGCAGTTTTAGCATAAAAGCGCATGGCTCACAAGTTCGTAGACTCTCAGAAGCTCCCATGACCTCACAAGCTCGCCTACTTTTACAAGTCCGCCTATTTTTACAATCCCGCCTACTCACACAAACTCGCCCGCTCCCAAAGGCCCGTTACACGCACGAGCTCGCATCCACACATCACACACCATGGCTCCTCTTGTCTGGCTGATCACGGGAAGTTCCACTGGATTCGGTGCCGAATTCGTGAAGGCGCTTCTCGCGGCGGGAGACAAGGTCATTGCTACGGCGCGCATCCCCTCCAGCATCGAACATTTCCAAAAGGCGGGAGCATCGGTTCTAAAGCTGGACTTGACTGCTAGCCAGTCTGACTTTGACAAACTGGCGAAGACGGCAATTGGTATCTATGGCGGCGTAGACGTTGTAGTGAACAATGCCGGATATCCACACTTCAGCACCATTGAGGACGATAGGTATGATTAATCCACGTTCCAAACATCTCGAGCTGTCTAACTGTTGCTAGCCTTGAGAACTGGAACAAAGTTTTTCAAACTCACGTTTTCGGACCTCTTGGGGTTGCACGAGCTTTCCTGCCACACTTTCGGTCGAAGAGGGCTGGAAATTTTGTGTTCATGGGGTCGATTGCGGCGTGGGGAGGGCTACCAGCAGTGGGGGCATACTGCAGCTCCAAGGCGGCTCTTCGAGGTTGGTGCCACCTTTCTCTCGCTCAAACGCAGAAGTGGACTGACCCATCGTCCTAGCCGCGGTCGAGAGTTTGAATCAGGAAGCGAAGCCACTCGGAATCAGGGCGCTCCTCATCGAGCCCGGGTACTTCCGAACCGAGTTCCTCAACGAGAAGAAGGCAGTCTACATTGACACCAAGATTGATGAATACAAGCCTCTCGTCGATAACTTGTACCCACAGGTCAAGGGGATCCATCAGCAGCAGCCCGGCGATCCTGCCAAAGGTGTGGCGCGCATCCTCGACGTGGTCAAGTCCGATACGGCCGGCGAAGATTTCCCCGTCAGCTTGGCCTTGGGCGATGACGCTCTTGACACGATCCGGAAGAAGTGCAACGACACGCTGGAGTTGTTGGACAAGTGGGCGGAGAAGTCTTCGAATACGTCGTTCTGAGGGACTACTAGATTTGAATGGAGAAGCTGAGGTCTGCAGACACCACCGCGCTCGGGCTCACATGGTTGAAGGAGGACCTCTACTGCTTGCTCAAGTGCAACCTGCGATAGCTGGCCGTAGCATTGCCCACAATTTGTCCTTCCCAACTCCCTTTGCCGTTCCCCCCCGCTTCTTGAGCCGGCGGCCCGCGGTGGTGAACCACTATGCTAGTTCCTTCCATTCAGATTCGTTGCTCACTCGGTTGGAAGTATGTTCTTCATCACGACGTCAGGTGTGACTTGCTCCACCCTCGCCCTTTTCCGTATCTTATTGGTGTTTCATGCTTGATCCGGCGCCCTCAGTCTCGGCCATTACCGTCAAGGACCCGCATAGCAAACACCACAGTTGGCGCTCTGCCACAGCTTCGTCAAAGTTGAACAAAATCAACGCAAATGCCCGGACTCTGACCATCCAAGATATTCTTGTCATATAGAGTATCAAAGAGTACTCCAGACTGTTTCTTCCCATGCAGTGACTTACTTGGTGGCCTTACTACCAAGGAAGCAGATTGATCAAGTTGTACTGGAAAGACACATCAAATTGCGAGATTTACATAACTGCAAGATACTTTTCAGTACAAGAGGCTGAGACGTTAGGTACCTCGTGAAAACCCTGCAAACTGGCCCCTGTTCGATGTTTGCAAGGCGAAAAACATCACGGACCACTGTCGTAACTTGATAGAATGATGCTTTCGGCTCTTGGGTCTAACGCGTATGTATGTCGTTAAGATTGGCAAAGGTTTTTGCGCCTGACTCGTTCCTCGGTTGAGGCGAACAATGTGCGCTGAGGAGTGTTTCTATGTCTAGAATGGGTTAGTCCAATTTTGTTTTTGCTTTAGCTTGCGCCGGATGTCCCCATTAGGCAAACAATCCGGAAACTCTACCAATCACTAGTGTGTTAAGTCACGGCACTGCTTTATAAGCCAGTCGATTGTTTCCCTAAAACGGCAAGACGCAAGGACTGGCGGCACAGTCAACAGGGGGCGGCTTAACTCTTTCCCAGCTCACCCCTTGACCTTCTAGGAGAAACGGACTTAAGGAGTAAAGAAGAGAACAAGACTTGAAGATATTTGGGTTCCACCAATGGGATGCTGACCAACAACGACGTGTCTCTAGTGACTGAGGTTGTCAGGGAGATAGATGTCAACAGTGGTACAGAGAGTACGTCAAATGACAACAGACATTGCTACCAAAACTTACATTTGCCTTGGGCAGATTACTCGGAGCCTTTGAGGATCCGATCACAACCGACAGTATCACCGATTTCTTTGCCCCCCCGCGGCGCCTTGATCCTCGGGGGATCGAACTTCATGGGCGGAGAGGCCATCCTAGCCGCCCGGGGAGCCAATCTGCCCGTTGACAGATCCATCCAATGGAATGTGTGTACCTTCATGTTTGCTTCACGCTCACAGAGAGCCGCGGATCTTGTCAGCTGGCGTCGAACTAACAGCACTTCCCCAACATTACCGTTGTCGCTTCAGAGACGCCGACGAATAAGTCGTTCGAGGTCACTGGGTTCTTGCAGATAACTCTTTCCGCCAACGCAAGCTGCTCCACAACCTAGTAAGTCACCTGAAGATCCTGCTAACAGGTCCATGACAAACACAGTAGTGCTAACGGTGCAACTCCAAGCTATCAAACGCTCTTCACCGTCGAAAAGAACTTGAACACTAGCAGAGCAAGCCTCGCTCCGCAAGGCAGCGGACTTATCATCTATGACGGATTTTCCGTTAACTCCACGGACGACCAGTGTATCAAATAGATTAGCTACCGGCCAAGCAGAGTTTAGTTTCGGCCAGACGGCCGACAGAACGTTGAGCGCTTTACTGGGGGCGTGGCCTATTGACAATAACTTCAAGTCCTTGCCTCTTTCAGGAGCGGACAAAGAGCCAAGTTGCGGGCTGCTACAGACATGCTGTCTACGAAGATATGTTTATAGGCTCGTATTTAGATGTAAATTAACGGTGTCTTGCCTTAAGCATGCTCCTCTAGTTTCGTAAAGCATCCTGAAATGTTTGCCTTCTCTCGTTTCTAAAGTGCGCCCCTCGTCTGCCAACAGATCCTCCGCCCCTGCAATACCTTAAGAGTAACTTGTGAAGGGCCCATGAGCAGATCGACGAAGAAGTACTGCAGCAGAAGTTTGAATCCCCTGTCGGGCAGCTTGTAGCCTTATAGGCAATCGTCGGAACCAGGATATGTACTATAATAAGCCTTTAATGCAATAGAAGGGTCCTCGCTTTTGTACGTAGCTTAACGGTACAATGCTCGTTCTAACAACAATCATCTAAGCAGCGGGATTCTCTATCATTTAGGCACCTGATAAGCATAATTTCACGGTAAATTGTCCCGAATCGAATAGGTCAGTCAGTAGGCTCCCGCGATACGGGGTTGACTTACTTATACCACCTCACCATAATAAAGAGAAGCGGCTTTGTAAAGTCAGGCCAGATAGTAGTACTTGGACGAAACTTTTGAGTACGGAATAGTGACGTCTGATAGCCTTGTTGAAAAGTCACCCCTTACGCAGTTTTGCAGGGTAGAGGGGAGGGCTGAGCCAGAAACCCGCAATGGGATAGAGTTTACGCTAGGACCACAAAAGGAAAACAATCTCAATCTTGGCAACTACTTAGCTTGCAGCAGGCTATGTTCAAAACGGCGTGTGGCGTTGTTTTGGAGTTTTGGGTTCCCGTGCCTTATGTCCGGGCCCGAATATCCGTGCAAGGGTCTTTTGTCGGGCTCCAACTTTCTGTCTGCATCTTACCTCCTTCCATTGTTTCCCTAATTCGGACGCCCATCAACAGAAAGCACCGCCACCCATTTCATCTGCCATTTTTCATGCCGATACTTGACACGATCTACGTTCTACCGACAGGAACACGCTTGCAGCCCCCACCTGGGCAGATACCAGTGGTTCAGCCTTTCATCTGGGTGGTATCAGAGGGACGTGAGCAAGCTTCTTACCGGCAAACAGCCTTGCAAACCGCATGCCTGCGTCAATGTTGCCCCCGGCCAAAGGTACCGCCTTGTACATGAATTGGGTACAATACAATGGAACAATGCTGACGGGGCCAAAAGCGGGCAAGGGGTTTGTTTTTGTGACCGTGGATGCCCATGGCCAGCCGGCTGCTGGAGACCGTAAGCTCATACGGAGTCATGTCATGCGGGGGAAGAATACCCGTACACGAGCTCTTCCTAATAGACTGAAGGGCGGTGTCCCTGCTACCGCTGTGGAAAGCCAACAGTCGCAGCATGCTGCAGGAGGCAATAATTCTTCTGAAGAGTCCCACGGAGCTCGGACACGACGCGAGTTGCTCAGCTCTGACGTGGATGCTCTGACCCGAATCAGACATCCAGGCATGGTCCCCCGTGCCGCAAACGTCTTCACTTTCATCAAGTTCCCGGAAGACATCGATAGTAGTTCGCGCAGCTTGCTATGCACATGTACGTCTCTCCTCTTCAAGCATGAGCAAGCCCCCCCCCCCCTGACGCCTTCTCTCTTCCAGATTTTTCGTACTTGAAAGATACAATGTACCCCATTGGAAGGTACTCCTGTTCTGATGCTACCAACACATACTGGTTTCACTGGACCCAGATCGACTTGGCCTACCTACACTCCATCCTTTATACGACGTCTTTCTTTTACGATAGTTTGAAAGGACAGAAAAGTAAGAGAACAGCATTTCATTCGTATAGGACAATTCACGAGCTCAACAAGCAACTGGCTGATCCGACAACTGCACTGACCGACTCGACAACCACCGTCGTCATGGGGATGGCCTTGATTGCGGAGTGCTTTGGAGACGTAGAGTCCGCACACATGCACGTAATGGGTCTCAAGCGAATCGTTGGCCTGCGCGGTGGCATAGAATCGTTTGCAAATAAGCCTCAACTTCAAGCCAAGCTTCACCGGTAAGTCTTGGCTCTCCCCTTCCAAATTCAGCTCATCATGATCCGGCCAAAGTCGCTGACTACAAACGCCTGAAGAACTGGTTTAGTCTACAGCATCTGCACCGGCGCGAAGCCAGCCTTTCACCAAGACGCTGCATCTTTCGAGTCAGCTTTCGACAGTTCACCTGAACTCATCCGGCTCAAGCCATCGGACGCGTCCAGCTTCTCCCGCTCGCGCTCTGTGGTACGGGCTTTAGAAAGGAGGCTCTACGGCATCTTCAAGGATGTCCAGGACCTCTCCCAGCTCATCAACGATAGCCATAATTCCGGTCCAAAGATACGGGAAATGTCTCTCGAAGAGCTCATGACATCTATCCAATCCCGCCTGCTTATGCTCGAATTTAATGATAGCAACATTCTCCCAAAGCTTCTCCGGTTGTCACTTCTCGCTTTCTTGACAACCGTCTTCTGGAGTTTCCCTGGTGTCAAGTTCGAGTACCCGCATCTGGCCAGCCAACTCCGACAAGCTTGTCTGGCCTTCACGCCCACCACGGCTGGAGAGAGCTATCTCTTCGCCTGGGCCTTGATGGTGGGGGCAACGTCTGTGTTCCACGACCCTGATCAGACCTGGCTTCCGCGAAGACTGCGCCCTCTGATCCGAGACAACCTAGGGAGGACGTGGTTCGAAGTACAGAATAATCTGAGGCGAGTCATGTGGATCGACAGTATTCATGACGGCCCAGGGATAGAGGTCTTCAACCAGCGTCTTAGGGAAACTGGGGACGGAAGTATCAATGCTCGAAGCAACCCTCTGTCTTGCGGACAACCAGAGGTGGGACACAATACCCCTGCGGCGCCAACGCGTTCTACACCGGCGGAACACCCAAAGACCCAACTAACGGGCCAAGATATGGCGCATTGACAGCCTTGCAAGGCACATTCGGAGTGTACACCTTCAGCGAGTATGTATGCCGTTCGCTTGCCATTACGAGAAGTGTGAGGCGATTCTCGGTCATGCGGAACACTTCGCAAACCACACGGAGCGGGAGCATGAGATTCGTTTGGAAAAGTAGTTATTCCGAGATAGCAATAGCATTCTCGGAAGCATTAATGGCACGCGAGACATTCTTAAGCTGTCCGAAAACTCGAGATATGAGTTCTCCCCCCCCCCCCCCCCCCCCCCCCCCCCCCCCCCGGCCCCCCAGAGGACTTTGATGATCAGTCGATACCGAAGTGGAAGGCCGGCCTGCGGGAGAAACTTGCTGAGCCCTTTCTTGCTCTTCGTTTTGGCGAGAACATGTATTCCCCTCATGGCTGGCGTCTTGGTTCGTCAGATGATACCGACCTGTGTGATCTCCAAGTGGCCGAACCAAACTGGTGTAAGTCGGAGTGACTTGATGATCGATCTAACTCCGGACACACAGCGTCCAAGGGTTACAAATCTGTCAAAAAAAGTCTCCCGGATATACGTCGGAGACAAGAAAATAGAGCTCAGTCAAAATGAGAACATGGAGATACTTTCGGCTGTAATCATCGACCTTGGAGAGGTCAAATTCACAGTTTGGCGGCCAGATCTGTCACGAGAGGAACAGAAGAAATATCGCCAAAACGCCAAACAGTTTAGCAAGGACTTTTTGGACGCTCTACCGAAGCCTCCCGGTGCTCCTGGAATGCCAACCTTCGATTTCAGGTTCGGAAAAGGCAATGCCGCGTACAAGCGTGTGGAGGGAGGAGTTGTGAGCAGCGGCATTTTCTCATCAGTCCACAAGGTGCGGGAGTTGCGTACCAAGGAGTTGTTCGCTGCCAAGGTGCCTCACTTCAACTCCTCGGATGGCCCGGACAGAGTTCGGGCCCGGTGGGAGTTTGTGATGAACGAGTTCGACAATATTGTGAAGCTTCAACATGTACGTCATGCCCTAAGGTCCCTCACCGAATTCGAATACTAATGATCCGCCAGCCACACATTGTACAAGCTATTGAACTGGTCCCGGGTTAAGCTCATCTTCCGAGCTGACTGCCTCTGGAAACCTTAACTGTCTCTTGTTCTGCTTCTCTAATAGCCTTAGTTGCTTTTAATAATCTTTAATTACCTATTTCTCTAATTTCTCTTAGATTCTTTTTAATCTTTATAAAAGTAAAGTTAATATCCTCTTAATATACTTTCTATAAGGCTTTTAAGCTAGATAAGTATACTTATTAGGATCTTAAAGTATTATATCTTAAGGAGCTAAAATAGAAATCTTATAATATATAGTGTAATAGTCTAAATTAATTCTTAATAGATATTATAGAGGTTATTTATAATATTATTAATAAAGAGGATAAGGCATTATATTAAATAATAAAGGTTTTAAAGAAAGGAGGTTATTATATTATTTAATAATTAATTATTAAAAGTACTAAAAGTAATTAAAATAAAATAATTATATTAAAAGCTAATATAGATTAATAGCTCCTTTCTTTTAAAAAATAATTATAATTTTAAATATTATTTAATATTATATTAAAATAATAAGAATAATAAAAAGTAATAAGAATAATAAATATTAATTTTATTTAATTTTTTTTTAATTTTTTTTTTAATTAGTTTTATTTATTAAATATTTTAATATAAATTTAAAATTTAATTAATTAAAAATACTTTTTGTATTATAAGCTATAATATAATATCTTTTCTCTATTAACTTTAGTCTTAAGGCTATATAAATAAGTTATAATATTTATTTTTATTAATTTATTAAACTCTTTTTTTTCTTTTATATCACGAGCCGTGACGACAATTGTGGAGTCACGTGCTGGGAAATACCCTCCCCACAAATTGCGTCTAATTAAATATTAACTCACTCCTATACTAAAACCAACTTATTATAAGCTATCCCGACTTATAGCGTAAGCCACCTCTACTTAATTATAAGCCACTATAAGGCATATTCTATATAAATATATTTATTATTAATAAATAGGAGGAAGCCCCTATACTACTTTAGCTTTTAATATAATCACTTTATATTAATTACCTTTAGTACTCCTAATAATTAACTATTAAGTAATATAATATTTATTTACTCTCTTATTACTTAATTACCTTTAATGCCCTAACCTTTTTACTAATAAAACCTAAAATAACCCTTTTTAGGTTTCTATATTAGGAATTAAACCGGATTATTATATATTAAAAGCTCTTATTTAGAAGGTTATTATATTAACCCTAAGTAATATTATATTATTATAGGTATATTTAGAACCCGACCTACTAATACCTTAAGCTTTATATTAAATAATGCACTTCCTATATATAATATTCCCCTAATTAATATAGAGGTTATTACTAAAGTCTAATAATTATAAATAATAGTCTAAGAGCTATATACTTAGCTATAGGCTTAAAACCCTATTTAAGCTTATAAAATAGAATATAACCCTAATAAAGCAATTAAACCTCCTTAATTAGAACTATTTAATAGAAGCTCTAAAAATATAATACCTTTTATTACCTATTTTAGAATATACTTTTAATAGTTTTTATATAAGCTTATTTTAACTAAAGGAAGGGTTATATATGCCTATAGTTGCATAAAAGGCACTATAGCTATATAGTTTAAACTTATTATAAGGGACTACCTTAAATATAATAATAAGATTATATAGGATTAAAAGACTATTAATATCTTTTTAAAATAAAATAATTTTAAAATTATACTTAAGGATATATTTAGAATAATTAATAAAGAATAATGCATAATTATTAATATTTGCGAGATTAAGTAAACTAGATCTACTGCTATTTATACTATTACCTTTTGCTAAATAGTAGCTAAACTTAAATAGGATAATAATATACTTATTAAGATCTTTTATAAAGGACTAAAAGAAGAAATTAAGGATAAGATCTTTAAAGCTAAATAACTTAATACCCTTACTAAATATATTACTATAGCTATTAAAATTAATAAATAATAGTATAAATGCAAAAAAAAGAAATCCTAAGAATACTAAACTAGATGCAATACCCCCTATAACCCCTATTACCTAAATTAATATTAAGGAGGTAAGGGAAAGAATTAAGAATAATAAAATAGTAATATTTCTATAAGGATATATATAAATTTAATAGAAATTAGAGTAACCTAATAAGATTTCTTATAGGTTATTTATTAGGATTGCAATAAGAAAGGGCATATTAAGTATAAATACTAAAACCCTAATAAAACTAATAGAAAATTCAAACCTATACCTACTAAATAAGCCCTTAAAGCTACTATATATAAATAGGGAGGACCTTAATTAATAATTAAACTAGCTATTAAAAATAAAGTTAAATATAAATTACTTTATTAAATAACTTACTATAATAATGCCTGCCTTATATATAAAGATAATAAGGATAATAGCTATTACTTTAATAAGCCTTAAGGTAATAATAAATATATAATTATAATAATGCAATAAGGATATAATAAAATAGGAACCCCTAAAGGATTAATCTAGCTAAATAACTAAGCGCTCTATAAAGACTATAGTAAAGCTTAATTAAATAACTATTCTATATTCTAATAGATCTATGCCTAATAAGCTATCTAAAAAGATACTATTAAGTACCTTATTTAGAGACCTATCCCTAAAGGACTCTCTATAACCCTAAGACTAGGCAATAAGATACTTACTATAATTATATAACTTAATAATAAATAGGAGTTTAATTCTATCTTAAGTAATAAAGCACCTAGCAATATTTAATAAGAAATTAGATAATAGCAGAATAATATTATAAGCACTTACTAATAAGAATGCACTATTATATAGGAAATAGTAAACCTTAGCCCTATAAATAAAGAATTAATTAACCTAATTAAAAACTAATAAATAATATTTAAAGCTAATAATAAGGCACTATTCTTAATAATTAGAGATTATAATTAAATTATAATATTAAGACTAAATATTTAGTATTAATATATCTTTCTAGAGGAAATTAGAGATATTTAGGAAAATAATATTATAAATAATAAAATGCTTTTAGACTTTAATTTATATAATAGTAATACCTCTTAAAACCTAATCTATTAGGCAATATAGAAAGAATAGGACCTTAATATAGAAGACTTCTATATATATAGAATTATATAAGAAGAAATATACTATAAGGAAGTGCTTATACTATACCTAGATAATATGCCTATCCTTTTAATAATATACCTAAATTACTATATTATTTTATAAATCTTATATTTTAATTATAATTATATAATATACTTTATTAGTAAGATTGCAAATAATTGCTATTTAGAATATAGCATAATAATAAAACTAGTCTATTTAATAAGAATTGCTTATATTTTTTAATTGCAAGTAGCCTTAGACTTTAATATTATATTAGTAAATAGAAGAAGAAGGGTTTAAAGGAGTTAAGTTAACTAACTATTAATAAAATATATAAGGTTATAAATATAGCCTTAAGGATAAGACTAGCAAAAGGGGGATATTATATTATAAGCTATAATAATAATTATGGAGTTATATACTGGGAAATACCCTCCCTATAAATTGCATCTAATTAAATATTAACTTACTCCTATACTAAAACCAACTTATTATAAGCTATCCTGACTTATAGCGTGAGCTATTTCTATTTAATTATAAGCTATTATAAGGTATATTTTATATAAATATATTTATTATTAGTAGATAGGAGGAAGCTCTTATGCTACTTTAGCTTTTAATATAATTGCTTTATATTAATTACTTTTAGTATTCCTAATAATTAACTATTAAGCAATATAATATTTATTTACTCTCTTATTACTTAATTGCCTTTAATGCCCTAATCTCTCTACTAATAAAACCCAGAATAACCCTTTTTAGGTTTCTATGTTAGGAATTGAACTGGACTGTTATATTTTAAGAGTAAATTAATTTATAATATATTATATATTATAAGGCCCTTTATAATAAGCTCTTTAATTTATAAGATTAAGATTACTTTATTTTTATTAGGCTTTTAGTATAAATTAAGCTTTATCACTTTTATAATTATTAAGCTATTAGTATTTAATTAATAAGAGCTTTATTTTTAAAAGGCTATAATATTTAAGGGAATTAGATTTATTATATTAAGAGTTAGTTTATTTTTAATTTAGGGATTAAGATATATTTAAAGGTTTTAATTTTTAGCTTTTATTTATAAGGCTAAGAATTAAGAAATCTAATTTTTATTAATATTATTATAGCTTATAACCACTTATAGCGCGATGCGTTATGTGCACTATAGTGACCCTATAAATTTCCACTAATTAGCTAAGGATTATATATCTAACTAGATTGCAATAATCTAAAGATTATAGCAATCTAAGGATTATATAATCCTCTTAAAAGAATAATCCCTTTAAATAATAATTAATATTTAAAATAATTATTATTATTAAATAGAAAGGAGCCTTTAAGCTATTTTAGCTTTTAATATAATTAATTTATTTTAATTACTTTTAATATTCTTAATAATTAATATATTAAGTAATATAATATTTTATTTATTATTTTATTTAATTAATTTAATATTCTAACCTTTTTACTAATAATATTATAAATAATCTTTATAATATTTCTTAGGAATTAATCTAGATTATTATATATTAAAAGCTTTTATTTAAAAGGTTATTATATTACCTTTAAGTAATATTATATTATAATAATAGCTCCTCTCTAATAGTAATAAAACCTTATTATTAATAAATAATTATTTATTTAATCTCTTATTAATATTAAAATAGAGGATTAAAGTATTATATTTAATAAGGAATGTAAAAAACTCTAATTTATACTTTAAAATATAAATACCTATTATAAAAGAGAAACTTATATCTTATAACTCTAAATTAAGGCCTTATATAATAAGGTTAATTATATCTTAAGTGCTTAATAAGCTTAATAAAATCCTAAATATAATCTAATTTATAGTTTTATTATTATTACTATCCCCTAATAGCGTAATAGTTATATATCTGGGACCCTTACTCGCGCGAGGTCGTTGGCTTGAATCCGGCCTGGGGCATAATTTTTTTCAAGCAGACCTATTGCATCAACATAACACTCACTGCAGCCTATAGCTATAAAAACCAATCGCCGAGAGAATTAAACCCCTAACCCCTACGGGCCAGCAAAAATGGAACGCTAATGCCGCTAAGGCACCTAGCAGGCCTAATTAGAAGGGGCAGCTATAACCTTAACTTATATATACCGGTTTAGAGACCTAAGGTATATAATAAGGCATATAATTATATGCTTAATACTATATATATATTATTATTAAATTTGCTATTAAGATTATAATAAGCTGATTTGCACCTAATTTAAAGGAGCCTTTAAGTAAGAGATAGGATAGAAATATAAGAGGCAATAGAACGGATTAATAAGCAGGCAGGCTAATAAGGGGGTAGATTAATTAGCATTAATTTAAGTTTATTAGAGCACTTAGGTAAGGTTTTTAAAATAGTATTTAGAATAGGGGTTTATATCTATTTAAGGTTTTCCCTAATCTAGCCTAATTAATTTTCCTGCCTAATAAAGAGTAATTACTATTTATTATATTAAGATTTTACTAGATGCTTTAAATCCCTATATCTAGCTATATAGGTGGAATTAAAATGATATTATTATTATTATTATTATTACTATTATAAGGAGAGATTCTAAAAAAATCCTTAAATTTATAATACTTAAGAAATTTAATAATATTATATATAAGCTCTAGATATTTATTATTACCTTTAAAATCTTCTTTTTATATTATTTTATTTAATTTTTAAATAAATCTATTAAAATCTATTATATTATAAAATAATTTATTAATAATATTATTAAATAAATTAAATTTATTATATATAATTATAATAAGAATTTAATAATAAAATAAGATAATTATATTATATATATTTATATAAGCTTTAATATCTTTAAATAGGAACTCTAATAAATATTTAGAATTATTAATAAAAAATCTAAAATTAAAAATTAAATTAAATAATTTAAATAAATAGGATTTATTTTAGATTATAGAATAAAATTTACCTAATTTATAATTAAACTACTTTAAGACTAAAATATCTTTATATTATTCTTTTTTAATATATTTAAATAATAAGTCTAGAAAGAGCTCTATATGGGAGAGCAATTTAGCACTTTTATTAACTATATTGCTTAAGTAATTAGGATTAATAATTAATAATTCTCTTAATAATGTAAAATATGCCTAAATATTAGAAATAATAATTATTATTAATAATTATAATATAATATTAATTAGGGAGCCTAATAATAATAGTTTAGTATTATATTTAGAATATATAATAATCTTATAGAATTTAAAGCTATTTAAAAAGACTTCTTAAAGTATATTTATTAGAATTATAGAAAGAAAGGATATATTAAATATAAATACTAAAACCCTAATAAAACTAATTAAAAATATAAGCTTATATTAGAAAAAAGAACTCTTAAAGTAATTACTATTAAATAAAGCACTATAAGGCAAGCTAATAATAATAAGCTAGAAGTAAGCTATACTTTATACTATTAAATAATATATTATAATAATAATTACCTTATATATAAAGATAGTAAGGATAATAGTTATTATTGTAATAAGCTATAATATTAAGATTAATATATACTTATAATAATATAAACTAAATATAATAGAATTAAAATACTAGAAGAGCTAGTTTATATTAATAAGAACCTTATATAAAAGCCTATCCCTAAAGGACCTTTTATTATACTTAGATTAAGCAGTAGAATACTTATTATAATTATTTATTTTAAAAATAAATAGGAAATTAAATCTATTTTTAATAATAATATACCTAATAATATTTTATAAGAAGCTAAATAATAATATAATAGCACTATAAATATACCTAAACTAACTATTTATAATAATCTATTATTAGACTATTTATAATTACTAAATAATAATCTTATTTAATAAATCTAATAAAGGAATATTATTAAGGAACTAGAGGAAAAACTATAATCTTACTTTATGCCTTATAAAGTGCAATAAGCATAATAACTTAAACTTACTATTAAACCTAAAAATATTTATAAAAATATAAATAAAAATAAAAGATTTAAATTATTAAATTATTAAATTATTAAATTATAGCATTAAAGTAATATTTAATCTATATTATTATTATATAAAGATAAAAAAAAAATATTAAGAATTTCTATATTTATAAGATTAGCCTAAATAATATATATTACATATAGAATAATAAACCTTAGGAAAGAGATATATTAAAATGCATTATAATATATAAAGATTATTATAAAATTTTATAAATCTTATATTTTAATAATAATTATGCCCTCTATCTAAATAAAAAGGTAATTAATAATTACTTTCCTATATAAATAAGACTATATTTTATTATAGGATAGTATTTAGTAAATAATCTTATAAATAAATAAAATATAAAATAATTTATTAACCTTAAAATTTATATCCTCTAGAAAAGAGAAGATTTTTATTTTAAATTATATATAAATAAAGATTATAATTTAGAATATTATTAATATAAAGAATATTAAGTATATAAATAATGGAAGATTTATATATAAATATAAGAATATTTAAAAAAGACTAAATAGATATAAAATAATGCCTTAAAATAAAGCTAGAGAATATAAGAATAGCATAATAGCTTAGCACTCTTAGCAAAAAATAACTAATACTGCCTATAAGAGAGCTATAAGATTAATAAGAGCTAAAAGAAATTACAGAATTTCTATAAAGAGCTTTATATATAATTTAGAGCCTAAATATATTAATATAATAAATAATATTATAAATATAAATTAAATAAGAATAGTTTATTATTTTAATAAATAGTAAAATAGAGATAAATGCTATTAACCTAAAAATTATTAATTATCTTAAGCTATTATAGAAAAATAAGAATAAACTCTATAAAGTGCATAATATAGAAAGAAAACCCTTTAAGTATAAAAATAAATAAATTATTTATAAGATTAATTACTTTAAGGTATTTATTAAAGGAAAAAATTAAAATATTAATCTTAATATTATACCCCTTTAAGAATATAATCCATTTTTAAATTATTTATAGCTTTATTATTATAATTTTCTTATTAATTAATATACTAATTAAATATAAACCTTTTAAGATAATGCAATTAGTAATAATAATTATAATTCTATAAATAATATAAGATCTTAATCTTCTATTAATAAGATTAAAGAAGGCAAATAGAGTAAATATATAGATACTTCTTAACTTATAGAAAATATATAATCTTCTTAAGGGATATAATATTAATATAAAAAGGGCTAAATATAATAAATATAATAATAAATTATAAGTTTTAGGTAATAATTTATATAAATTAATAAGAACCTTATATAAAAGGATCTTAATAATAATAATAAATTATAGAATATATTAATATAATATTAAATTTATAAGAAAGTATTTATTAAAAAAATAGAAATAGATTTATTATTATATATAAAATAGGACTATAAAATATAATTTAAGGATAGAACCTTAATTAAGCTTTATAAGATTTATTATCTTAATAAAGTATAATTATATAAACTTAAGAATTACCTTAAAAATATATTAAGAAAAGAATATATTAAAATATTAAAATTATTTATAGGCTATTTAATTATATTTATTTTTAAAAAGAATAATAAATTTTAACTTATTATAAACTATTATATACTTAATAATATAAGAATTAAGGATTAAATATTATTATTTTTAATTAATAAATTAAAGAATTAACTCTATAAAATAAAATATATTATTATATTTAATCTAAAAGGAGCCTATAATTTAATCTATATTAAGGAAAGATATAAATAGATAATTACTTTTAGAATAAAATAGAGACTATTTAAATATCTTATTATGCTTTTTAGACTTATTAATATATTAATTATCTTTTAATAGATAATTAATAATATATTATATAAATACTTTAATATATTTATAATATACTATTTTAATAATATTTTTATTATTTTTAAAATAAAATAAAAATATATAGAATATATTTATATAATACTATAAGCCCTTTAAAATATAAACTTACTAATTAAACCTAAAAAAAGTTATTTTTATACCTTAAAAGTGGAACTTTTAGAATATATTATCTCTTATAATAAGATTAAGATAGACCTAAAGAAAATTTAGGCAATTAAGGATTAATTAATATTAATTATTATTAAGAAAGTATAAATATTTCTTAGATTTACTAATTATTATTAATAATTTCTTAAGAATTTTAATAAGATTATTGCATTACTCTTTAAATTTATATATAAAAATTAAAAGTTTCTTTAACTATTTAATATTTAGGAGGCCTTTAAATATATTAAGGACCTTATTCTTAATAAACTAATACTTAAAATATTTAATCCTAAATAATTAATTAAATTTAAAATAAATACTTTAAATTTTATTTTTAATGCTTAAATTAAATAATATAATAATAAAGGACTTTTATATTTTATTGCATTTTATTTTTATAAAATGCATAAAATAAAATTTAATTATTTAATCTATAATAAAGAGTTCTTAGCTATTATTAATATATTTCAGGAATTCTAATATTACCTCTTTAAAAGCTATTATTAAGTTATAATCTATATAGACTATAAGAATATCTTATATTTTATTATAATTTAAGAATTAAGTAAATAATAATTTAAATATATTAAATACCTCTTTAAATTTAATTATATTATTAAATATAAAAAAGGCTCTAAAAATAAATAAATTAATATTATTAATTAAAAAAATAATTTTAATATTAAAAAGGTAAAAATAAAAAAATAATTCTTATATCTTACTCCTAAAGGGCATTTTAAATAGAAATATATTATAGCTATATAGAAGAAACTAATTATATAATAATACCTTATAGCTATATAGACTAATAAGAGAAGCTAATTTAATAAAAGCACCTTTCTAATAGAAAATAAATAATATTAATATCTAGAGAAATAAGGAAACCCCCTATTATGCAAAATCCTAAAATAAAACTAAATATAATCTAAATTTAAAAATATTAATAAATAGTATATATTAAAGTAATTATATAAATAATTTATATATAAAATTTATAAATACCTATTTTATAAATATTAAGGAATTAATAAAACCCTTAAATAAATTAAAATAATATTTATTTTTCCTAAAATTAAATAAATAATTAAAAGGATTCTTAAATAATACTTTATTTGCAAAAAAACTAAAGCATAATACTATAAACTATATAGATATTTATAATCTTAACTAGTCTTAAAATAATTATAGGACTTAATTACTATAGACTTTATTATGAAATTACCCCTTTTATTAGACCCTATAATAAATATAGCCTATAATAATATTTTAATTATTATTAATAGATTTATTAAATTTTCCTATTTTATTTTTTATTAAAAAGTAATTAATATAAAAGAATTCTCTTATATTTTCTTATAGAATATTATTAATATATATAGACTACTATTTAAGATTATTTTAAATAGAGGATTACCCTTTTTCTTAAAATTTTAATAATACTTTATAATAAGGATTAAACTAAACTATAAATTAAATATAATATATAGACTTTAAGTTAATAAATAAATAGAGTAAATAAATTAGATTATTAAAACTTATTTTTATTATTATATTAATTATCTTTAGGATAATTAGGTTAAAAAGCTATTTATTATATAGCTAGCTTATAATATTATAATTAATAAAAGTATAAAAATTATACTTAATTATATAGATTTTAGATTTATTTTTAATATTTATAGAGATTTATAGAATAGATTTATTATATTAATAGCTATATTTATATTAGATTAGTTTAAAAATTTATATAAAGAGCTATATATTAAACTTTCCTTTATTTAAAATTAATATAAATAATATTATAATTAAAAGAGATTAAAGGGATTAACCTTCTTAAAGGGAGATATAATACTCCTTATAATAAAGAATATTAATATAAAGCAATTTAATAAAAAGCTTAATTTTAAGTATATTAGCCCTTATAAAATCCTTAAAAAAATCTTAAAAAATAATTATAAATTAGACCTATTTCTAAAAGCTAAGATCTATTTAATCTTTTATATTTCCCTATTTAAATTAATAAAAGGCACTATTATAGCTAGAATTAGTAAAGATTAGGATATTAAAATAGAAGCCCTTAAGAAATATAAAATAAAATAAATTCTTAATATAAAAAAAGAAGATAGCTTTATTAAATATTTAATTAAATAAAAAGGATATAAAAATAATAAAAATATATAGAAATTATTAAAATATTTTATTTATATATAATACCTCTTAAAGAAGTTCTATTAATAATAATAGGATTAATAGTAGAAAAATTAAAGTCCCTTAAATTAAGGGAAGTCTAATTAAAACCTTTAGGATTAAGGGAATAAATCTCCTTAAATACCTCCTCCTTACGCTCCTATAAGGCTTCTAATATATAATCCTTTTTATCTAAACTATAAATATTATAATAAAATTTAATAATATACCTCTCTTTTATTTTACTTTTTATCTTTTAGATCTAAAATAAGTAATTTATAGCTATTATAAGCTACTTTTATAACTTTAACAGATTCTCTATTACCTCTTTTTTATTAATATTAAATTTCTTCTCTTAAGAAATTAATTTATATATTATAAAAAATTAAGAAAATAAACCTAAAAATACTAAAGACTTATAAATATAATAATACTATTTATATTTTATTATATAAATAATCTTAATAAATATATTTATTATAATATAATAACCTATTTAATATTAAGTAATTCTTTTTATAGTAAAATAATAAAAGTATAATATAATAATAGATTTATTAATAAATTTAATAATATTTATAAGAAAATAATATTTCTTTTCCTTTTTAAATAAGGATTTAATTATATAATCTAATATTATATTAATATAATTATATAAAAATAAATAAAAGCATAAATTAATTAATTATAATTAGAGCTATAAGGTTATAAATAAAAGCCTTAAAGATAAAACTAATAGAGGGGAGATATTATATTATAGCCTACAATTATTTATAGCATAATGCATTATATGCACTATAATAACCTTATAAACTTTTACTAATTAACTAAGGATTATATATTTAATTAGATTATAATAATCTAAAGATTATAGCAATCTAAAGATTATATAATCCCCTTAAAGGAATAATCCCCTTAAATAATAATTAGTATTTAAAATAATTATTACTATTAGATAGAAGGGAGCCCTTAAGTTACTTTAGCTTTTAATATAATTACTTTATTTTAATTACTTTTAATATTTTTAATAATTAATATATTAAGTAATATAATATTTTATTTATTATTTTATTTATTTAACCTAATGCCTTAACCTTTCTGCTAATAATACTATAAATAACCCCTATAATATTCCTTAGGAATTAATCCAGACCATTATAAATATTAAGCTTAATAATTAAGGATATAATTATTATTATAATTAATTAATAAATATTAGGCAATTTATTTTTAATATAATATTTAATTAGTAATAAATATTAGGCAATTTATTTTTAATATAATATTTAATTAGTATATATATTATATATATTTAATTATTAATTATTAAATAGCTTAATATACCTTTTAATATAATCTTAATTTATTTATTATATTATATTCTATATATCTATCTTTAAAATCTACTTTTACCTTAAAAGGCCCCTTTTTTCTTCTTTCTTATAGCTTAGTGACTATTTACTGCCCACTATATAATTAGGCTGCGGGCCTATTAATTACATAACCTTCTATATATAAGGCTACGTATATAACCTAATTTAATATTAATAGGCTTATAAGGTAGATAACTTACTGCTTAATTTAAAGGAGAGATAAAAGCTTTTATGGCCTGAGATTTATAGAAGTTTTATTTATATATATCTAGGGCAGTCGCTATAGAGTTAATAAGTTTATTACTTTATAAGGCTTAAGGGTTAAAAGAGATCTTAGTGTGCTAGTAGTGCTTATTAAGTTTTATTAAGTTTTATCTTAATAGATATTATTATAAAGGGCTATTGTGGCAGTGGGGAAATTCCTAACCTTTCCGACCTTCTGACAGTCTAATTAAATGGTCTAAGACCCGGTCTTCGAGGCTAGTCACGTGCCGAGGCACGTGTTGAGGTGTGTGACCTAGCTGGGCGTCTCGTACGCCTATAAAGGCCCGACTTTCCTGCAGCCTAGATAGATTGAACACGCTGTTTTGATCCTGATTTTTGAAGTATTTGTCCCGGGCCCGCCTGATTGGCCCGGAGGAAGATTTATTGATGACTGTTATGACCCTTTCTTTCCTTCCTGCCTGTCAGACTTGCAGACAGACCTGTCTTTTCCTTCCTTTCGAGCCTGCCCGGCTTCCCTAGCCGACCCGACTGTCAAGATCCCGTTGATCAGACCTGCCTGCCGGAGCCTCGCGACCACCCTAGAGGCCTGTTTCTGTTGTTATGTTGTTTTCTTCCTAGGACCTGATTTTCCCCCTTTAAACTATATATTATAAGTTTAATTTTATATATTTTCCTTTTATAGAATAAATTTATTTATAAAATTTTATTATATTTTATTTTAAATATAATAATTGCCTTTAGATTAAGTATTGTGTTAATTAAAATACTTTTCTTTAGGCTAGAAAGAGTAATTTAGCTAATAGCTATTTAATAGTTATTAATAATAGTATTAAAGCAGCATACTATAGAATTAAGTAATATAAGAAGTATTAATATATAGGCTATATACTTTCTAACATTATGTATATAATTTTACTATATATATTATATAAATATAAATATTAATTTTATAGTAATTAAAATAATTTATTTAGTAGGAAAAAATATAGTAACTTAATTTAATATATAGATTTTACTATAATCTCTATTACTATTACCTTTTCTTACTATTATCTTTCTTATTATTATCTAACTTAAAAGTAGGAAATAAACTATTAAGATAATTATATTATTATAGTAAAGGGCTAAAATAGTCTATAAATGCAAATCCTTAATATAGTGGAGTATAAGGCTATTTCTAGCTATTATTATTTTTATTGCATTATATTTATAAAACCTATATTTAGCTTAAAGTCTGGCTTTATATAGGGGGGTTAGTAATAATTATATTAAATAGGTTTTCTATATAGACTATATTTAGCCGCTTCTGCCTCTTGCTAGTCCCTTACTATAACTGCAATGCGCTATAGGATTAGTTTATAGCGCAAACTATTAAATAAAAGTAATAAGTTTCCTAGCTACTATTAGATATTAATATAGCTAAAATATAATAAAATATTAATTTAGGTATTTTTTAGCTAAATAATATTTTGCAAATACTATTTATTATATAGTTAGTTAGATTTTATGCAGTAAGTAATAATAACGCTAGTTTAACCCTATTTTTTTATTATGCGGTTATTTATATTATCCCTTTTTCTTTATTGCTACTTTTCTATTAGGCAGCCTTAGAATAACTAAAGTTATTTATGTAAAAGCCCTTTATATAAAATAATAAAAGTTCTCTTGCAAATAA
>WMHX01000005.1:48785-66747 GCA_013420875.1 Thelonectria rubi
AAATGCGGATTATACATTCCTTATTGGTCCACAATAGGAATTCCTTATACCATTATAATCGTCATCAACATACCTTTCATCTGGTATACGTATCATTACGCACGGACCAATAGTGGTCGAGAAATCGTCTATAAATGACAAGGGTTTTTCCCTCTCTGTCTACAATTTATCATCATCAATTTAACACATCTTCTCTTGACCAATCAAGACAATCTTTACACCATTGTGACCACCTCTATTTGCTGATTCTTAATATCCAATTAGAATCTTTCTATCTTTTCATCTCGTCTCTCAAACTTCCTTTAAAGCTTCCCTCCATTACCTTTCACTGTTCTTCATACCTTTTCAATTTAGCTTTAAATATAGTATTATTAAGTTAAGAGATTCTGCACTATAATGTGCTTATTATTAGTAGTAGTGCTATAAGCTTAGCTGTAATAGCTATAGCTATATTAAACTAATTAAATACTATCCTTATTAAGTAATATTCTAAATTAGGTAGAATAATATTCCGATTTAGGGGGATAGTCTAAATGCTAGTAAATTTCCTTATATATTCTGCTAAAATAAAAAATAATTATAAGGCTAGTAATAATAAGGATTTTAGTATAAAGTATATTCTTTTTGCCCTTAAGGCAAATTAAACGGATAAAAATAAAGATTAATTATCATTATCTCTAAGATATATTTAGGACTTTTTAAATTAAGGCTTTAATATAATTACTTTTTTATAATTTAAAGGGCTAAAATAGATAAATAATTTATTAAGTTTCTTTAATTATTATCTTAAGTTTAAAGGCGCATAGGATCTTAGAGGTTACACTCTTAATCTTATAATATTTAATATAGTATATTTAGGTTTATAAGTAAAGTACCTTTAGTTAGAAACTAAAAAGCTGCTTATTGCTTATTTTAAAGATTTTCAGCTTTTAATAAGACTATATGCATTAATACTAAACTTCTTTTAAGTTTACTAAATGCTCTTTAAGTTAAAATTCTATTCCCTATATTATTAGTCGCTAATATTAATGGGATAATTATTTATTACTTAGCTATTTTTAATTTACTGGGAATAATATAAGTATATTTATATTATTACTAATATAAAGCTTATTAAGCTTTTAGTATAGGATAAGGTTATTATTAGTAGTAAGGTAAAGATAAGTAATAGCAAATTAGACATTTAGTTGCGCTTTAGGGTGCTGCTAGCTATAGCTAGGTTTGCAAGAAATTAAGAGATATAGGATATTTATCTTTAAAGTGGTATAAATATTAAATGGAGTCTTAGCGTTATAGGAGGCAATATAGGCGATGCGTTAAGGCTGGGTAAATGTATTAGAGCGGAGAGTTGCCTTTTAGGCGAGGTTTAAGGTATATTTATAATGAATAATCCTATTATATGGGATATAATTAAGGTTATATTTGCAATTTTTAAGCTATTCTCTATTATTATTAATAATAAAGGGATCTAGTTTTTCGCGGCGTTATTACTATATAGAGATGCGGTTTAATTTATGCTTTAATAGTTAGGAGGTGATTTATATATATAGTTAGTCCTGGACTAATAATATTAATAGTGCTATTCTCTTAGAAACCTAAAACCCTAAATAAATATAATTTTAGTGCAGGATGGATTATTTCTAAAGGCTAATAGTATTTATAATTTAGAAGACAAAATGGGAATCTATCATAGGCTATTTATAAGCACGATTTATATCTAGAATAATATATATAATAATAAAGTTAACTAGAATTATAGCAGAGGAAATAGCAATTATTAAAGGTATTTAGGAGATCCTAGTATTAAAGGGAATTTAATTATGGGCAAAATTTAGAAGCTGCTGTTCTATGCTCTAAGAATCTTTCCCGGGGATGCTAGCACAAAAGGGGGACTTCGAACTAATAGGAAGAGTAGGGTGCTGGGCCTTAACGGGAAGGTGATTACTATTGAATAGCTTAGTGTGCCTTTTAATGTGACCTTAATTTGTCTGTTCTATTGTGTTCTGTGTGTGTCTAACCCCAAAATCTGCTCCTGCCTAAAAAGGCCCCTTTTTCCTCCCTTCTTATAGCTTAGCAACTATTTACTGCCCACTATATAACCAGACTATAGGCCTATTAATTATATAACCTTCTATATATAAGGCTATATATATAACCTAATTTAATATACTTTTTTAATTTAATAGCCTTATTGCCTAGCTAATCTATATTATAGCTATTATTTCCTCTTATTTTAATTCCTCCTTTCTAGCTTATGCTAACTTTATTAAGAGATTAGTAAGCCTTAATTATTATATAAAATATTTAAAAGGCTCCTTAATTAAGCTCTTTATAAAGCTATTAATAAGCAATTTAATTAATAATATATAAATAACCTTAATTTACCCCTTAATAATCCCCTATTATAGCTAGTAATTATATATATTTATATATTTTAGCTTTATTTATAATTATATAAGCTTTTCCTTTATTAATTATATTATCTATATATTATTATATTAACTTATTATTTATAAAAGCTTAATAACTTATTAATAAGTAATTAATAATAATAAATTAACCTATAAGGTAACTATAAGCTAGCTTATAAAAAGAGCTTTTTTTACTATTTATAAAAAGATTAATAATTTTATTTTTATTATTAAGAGTATTATTATATTCTATTTTATTACTTATTAAGAAATAATCCCTTTAAATAAGCTTATTATAAAGGCTTATAAGCTATAATAATCTAATAAGTTATTAATAAAGCTAATATTTAAAGCTATTTAAAGGCTATTATTAAGACTATTTAATACTATATTATAATTTAAGGAATAGCCTTAAATCTTAAATAAATATTATAAAGTTTAATTAATTACTTAATAGTATTATAATTTAAGGTTTTAATTAAATTAAATTAATTAATTTATAGTAAAAATAATATTAAGCTAAATTATAATTACTAGATATATTAAAATGCTAATTTTCTATTAATATAAATTAATACTCTTTATAATAATAATACCTTTATAAAATAATAGCTCTTTTTAGACTATTAGGGTCTTTACTTATAAAAAGGGCAATAAAAATTTAATAAATAATTAATAAGCTTTATTAATATATATAGACTATAAGAGCTATAAATATTAAGCTATTTAATTATAAATAATTTTAATTTTTAAGAGCTATTAAAAAAGGGTATTTCCTTTTAGGTAATATATTTTCTAAAATTATTTAATTAGCCTTAATGCTTTAAATTTTAAAAATTTTAAGAAATAAAGAATATAATTATCTATATAGAAGAAGAAAATAATATTTTCCTTTTACTAATAGTAATCTTTATTAAGTATTTAATAAAAGCTTATTACTATAAAGCTAATCTTAAAATAATATTATTAAAATAAGAGAGATTAATATAGCCTATATAGTGCCTTTTAGAGCTTTAGGACCTTCCTATATTGCTTATAGCTTAAGGGCATTTCTATAAAGATATTCTTATTTAAATTAATATATATAAATATATTAATTATATTATATTATAATATTTTATAATTAAAATAATTAGCTATTAATATAAAGGTTGTAAATAATATATTTATAAGGATTATAATATAAATATTTTAAATATCTTTTATTTATTAATTATTATATATAATAAAGTATATTTTAAGCTTTAGGAAATACTTATATTTATTAAGCTTATAAATATATATTTAATAATAATTAAATATTTTATAATTTTTCACTATAATATATATAATTTTTACCTATAATTTTAAGAATTTATAATTCTAAAAATAAGCCTTTTTAATTTTAATTAAAATAATTCTATAAGGGTATTTATTAATCTTTATATAAAAGCAAGAAAGCCACTCTAATAAATATTAATATATTAATAATATAAAAGGCTTTAAATCCTCCTCCCTATATATAATAGCTCCTTACTTTATTATATATATTTAAATAAGAGGGCAAATTAAACTTCCCTTTAGTAATTAGTAAATAAGGCTAGCTAAGCTCTTAATAGCCAGGCAGTAAGTACTCTAATATTTTAATGCTTATTGCCTATTAGCTAAAAATACTATTTTAAATAATATTTTAAATATTACTTATTTAAAAAGCCTATAATGCCCTTTTAAAATATTATTCTTTATTAATAAATTAATATTAATATCTTCTTTATTATTAATTACTTATTGCCCCTTTAAGCTTAAGCTATTAATTAAAATATAAAAGAATATAATTAATAATATTTAAAATAGAATTAATAAGATTTTAAACTTTATCTAAATATAGGAATTATTATTAGGTTAGGGAGGGGTTAATAGGTAATTAGTATTATTTTAATCTTTAGGATTAGGTAGTTTATTTATAATCTTATTATCTTCCTTATTAAGCAATTAGGAGGACTATTAAGGAATCTCTTCTTAGACTATAAATAGCTATTAAATATACTATTATATAGCTTTTAGATCTTCTTTTAGTAAATTATCCTAAAGGCTTTTTAAATACTTATTAAAATATTATTACTTATTAAAGGTAATATCT
This sequence comes from Thelonectria rubi, assembly GCA_013420875.1. NCBI lineage: Eukaryota > Fungi > Ascomycota > Sordariomycetes > Hypocreales > Nectriaceae > Thelonectria > Thelonectria rubi. Next base: position 53,316 of record WMHX01000005.1, read on the forward strand.
TAAGCAATAAAGACCTTCTTTTTTAGTAGATTCTATACTCTAAAAGAATTACTAAAAATATAGCTAATAAGAAAGCTAATTTAGGCCCTTAAGGCTAGTTTTTAAAGGCAATTCCTTTATAATTAGGCATTTATAATAAAAGTAAAGGCTTTATATTTATATAATTATAAATATAATAAATTAAGCTTTATTAAGCTATTAAAATAGAAATATAAATAGAAGAGCTTATAGGGGGATTTCTAGTCTTATTAAATAGCTAATAAGCAATTATAGAGATATATTACTACTTTAATTATCTTAAGCTATAAATATTTAGGGAACTTAATTATTACCTATATAATATAACTCTTCTATATAATAATTACTATAATGCACTCTGCGCTATTATTCTAGGCCTATATATTAAGAATTAAGGGTTTATAATATATCCTTAAGTCTATAATTGCCTTTATAATTTATAGGTATATAATTATAATCTTATTATTATATTTAAAGACCTTTATATTAGCTTTATATTAAATTTTAATTATTTTAATAAAATTTATAATTACTAACTATATAATAAGCATTAAGTAATTAAAGGTATAATAATCCTAAATATAGCTTATAATTTTATTAATTATAATCTAAATTAAAATATAATTATATTTTGCCTTTATTAAGTAAAAATTAAGGGCAATTTATTTATTTAATTTAATTATAATATTTAATTTTTATTATATTTAATAGACTATTTAATAAGCCTTTATTATATTATAGGTATTATAATTTATTATTATAATGCATTATAGGCCTTTTAGGTTATCTATCTTTAGCCTTATACCCCTTAAGGCTATTATTAAGTACTTAAGAATATTAAGGCTAAAATAGCTAAGCCTTTAATATTAAGTAATAAAATCTCCCTATAAAGGTTAATAATAAATCTATAATATATAGTAATACTTTTAATAAATAAATAGCAATCTATTAATTATAAAAGCTATTATTAAAATTGCCCTTAATAATTAGGCTATAATCTCTTTAAATTTAAGAATTTATTAATTATAAATCTCTTAAACCTCCCTAAAATGGCTATTATTAGTATGCCTTAAGTAATTATTTTCTAGCCTTATATCCTATTAGAAACCTTATTTCTTTAACTATATAAAGAAGATTAAGTTTATAATAAGAGCTATATATAGGGCCATATTATATAGTTTTATTCTCCTTAATAAGCTATTAGCTAAAATAAAGGTAATTTTAGCCTTATTATAGCTATTAATTAGGGTTAGCTTAATGCTTATTTAAATAAAATTACTTATTAAGATAATATAGAGATTTTATATATAATATATATCCTTAAAGATATATATTAAAGCTCTAGAATCTAATAATATAAAGTTCTTAAGTAAGTAAGGCTTATTAAGTAATTAGCTTATAATTACTATAAAGGCTAAGCTATAGCACTTGCCCTAATAGGCTAATTAATAGGAGCTTTTTATTTTTATTTTTTTAATTTAATTAATAATATTATTTATATTATTTTTAAGTCTTTATTTTATTTAATCTATAATATAGTCCTATAAAGGAAATTAATTAGGCCTTCTTTCTAAAAAAGCATAATAATACTTTATAAAAGAATAATTAAATTATAAATAAATAAAGCATTTAGCTTCTAAATATATCTTAATGCTTAAATTAAATTATCTCTTATTATTATTATAATATAATTAGCTCTTATTCCCTTATTATTTAGGGATATTATTATAAAAGGCCTTTTAATTAAATTTAATTTATTTTAAAAAGTTTAAATAATTAATAAGGGTTTATTAAATAGCTTTTAGAATAGTATTAGCCTTAAGGCTATTATTAAGGATCTAATCTACCTTTATTATATTATAAGTATTTACCTAAAACTCTAATAGTATATATTATAAAGCTATAATTAGATTAATAAATTATTAAATTACTATTTTAGTTTCTTATAGATTAATTGCTTAAGCTTTATAAAGGGCATTCTCTTAATAAAGAACCTATTTACTTATAGCTTTATAAATTATAAAATAATAAATCTTTAATATAATAATAATTTTATAAAATACTTAATATATAAATTATATATATTTAGCCTTAATTATATAGAATTATTTATAAAGAAAGGAAATATAATTAATTAGGGATTTCTTTAAGGGATAATAATAATACTTAAGGAAATTAGAGATTAACTTTATAATCTAATTTTATATAATTATTATTTTCTTTTTTAGAGCTTTATTTCTCTTAATATAATACTTAAAATTAATTTATAGTGTATTATATATTATAAGGCCCTTTATAATAAGCTCCTTAATTTATAAGGCTAAGACTATTTTATTTTCATTAAGCTCTTAATATAGATTAAGCTCTATTATTTTTATAATTATTAAGCTATTAATGCCTAATTAGTAAGAGCTTTATTTCCAGAAGGCTATAATATTTAGGGGAATTAGATTAATTATATTAAGGGTTAGTTTATCTTTAGCTTAAGGGTTAAAATATACTTAAAGGTCTTAATTTTTAGCCTTTGTTTATAAGGCTAAAAATTAGGGAATTTAGTCTTTATTAGTATTAAATTTAATAATTAAGGATATAATTATTATTATAATTAATTAGTAAATATTAAGCAATTTATCTCTAATATAGCATTTAATTAATATATATATTGCATATATCTAACTATTAATTATTAAATAGTTTAATATGCCTTTTAATATAACCTTAATTTATTTATTCTATTATATTCTATATATATCTAACCCTAAAATCTACTCCTGCCCAAAAAGGCCCCTTTTTCCTCCCTTCCTATAGCTCGGCGACCGTTCGCTGCCCACCACATGACCAGGCTGCGGGCCCGTTGATCACATGACCTTCTATGCACAAGGCTACGTACATGACCCAATTCAACAATTACGGGCCTGTATGCTGCTGGTAATGCATCCGCATCAATCCTTGGCAAAACTTCACTGGCTGCGGGAGTCACTCTTCTTGAAGCAATGCAGGGTAGTTGGGCCGCTGTGAATGATATAAAAATGCGATCACAGGCGGGGTTTGATGTTTCGACTTGCTGGCCCTAACATACCATCTTTAACCTTTGTTAAATCCATATAAGCAGAACTTATTAAGTGTCAGCCTCAGCAGCTGACCAAGGCTCCCGTGTTTTGGGCTGTGTGTGTGTTCTTTCCCCTAAACAAAGTATATAAATTATATTTTTTATACTCTGTATCTTATTAAAGTATCACCCCAGATACTATCTATCCCTGTATAATATTCCTGGGGGTGTTGTATTTGCTCACTCTCCCAGAATGTGAATATGCTTGGTAATGCAACTTTGAGATAGCCGTGATATTCTCCATCATCTGGCCCAGCCTCACTCTGGTGGTAATTGCCTTCATCCTCAGTTTCAAATTCGGTCGCATTGGTACTTACAGCCACCAAGTACGGCAGGAACGGGATATCCATCTCTGACCCCCAAGGGTTGTAGATTTGAGTTGCCGGTGGACCATATACTCGAAGCATAGACTCTATAGCTCCGCGGTCCACCATCAAGCAAAACCAGCGTGATGCCAGTGCCATGGGGAAAGCGTGGCCCTTGATTGTGTGAAACAACCTGGGAAATACTTAGTGCATTGCAACTGAATCTGAACACATAGTCATTTTCACCTACCTCTGGACCTCACGGGGACCTTTCCCATCAAGTCTTGGCTTGTCTTCGACCCAATACCATTTGATGTCCTCCCGGTCTACAGCTTCTGGCCGGTAGAACTGCTTCTCCAAGAAACGATCCCAGCATAGTTTGTACAGCTGAAATTGCTCGTCATTACTGTAATCGACGCGAAAGATGGGGTAGCCACTCTCATAAGTGCCAGGTTCAGGAATAAGGTCGAGAGGAGCGTCATAGTCGCCTTCTTCAATGCGTGCATCAACCTCGTCAAAGGCATGGCTATAGAAAAGGTCGTTCAGAAGTGCGATCGTCTTTAATTGAATAATCAGTTGTCACGACCGAGTCTAGGGCAGCGAGATGCTGGGAGGCTCACGTGGGCGGGCAATGAGAAGTACTCTGCATTCGAACAGCGCTTTAGTCTTTGCCAGTTCCAGCCTGGGTTGGTGGAAAGAATGGCATCAATAGCTCTTTCCGTCCATTCAGACTCTTCATGCCAGACGGCCTCGGGATATTTGTCGTTGACTGCTGCTTTTAGTGACGAGACAGTCGAGCTTGACCAGCTTTGAATCGGGGCAAGTGCGTCGATGATGGATTGAAAGTCGGCTGTCTCTGCAGAGTGGTCTCCCGCAGAGGACGGCTCGGGGGAGGAACCAGAACCGGTTCCTTCAACTCCAAAGTTCGAATGGCCAGAATCCTGGCTTTCGCCTCCATCTGGGTCTGCCATTGCGACCGTTCGTGGAAGTGAAGAAAGCGGGCGAAATGCGAATTTCGGAAATGCGAGGGTTTGGCTGAGTGGTTTTAAATGAGGGCCCCTCCTTGAGCGGGGTATAATTTGGAGCGTTTTGCATACTCGGGCTGACTAAGAAAACATGTCAATTTATCATTAACAAATACGAACCGCCGTGAGGGGCAAGCCCCGCATTAAAGCTAATTGCGAAGCACAGTAGCGTTGCGACACAGTTGAAGGAAGCGGCGGATGAAGCACCGCCACAACGTCGTAAATGCAGCCAACGTTTCATGAACCATGACACATAATCAGCTCCTTATTCCCGGAAACCCTGCTGAGAGGTATCGTCATAAAAATTATCCCTAGTTTAACCACATCGAAGGCTATGTTAAAGTAGGGGCATTGGAACTGGGTTTGTTATTAGCTTCAATCCCTGCTTTAAACGACAACCGTTGTACACAACTTAATCAAGCCAAACGCGATTGTGAGCAGAACATCATTAAACCTGCAGATCGACACCTTCCTATAGCTTGCGGGCCTACAAAGTAAGCTAAGCTCTAAAAAACAAAATGGCATGTTGCCTGCTGGCGAGAATTACCTCAACCAACAGCATTAACCAACAGCGTTTACCAACGCTCCAATCACCAGCTAGATATACTGATATTCCCTGGCTACGGCCGTAGCCTTTGCCCCTCATCGCTGCAGTGCCAAGAGTTAATCTAAACCCAGATAATACGGTGGCTGAGACCAGAACGCTAGGAAGGGTTCAGCCAACAACACTGAATCCCAACTCCAATGAATCCATTTCTACCCGCGAATGTCACCAGCATTACCTTGGCCAATAGCACGCAGACTTCAGGGCTTCGGGTTGATGTCCTCTTCGGGCTTCGGGCTGTGCTTAGACTGTGAGCTATGCCTGCCGCGACCTCTGTAATCCGTATATTACTCCAAGTTACAAGGCCCAGGCCAAGGTGCCTCAAATCTCCCTCAGGGGCCCCATCACGGTGTATAAAGAGGGCTACAGGAAGCCCAGATAGTAGGTTATAATTACTTGTGTTCTTAGTCTTTTACCACATATTCTACACCATTTGTAATTCTACTTAGTCAAGTACATCTATCGCAAAGAGCACGAAACGGCGATGACACTAGACAGGTCTGCCCTGCGGTATACTGTTGGCCTACGACGGAATGCCGCGGCAACCCTGGTGACGCTCGCACTTGTGGCGTCTAGCTTCTGGATTCCATTTGCAAATGCCACTGTACTAGAGCGACGGCTCGAGCCTATCGCCGGTGGGACAGACTTGAAGATTCTTGCTATCGGAGAGTAAGCAATGAGTTTTCTTTTTTTTGTGTTTCATTAAGCAGTCCCGTAGCCTCTTCAATATCATAGCTGCAGTTTCATACGTAACAAGCAGTGTATTGCTAATTCGTCCTTTGCTGCTTGACTGACAGCGCACTAGCTCTATCACCTAGGGCGCGGGGAGTCCATTCTGCGAGTTGAATAGCCCCAGATCCAATGACTCTCCCAGGAATTGAAGGCAAATTCAAGCCATAGGGTTAGCCAATCGAAATGAACATGTAGTATACTGCTAGCGAAGCCATTCTATTTGAACCAAATCCTTAGCATTCCCGTGATAATGAGACAGTCTAGGCTTAGGTGTGAACCTAGTGTAAATATATCGCAAACTGAAAAGAGATCAGAGAATGACCCTTGCTAATATTAACTTATTTATACGCCGAAAGCACGGATATGAAACACTACGATAATCTATTCAGGGTGTCAAGAACTGGACATCCTAGTTCGGCGACATAATTCGATTCTAATGCAGTACTATATCTTCTTCAGTTTACTATACTATCAATACTATACAGTAGCTATCAGATTTTCACTAACGAAGTCGATCAGGATGAGCTGTGATTCACGATGGACTATTGAGTTTCGTTGCGTTCTCTTATAAGCCAGACTTAGTCCTTCTCGCTTCTTAATCGCTTTATCAGTCTTCTCGTAGATAATTCCCTTTCCCTTTCCCGTTTTTTAATGGTTTGCTATCTCCAGGCTTCCTCGGCACTAAAAATCCAGTGTGGTGCCCGACCGGGGGGATCAGCTCTTACCCACCCCTCTATTGGAACCGGTTGTGAAAGGTTAGGACCATATCCACCCGCAGGACGATCCCATTCTACCATATTTTTCACAACTGCCTAATATCCTACACTCTCAAATCCTAGCACATAAAGACTCATCCAACGCTCACCTATAATGAGTGAATATTCTACTTCCAAAACTCCCTCGCTATATATAATAGCGGTTATTATATTAATACGACGATTCAGCCAGGAAAAGTCCTACGTCAGGATATCTAGGGGGCAGGAAAGAACCCCACTGAGATCGAGAGTAAAGTTAGGGAACTGGATGAGGTACTCCCTTTCTCCCTTTCTTCAGGTACGCAGGCTTCGCATAATTATATCAAAGATCTTCCTTTTTTCTCCAATAGTAAACCGGCCATTCCTAGTATTTCCGACTTAGGTCCTTTACTGCTCTTTATCTGCTAACTATAAATCGATATATGATTTCTTTTTATTGCGATAGACTAAAATAGGTATTAGATTAAGAGATTATATGCTCTTAACCTATACATAATTTCGGAAGATCTTATCGTATTCTTTCAGAATTAGGCCCCATAGTTTCATTTTATTTATCTTCCATAGAGCTACTAGTTCCTTAGCAGCATAATAGGTGCGCAGGAAACTGATAAGATCGGATAGCCTAAAATACTTGGAGATAATTTGTAAAATCTCTGGAGGAAAGATTGCCATATTAAACGACCGGTAGGGAAATTATTCTGCCCTTTAAATCTTAAAATCAAAGACAAAACAAAAGCAAAGAGAAGGCACTTTTATATACTTATGGGCGCAAACGTTCTCCTTCGTTATTATGACGGCTAAAAGTGGACAAAACGCTTACGTGCGAGGGCAATTTAGTTTATTGTCAGCTTTTGACAAGTAGCTTGAAGTACCTAGGAATAGGCAGAGGATCTAGAAATGGACACTCAAGCCAATAGCGTCAAGTTGTGACCGACGCTCAATATTTAATTTGATAGCGCAAGCGAGCCCTCGCACGACGTAATCGTCTTAAACACGCCAGCTCACGGCCAATTCTAAATATACCAGATTTAGCTTAAGTAGAATTTAGCGTAAATAATATTACATAAGATACAGTTATCTTAAGCGTACTAGCTTATAATAAAATTTAAATGCAAGAAACTTTACATGCGCAGAGTTCAGCATAAGCACCCCTGCCTACATTATAATCATCCTAAGCGTATTAGCTTAAGATAATATCTGCATATAGCGACCGTCCTAAGCAGTTAATCGCATAAGCAAAGCTATATAAGCGAAACTCCTCTTAATTAAGTCTGCCTAAAATGAATACTACTTAAGAAGTTTCACTTATGCTTTTTTAGTTTTTATCCCACCTTAATTAATAAGATAAATACGGCACATTTATAGGAGTTACAGGCTTAAGTAAGTCAAGGTTATGTGCCTATAAGATTTTACTGCATTAGATATGGATGCCTATATATTAGCTAATCTAAAGTATGGAGATGAATACTATACTTTATGGAGCTTGTGCTCGAGCATGAACCGCCGTCAGTGTACAGCCAGATACGGTCTCGATCGTATAGGAGATGCTTGATCTGGATGCGGAGGAGGCGTCTTCTTCGAGCACCTACCCCGTGAAGTGGGGAAATCGCGCCCAGAAGTGGACATACCACAGAACGATAGTACTATGTACGTACTCACCCAGACGACCACAAACAACCAGCCGCAAAAGACCAAGGTGCCAGTTCTGGTTCTCAGGACCAAGTGCCATAAATGGCTTTTGGGGCGGACAATACTTTCCAATTGAAGCAGAGCCTCTGAAAGGTATAAAAAGCTCTGCCCCCGTCGCTCAATGCTTCTGCTGCTCCCAAATTATAACAGAACATCAATCATGTCTGAGACAAGTCAAACAACCCCAACTGGTCCTGTCGACCCTGTCAACGCCAAGCCCCTGCGCAGCTGCCGACACCAGAATCGACCCCGGCGGCCGAAGATGCCAGGATCACAGCCGATGAGGCGAGAAGAGCTGCTGAGCATTCGGAAGAAGTGGCGAAAGAAACCAAGCGCATCTTAGACTGTCCCGAGGGCTCATATGCCGAGATCCTAGAGGTCGATGTCAACTCCACCCCGAAACAAAAGGAAGCTGCATGGAAGCACCTCGGATGTTTACTGCACGCTAAGTCTACCAACAGCAAAGACGCCGAGAAGGCATTTAAAGCAGCCTAATTCTCTCTAATAAGATAAATAATAATAACTTAATACCTAAATTAAATCTAATAATTTAAATTAATAAGATTAACTATATATATATAAGCCTTAATAATTTAATATAACCTTAACTAAAACTCTATTTAAAGTAAATATATTACCTCTTAACTAAAGGGATAAAAAGCTTACTCTTTCTTCCCTTAAAATCTATTATAAACTAATTTTAATACTTAAAATTCCTTATATTTTAATTAATAAATACTATATAAAAGCTAGATTAATAAATTAATAATAATACATTTCATAAAAGATTATCTCTATTAAGCCCTATAATATAATAGGGATTTAATTACTTAAGGCTATTAAGATAAATATAAATATAATAATAAAGAGCTAAATAAGATATTTATTAGCTTAAATTTAAGGGATATAAAATAATTTAAAGAAAGTATTATAATTATAATATTTAATATATAATTAATAAATTATATAGAAATAATTATTTTTATAATATTTAAATATAAAGTTCTAATTTATATATATAAATATATATATAGGCTTAATATATTAATAATTTAATAATTAAAAATAAAATTAAAGAAATTAAATAATTTATTAAGAAAATTAATTAAGAGAAATAAATTTAATTTATAAGAGGCCTTATTTTTAAAAAAATATAATACTTTTAGATTTATTTAATATAGATCTTTATAAGAAGCGGCTATTATAGTTAATTAAGCACTTAATAGTCTTATTAACCTAGCCTAATAATAATAAATAAGGGAGAAAAAATCCTGCAATTAAGGTAGTTAAAATAGTTAATAGAATTAGTAGGAAAAAGAGATTATATTTTTAATAAGTTATTAGATAAATAAAATAATATATATATTTAGCTTATAATATAATATTTATAGTAATAATAATATAAATAATAATTTAAATAATACTATATTTAATTTATAATATTATAAGAATTTACTTTTATTATTTAAATTACTATTTATATTACTATTACTATATATTATATTATAAGCTAGATATATATATTATTTATCTATCTAATAACTTATTAGAAATGCAATCTCTTTTTCCTACTATATAATTCTATTAACTATTTTAACCCCTTAGCTTTTTTATATAATTAGACCTTAACTGCAATAGGATTTTCTCCTCCCTTATTTATTATTATTGCCGCTATTATTAGGCCAGATTAGTAAAACTATTAAGTGCTTAACTAATTGCAGTAGCTACTTCTTATAAGGATTTATATTAAATAGGTCTAAAAGTATTATATCTTCTAGAAATAAGGCCTCTTATAAGTCTAATTTACTCTCCTTAATTAGCTTTCTTAATAAAATATTTAATTTCTTTAATTCCCTTTTTAATTATTAAATTATTAATATATTAGGCCTTAATATATATTTATATATCTAAATTAGGATTTTATATTTAAATAATATAAAAATAATTATTTTTATATAATTTATTAGCTATATATTAAGTATTATAATTAAAATACCTTTTTTAAGTAGTTTTTTACTTTTTAGATTTAAGCTAATAAATACCTTATTTAGCTTTTTATTATTATATTTAAGTTTATTTTAATAGCTCTCTATATTACTATTTTAGGCCTATATATTAAGTATTAAGGGCTTATAGTATATTCTTTAGTCTATAATTACCTTTATAATTTATAAATATATAATTATAATCTTATTATTATATTTAAAGATTTTTATATTAGCTTTATATTAAATTTTAATTATTTTAATAAAACTTATAATTATTAATTATATAGTAAGTATTAAATAATTAAAAATATAATAATTCTAAATATAATTTATAATTTTATTAATTATAATCTAAATTAAAATATAATGATTATATTTAATCTTTATTAAATAAAAATAAAAATTTCTTTTTTATTTAATTTAATTATAATATTTAATTCTTATTATATTTAATAAATTATTTAATAAGCTTTTATTATATTATAAATATTATAATTTATTATTATAATATATTATAAGCTTTTTAAATTATTTATTTTTAATTTTATATCCCTTAAAGCTATTATTAAATACTTAAGAATATTAAGGCTAAAATAATTTAATTTTTAATATTAAATAATAAAATCTCTTTATAAAGGTTAATAATAAATTTATAATATATAATAATACCTTTATTAAATAGATAATAGCTTATTAATTATAAATACTATTATTAAAATTACTCTTAATAATTAGGCTATAATCTTTTTAAATTTAAGAATTTATTAATTATAAATCTCTTAAATTTCCTTAAAGTAATTATTATTAATATACTTTAAATAATTATTTTTTAGCTTTATATTTTACTAAAAGTCTTATTTTCTTAATTATATAAAGGAGATTAAGTTTATAATAAGAGCTATATATAAAGTAATATTATATAATTTTATACTTTTTAATAAACTATTAATTAAAATAAAAGTAATTTTAGCTTTATTATAATTATTAATTAGAATTAACTTAATATTTATTAAAATAAAATTATTTATTAAGGCAATATAAAGGTTCTATATATAATATATATCCCTAAAGATATATATAAAAGCCCTTTATATAAAATAATAAAAGTTCTCTTGTAAATAACTCCTTTAATATTTATTTAATAAGATAATAAACCTAACTATTAAGACCGCAAAAATCTAAGGATTATAATAATATATTTTATAGTTTTTATATCNNGTTTTTATATCTTATTAGTTAAAGGATATTAAGAGAATATTGCATATTTACCTAATTAGGTAACCTATTGCTAGAATAGGCAAATAGGCCTAATAGCTAGATACTATATTAGAAATACTATACTATACTATTCTCTTATTAGGGCCCCACCTTCCTATTGCAGCTATTACTACTTAATTAAATAATTAGTACTTTCTATTTCTAAATATATTAAAAATTTTATACTAAATATATTCTAAAGTATTATATATTCTAAATGCAGATTATATATTCCTTATTAATCTATAATAGGAATTCCTTATATTATTATAATTATTATTAATATACCTTTTATTTAATATATATTTTATTATATATAGACTAATAGTAATTAAGAAATTATCTATAAATAATAAGGGTTTTTCTCTCTCTATTTAGAATTATTTATTATTAATTTAATATATTTTTTTTTAATTAATTAAGATAATCTTTATACTATTATAATTATTTTTATTTATTAATTCTTAATATTTAATTAGATTCTTTCTATTTTTTTATTTTATCTCTTAAACTTCTTTTAAAGCTTCCCTTTATTACCTTTTATTATTCTTTATACTTTTTTAGGTTATAAGCCTAGGTTTTATATTTAGAAGCTTTTAAGGAGTAATTTTTATATTACTTTTATTAATTTTTATTAGCCCTTTCCCTTAAAAATTTGATTTTTCTGATTTTCCTCTACTTTTATTATATTTCTCTCCACTCCTCTAACTTTTATTTAATTATCTTACTATTAAATTATAATTAATCTAAAGTACTTAAAATACCTTCCTTATCTATTTAATAAGACCTATTAAATAATATACTTTATAATTTAATCTATTAATTCTATTATTAATAATTCCTTTTTATATTTTAAACTATTTAAATTTAGCCTTAAATATTATAATTTCTTTAAACTTTAATTATTTTAATTAATCTCTATATTATTAAAAAGCTATAATATTTAACTATCTAACCTATATATTAAACCTTTAGTATATCTCTTTATATCTCTTAAATTAGAGAGTTTATATTTAAATTTCCTAATTAAAATATTAAATTTTTAATTTTAAAGGGAATAATTAATTAATTTATATAAAATAAATTTTAATAATAAAATTTAGATTATTAAGCTTAAAGGTAATAAAAATTATATTATTTAGGCTATTAAAATTAAAGCTTTCCTAATTAAGGAAAAACTTCTAAATACTCTATATATTAAGGGATATATTAAGACTTAAAAGGCCTTAGCTAATATAAACCTCCTATTAGAGGATAGACCCTTATTATAAATTAAATATATAAAAGATATTAAATTTGCTTAAAATGCCCTAAAAAATCTCTATAATTCCTTTAGTTTTATTAATAAATTTCTCCTTATAAAGGAATTTTTTAATATTTATTTAAATAATTAATTTATAGAAGAATACCTTAATAAAATTAAAGAATTTTCTAATAAATTAGCTTCTAGGGATATTTAAATTTCTAAAAAAGTTATTATAGCCTAAATTTTATATAATCTAAATAAAAGCTTTTCTAGCTATATAATTAATATTTTTTAAGCTTTAAGAAATAATCTAGATATTTATATTTTAAAATCCCTATTCTCTTTCTTATTAAATAAATCCAAAAGAATCTAGAATTAATTAAAGGGAATAAACCTTATAAAAGGCAAGAAACCCTAAAAAACTAGAAGAGTGGGTCTTAAATGCACTAATTATAAAAATTAGGGTCATATTTCTAAAGACTGCTATTAATTATATCCTCATAAGGCTCCTAAAAGCTTTATAAAAAACTATAAAGCTTTAAAGAAGGAAAATAAGATCTCTAAGAAGAGGTCTAAGCCTAATAAGGCTATAGTCTAAAGAGAGAAAAAATAGGCGAAGCTATTATTAGCTAATAAATCCCTGCTTAATAATCTAATTAGCTCTTAGGACTCTAAGATAGAAGTAAAAGATTTTTCTTTCTCTT
>WMHX01000499.1:0-26834 GCA_013420875.1 Thelonectria rubi
TTTAGACTTATTAATATATTAATTATATTTTAATAAATAATTAATAATATATTATATAAATATTTTAATATATTTATAATATATTATTTTAATAATATTTTTATTTTCTTTAAAATAAAATAAAAATATATAAAATATATTTATATAATATTATAAATCCTTTAAAATATAAATTTATTAATTAAATTTAAAAAAAGTTATTTTTATATTTTAAAAATAGGATTTTTAAAATATATTATTTCCTATAATAAGATTAAAATAGACCTAAAGAAAATTTAAATAATTAAAAATTAATTAATATTAATTATTATTAAAAAAATATAAATATTTTTTAGATTTATTAATTATTATTAATAATTTCTTAAGAGTTTTAATAAAATTATTATATTATTTTTAGAATTTATATATAAAAATTAAAAATTCTTTTAATTATTTAATATTTAAAAAGCCTTTAAATATATTAAGGATTTTATTTTTAATAAATTAATATTTAAAATATTTAATTATAAATTATTTATTAAATTTAAAATAAATATTTTAAATTTTATTTTTAATATTTAAATTAAATAATATAATAATAAAAAATTTTTATATTTTATTATATTTTATTTTTATAAAATATATAAAATAGAATTTAATTATTTAATTTATAATAAAAAATTCCTAATTATTATTAATATTTTTAAAGAGTTTTAATATTATTTATTTAGAAATTATTATTAAATTATAATTTATATAAATTATAAAAATATTTTATATTTTATAATAATTTAAAAATTAAATAAATAATAATTTAAATATATTAAATCTCTCTTTAAATTTAATTATATTATTAAATATAAAAAAGGTTTTAAAAATAAATAAATTAATATTATTAATTAAAAAAATAATTTTAATATTAAAAAAATAAAAATTAAAAAAATAATTTTTATATTTTATTTTTAAAGGGTATTTTAAATAAAAATATATTATAATTACTTAAAAATAATTATTTATATATTTATAATTAAATAAGAATAAATAAATTATTATAATTATTTAGATTTATAAAATAAATTAAATTATAAAATAATTATTTTTAATATAATTAAATTAAAATAGAAAATATAATTATTAAATAAAATAAGGAAATTTATTATTATAATAAATCTTAAAATATAATTAAAAATAATCTAAATTTAAGAATATTAATAAATAGTATATATTAAAAGAGTTATATAAATAATTTATATATAAGATTTATAAATATCTATTTTATAAATATTAAAGAATTAATAAAAAAATTTTTAAAATTAAAATAATATTTATTTTTTTTTAAATTAAATAAATAATTAAAAGGATTTTTAAATAATATTCTATTTATAAAGAAATTAAAATATAATATTATAAATTATAAATAAATTAGATTATTAAAATCTATTTTTATTATTATATTAATTATTTTTAAAATAATTAAATTAAAAAGCTATTTATTTTATAATTAATTTATAATATTATAATTAATAAAAATATAAAAATTATATTTAATTATATAAATTTTAAATTTATTTTTAATATTTATAAAGATTTATAAAATAAATTTATTATATTAATAATTATATTTATATTAAATTAATTTAAAAATTTATATAAAGAATTATATATTAAACTTTCTTTTATATAAAATTAATATAAATAATATTATAATTAGAAAAAATTAAAAGGATTAATCTTCTTAAAAAGAGATATAATATTCTTTATAATAAAAAATATTAATATAAAATAATTTAATAAAAAGCTTAATTTTAAATATATTAATTCTTATAAAATCCTTAAAAAGATCTTAAAAAATAATTATAAATTAAATTTATTCTAAAAAATTAAAATCTATTTAATTTTTTATATTTTATTATTTAAATTAATAAAAAGTATTATTATAATTAAAATAAATAAAAATTAAAATATTAAAATTAAAGCCCTTAAAGAATATAAAATAAAAGTAATTTTTAATATAAAAAAAGAAAATAATTTTATTAAATATTTAATTAAATAAAAAGGATATAAAAATAATAAAAATATATAAAAATTATTAAAATATTTTATTTATATATAATACTTCCTAAAAAAATTCTATTAAAAATAATAAAATTAATAATAAAAAAATTAAAATTTTTTAAATAATTTTAATTAATAATATTTATAATATTTAAAGATTATATAATTTTAAGAGATTATTATTTAATTAAAAGGGCCTCCTTTTAAATATAAATATTATTCTTTTTATTTAATTTAATTATTCCTTAAATAAATAAAATACTATTTTAAGATTTTAATAATTTATATTATTTATATAAATAATTTAATTTAAATAGAATTCTTTATAATTTTATTTTTATTTTTTTAATATTAAATTTTACTTTTTTTTATTAAATAATATTTTATAAAATTAAAAAGATTAAAAAAATAAAAGAAAATTAAATAGAAATAATTTATAAATAGCTTTAATATTATTATTATTATAAAAATAATTATATTTAATATATATTTTATAATAAAATAACTTTTTAATTATTTAATATATTTATTTATTCTTAAAATAATATAAATAAAATATAATATTAATACTTTTAAAATTAATATATATAAAAAAATTTAAATATTTAAATTTAAATTTAAAAATATAATTTAATATAATAATTAATAAAATATAATATAAAATAATTAAAAAAATAAATTTAATTAATTATAAAGAAATTAAATAAATTTAATTTCTAAGGCCTTAAAAATAAAATTAATAAAAAGGAAATATTATATTATAATTTATATTAAGATTAATATATATTATATATTTTTATTTATATTTCTTATTAATTATAAAAAGTTTATTTTAATTTATTTTATAAATTTAAATAAATTAAAAAAAGGGTTTATATTAAATTATTTAATAATTTTTAATAAACCTTAATATTATAAATACTATTTAAAATATTTATTATTAATAAATAAAAAGAAGCCTTTAAATTATTTTAATTTTTAATATAATTATTTTATATTAATTATTTAATAAATTTATAATTATTTATTATTAATTATTTTTACTATTTTTAATAATTAATTATTAAATAATATAATATTTATTTATTCTTTTATTATTTAATTGCCTTTAATGCCCTAATCTCTTTACTAATAAAACCTAGAATAATCTCTTTTTAGGTTTTTATATTAGGAATTAAACCGGATTATTATAAAAACGATTAAGAGAAGCCAGACTATATATAAATACCTGCCTTTACGTCTTATCTTTATCCTTATGAAAAACTCTAGTGTAGAATAATAATTATAACTTGCTATTAGCTTATTGCTGCTATTATTTTATTCACTTTTAATATTATACTTAAAGCCTTTATTAAGGATTCTCACTTTATTATTAGCCATTATTTATCGACTCTAGATAGCCTTTAAATAGGCAAGAAGTTATAGAGCAAAACTAATTTAGGGATTAAATAAAAGTTCCTTAATTAATTATTACCTGCAAGATCTAACCGCTTTAGATTGGCATTATGTATTAGTACTATAAATTAGAAATATTTTACTCCCTTTCTACTTTTCTTAAGCATAAGAGTTTGAAGCCTTAGTCCTGCCTTTAGGTCTATTTATTTATCTCTAGTATAGCCTATAAGACTCTAGCTTTATATGCACTTAGGGCTGCCCGGTTTTTATCTCAGTATATTATTCCTAGGATTCCTAGGTCTTAGAGACTGCCTCTTCCTCTCGACTTAACTATTATTACTTACCTGCTTTTTATTCCTATATTACTAATATTATATCTTCCTGCAAATAGGGATTAAGGAGCTTAAAGGAAACTATCCCCTCCACTTATTATAAGCTATTACTGCTAAACTTATTAAAATATAAAATATAACTAGCAGTTTAAATATAAATCCATCTTAGAATAGAGTCTCTATATATTATATATTTAACCTTAGCTTAA
The DNA here is from genome assembly GCA_013420875.1 of Thelonectria rubi. Taxonomy (NCBI): domain Eukaryota; kingdom Fungi; phylum Ascomycota; class Sordariomycetes; order Hypocreales; family Nectriaceae; genus Thelonectria; species Thelonectria rubi. The sequence continues at coordinate 3,971 of WMHX01000499.1, forward strand.
CTATCTATATTATTAGAACTAACTAAATAAATTAATGCTTAATAAATAATTTTAATTATAATTTATTTAAATATAAAATAAAGATCTATATAATTTATTAGAATACCTCTTTAAGAGTATTTATTACTAGATCTATAAATCTTAGGACTAATTAACTATAAATACCTTATTAAAATATTAGAGGATATTAACTAAATATAAGCATAAATTACTACACTATAATAGAGATATTTAATCTATATTATAATTTATTAAATACTTAAGCTATTAATTTCCGCAAAATTATTAAGAAATATAAGATATATAGTATTTCTAATAAATCCTTTCCTATCCTTCTTATGCCTAGTTTAGTATTAAAGAAATAAACTGGCTTAATAATACTTAGGCCCCATTTTAGCAAAAACATCCTCTCTAATCCTAAGAGCTTTATTAAGTGCGATTTCACCCTTCTCTAGACTCAATATAATAAAATATCCTCCACTCTCCACCCTTCCGCCCTTATTATAAGGGAGTTTAACTCACTAGAATTAATTTAGCAGCCTTTTTCCGACCTAATGCAACTATATTAGAATTAATAATAATCTAAATTTAAGCCTCTTCCACTACTATTAATAGCTAAGCAAATAAAATACTAGATTAAGTATAATAATAAGAGCAAGTATAGGAGCCCTAATAATAAATATACTATCTATATTAACTCTAATAAGGACATTAGCTTTCTAAGATTAAATTAGATATAAGGTATTCTAATAGTCCCTATTAAGAAGGCAAAAAAATAGCTTAAATTTAATAAAAGCGCTAAATAATAACCTTTCCTTACTGTAAATAACTTATCTATTAACTACTTCTTTACTATTATTAATAAAGAATCCAATACTAAAGGTTGCACTAGCTTAGAATATTATCCCTTATTAGGATATACTACCCACTATGCCCTCCCTAGCCTTAGCTAATAGAAGGTCAACTATTACTGCAAAAACGTCCTTTTCTAGGGCACTATTAGCTGCTTTATTGCATCCTTTATCCTCCTTACTATTACTAGCATCTTAATCTTCACTAGTAAGCATAAGCTCTATACTGAGGTTAATGCAGGCATTACTATTAGTATCATTACTAATCTATTCTCCGCATATACTGCCTTTAGTATGACCCTATACCGGCAAGATCCCTTACCCCTTATATAGGCTAATAGTTAGAAGTACCTTTACTGCCTTATGCCTTCTAAATAGCATATTATTAGTCCTCCTTATAGACTAATAGCGGGATTATTATAATAGGAGCTATATAGCACTCTTAAATAAATAGGATAATATTATTATTAGTAATTACCTATATATTAAAATAGGCAAAATAGTAATAGAATATTTAGGCTTTACCCTATAAATAATATTAGCCCTTAGCTTTATTTAGGCAGCTATAGTTTATTCCTGCCCTCTTAATAAGCAGATTAGCAAGCTATTATTAATACCTATTAATATATTAATAGTATCTTATAATATCTAGCATTAAAGCTATTTTTACTTTCCTTTTAAGGTAATTAAGGTTATTTAAATTACTATAAATAAGGGCTTTATCCTGCTTACTCTAGAGCTTATAATTAATTAAAGGAAGGATATATTAATAGTTATAGTAAGTTGCCTTTATTATAATATTATTAAGTGAGCCTATAATTGCTTAAAATCTAAATAAAATTATCTAGCAATTAGAGCTTTACTAGCTATTTAAATTAAGAATATAATATATAGAGTTTTAAGCTATATATTAAATATATTAATAATGAATAATAAATAATACTAATTATAGAGGGCTATAATATATTAATTTTAATAATAAATATAATAATAATATTATAATATAATATAAAATAGGCTTATTTAAATTGCTTATAGGGAGCTATATAGCTTATTTGCCTTTAATCTTATTATAATAATGCATTTTAATCTATTTTTATTAAAGCACTTTTAAAACTAACTAAATTCTCTACTAATAGGCCTAAGTCCTTTATAAATAGTCTATCTTCGCCTAACTAATTAATTGCCTTCTTTAAGCTCATCCTATATCTTCATTAAAATGCCTATCTCTATGCACTATATTAGCCACATATTACTAAAATCGTCCAGCAATATCTACATATTAATAGCACGCTTGCTTATTACTACCGCCTAATCCTAGAGCATTATATTAATAATAGTCTTTTTAATATATATAATAATAAATCTTTCTAATAATATCTTATAGGGCTATTAGAGTATAATAAGTATAAAAATACTAATATTGCCTAATAGGCTATTAATTAACTTAATAGGAGTTATAGGAGTAATAAGAGATAATTATATATAACTACTTAAGGTTTTCTATTAAATTATATTTAAAATTAATAATGCCCTAAATTGCAATTAATCCCTCCTATCCTTTAAGATAGTAATAGCTATATATAGCTATACTTATTATTAAATTTAAAGTAAATATAAGATACTAGAAGTTATTGCTATTAAAGGTGATCTATAAAATAGGGCCTTAGTCTATCTAATATAGTTGTCCACCCAGTTCTTTCCTAGGATATTAGCTTAGAGTTATTAGGCAGCATACTCTAGACAAAATGCTCCAGGGTAACCATCTTTAATGCATTAATAAGAGATTATTTATTATTTATATTAGCCTAGACTACCCCTATGCCCCTAATATTTAGAGTCTCCGCCTTTTTACTAAATGAATTTATAGATAAGGGCTTAAATATTATATATACTATCTTTAAGAGTAGTATTAATTAGAGATAAACCCTAAATGCTAGTCCTACTAATAATAATAAGCAATTTCTTTAATATAATCTCTTTAGTAGCTATTTAAACTCTTTTTATTTTAATAATTAAGGAAATAATTACTTAATTTCCTATATAATATTTAAAAGCCTATTTATATATTATTCTAGGATATTTTTAAACTAAATTTATTAAGGTTTTTAAATATTTATTTATATTTAATAAGAACTAGAAATATAAATATTAAATAATTTTATTTTAAGGCTAGATTTATAATCCCGCGCAGAATACTTAGAAGATAATATATTTATTAAATTAATTAATAATTATAGCAGCACTATCTAGAACTTTCTATTGCCTTATAGGTAAGTTGCAATAAACCCTCAAGGCCCACCTCTAACCTACACCATCTAAATACACTAAGGTCCTTAAGAACACGCAAGTCGCCCTAATTACTATTATATATAAGCTCTACTTAATAGTGCGAAATAACTAACTATAGGAGCTAGGCAAGCCCAAATTAAACAACCAGGGCGTGCCTATAATCCATAATATCGCCCAAAAGCTAGGCTGCATTAGACCTAATAGCAATATTAACTTCCCTATCTATTTAGTATTCCCTAAAGATAAGGCCAATATAGTAAAGCTAGCTTGCTAGCTTAAGGAGAAATAAAAAGAATAAAAGCCCTAAAAGGAGGCTAAGGATATTAACTCTTCTACTTATATCTAAATAGAATAGGCACTATTATTAGAACTTAATTACTCTAATTTTAAGAATAATTATAAGAAGGCAGCTTTTAGAAGTAATAATATTATAACTCTCTTACCTTAGAGCTTTATTGGCAGTAATAGCTTTAAGTCCCTCCTAATATAGATATAATAACTTTATTCCTTTTATAATTACTCTTAATACCTAACTTTCCAGCTTAAATTATAATTAAAGCCTAATCTAATAATCTTACTATATAGTTCCTATAATAAACCAGTATAATGCAAAATATAGACCTTCTAAATTAGGGACTAATAGAATTAATTTTAATACTATTAAGCCCTATATCCTCTTATATTTAAACCCTAAAGTTATTATAAATATAGGCAATTTAATAATCTATTCTAATTATTAGCCCCTACTATTAGTAGCTCTTGCTATTAGGACTAGATTGGGATAGACTCTATTATACTAGTAAGTTAGTAAGACCTATAAATAGGACTTTAGTAGAGGAAGGAATAGTAATTATAATTAATATAAATAGATTTAGGTAGTAAGTATTATAAAAAAGATAATAAGCTATATTATTATAGGTAGGGTAAAGAAAATAGTAAATAGCTTTAGGCTTATAATAATAGTAATTATATAAATATTTTAAGCCCTCTAAATTATCTTATAAAGCTTATAATATAGTAAAATAAAATTAAATCTAAAAAAGAGATTTTTAATTATAAATAATTAATTTTCTTACTCTTTAGTATTTATATAGGTTCTTTATATTCCTATATCTATCTAAAGAGGTAAAGGCTAATTGCTTAGGCATTACTTAATTCAAAGTAAGATTTAAATTAAAATGGCAATAGCTCTAGCTCTTATATAGTAAAGGAAACTTTTAATATTAAGATTTATATTTTATAATTATCTATTTCTTAATATAGGATTAATATAAAAGAAAAATATAGAGTATTTACTATCCCTTATACTTAGTAATATTTATAGAGCATAAGGCACTAAAATAGTTAAGATTTTATAACTAATTGCCTTTATATAGCTCTTCTCCTTTTCTCTCTCTTAATTTATAATTCTATATTATAACCCATCTAGTATTAATATCTAACCTACTTTTATTATATCTATAAACCTAACTTCTTAAGCCTAAGATTAGGTAGGTAATAGGAAGTAGACTAACTTGAACTACTAATAGCTAATAAGTAGCCATAACCTTTCTAATAGAATATCTAAGGTGGAATAGCTAGATAAGATTAAGTATAAGTTCCTCGCCTATTATGGGAGACTACCTATCCCTATCTTAAACGCTAGGCTTTAGCACACTTAAATATAAGCATACTTAACTTAGCTAAGACTTCTTTTAAATATAACTATAAGCTTAAGGTCCAAGATCCATCTAAGGCTATGCTATCTCTATGCACTTTTTAGACTAATCACCCCATCCCAAGAGCCCCCACAAGTTCGTCGCCTAAGCACATCGCGGGATTCCCAATATAGTCAGTTTCAACATTAACAAACTTCCTCCAAGCACTTCCATGCACTCCCCATTATAAGTAAGGCTACTCCCGCTCATTCTTTTCACTACTAGTAAAGTTATTAACCGCTATAAAGCTAATTACTAAGCCATTCACCAGCTTAAGGCTATAGCCTTATACCCTAGAGTCTTAAAGTCTCTAGACATTAATAGCAACTGCCTAATATTCAGGCCAACTACCTGGAAGGACAGTATTCAGTATCTAATCATAGACTTCATAGTAAGGCGCATCTTAACAATATCTTTCACTCTCTCGGTGCGCCATTAGTGGAGATATAGGACTTTTACATCCTGGGCGGTCATATACTTACATACGATGACAATAATGCTATATTCGGGACCTTATCTCCCACAAATGTCCACTTAAGTTAGATGCTGTTCCTAGCATTCCTAAAGATAGTATCACTAACTCTAACCTTACTACCTGCTTATCTTATCTTTCTTTATAGATAGCGCAGAAACGTGCCATGTAGGACGCGCTTTCTTGCCTATAATAAAGGGTCTGCCCTTCAGTATGCACTGCCTAACACTCGACGCTACTGGGAAAGGAGATTGTCGTGGGACTATATGCACCTACAATTAGACTATATTATCACTATATTTCTCCTCATTCCACTGGGATATCCCGTCTACCCTTTTCCAAACTTCTCTCTATCTTACACTAAGGCTTAACCGTAGTGATAGATACTGGCATTACGCACCAACCCGACCGCCATGCACTAATCTATCCTCTAGTTCACACGCCTTTCAAGCTTAATGCTCTTAGCGACTTTAAATTGCACCCTATCGTAATACCGGACGAGTATAGCAGTCCGCACCACGCCAAATCTCCCGTTCTTTACTTCTAGTCGAGCGGCGATAGCGCGGAGCGCCCTTTACGACGTATATTATCTAATCATCCAGTCCCCAGCTGACCAGTCCCCTCAATCCCATCCAATATAATAATCGGATATTTCTATTAACTAGTAATGGCGAAGATGCAATGGCCTTCATTACCATGCCGGTCTTGCATGCACTTAGTACGATATTATATATGCAGCCCATCTAAGAACGCAGAACTATATACGTTATTAGGAGCTATATACTGCAGATGCGTAATATCCTTACTGCAACTATTAAGCCTAAACGGCCTAAACCTTTCTGAACTGTTCCTTATGCCTTAAGACTCCTCTCTAAGAAAGAAATGGAATCAATACTATTCGGCTTGCCGATTCGTGCGCAGCAGAGATAGCAAGCTGCCCGATAAGGTGGGCAATATACTGACGGACGCCGGGCTATATATCGGCATGCATGTCGGATTGAATGTTGATACTTGCAATAGCATTTAAAGACCCCTTTGGTTTGTCTCGCTTGCACGTCGCGCAGGACCGTGAGAAGCCTCATGATGAGCAGCTTACAGGCCATACAGAGACAAGCCGTGGAACTGTCCTTGATTGTACTCTAAGTTATTCCCTGAGTCACCTTTAAGGGATTTAGTGGGGAGACGTATAAGTGCGTCGTCCTTAATGGCCAAAACGGAAGACCATGTCTAACTCGGACAACACGCTGAACTTATAGCGCACTAGCGATCTCTTTATATGCATCCGAGAATTATGAATGCATAGAAGTCCATTATAATGATGGCCTACTGAGTTATGCTTATAACTTGCGAGAAAGAGGTGCTGCCCACTAATAAGAGCTGCATTCAAAATCATCCATTCATCTGAGAAGCCGTTAACTTTAGCATCGACCGTGAAGTGCCTGGCCTCTTGTCCTCAGCCTTCAGGGCGCTAGTTACAGGTACTTGCGAGATGGCAATTTCCTTGACCGAGTTTCGCCAATAATTAAATGCGTAAATAGAAATGCTGAGGTCTACTCCTTGATCACTAAGGAATGGTAGCTTTAAGTGCCTTTCCTTCGCTGTCGAGTCTTAATAGTGTGAGATCAAGGACGCAACCACCAGCTTTTTATCCACCGGGACAGACAGTCTTTAGGCATCTATCTTCAGGGGCGGATAGTAGGACGAGTTAGCTTTGGCGGCTATGAATCAGAAATGTATATCGATGGTATTGAACTACGGACTTGGATTGCGGAAATACACAACACCGAGCGAGAGGACTGTATGAGATCGGCACTGGGCATAAGCTTGAGGTATGAAAGTCCTTAGTAATAAGGACTCCAGCTTTGCGAAATGCAAGCGCCACCATAACGACTCATCGCGGAGGCGAATGGGTTATTGCAAATTATTACAACCAAGAGTCTAAAACTTATACTACTTTTTGCATTCCCAATATAAATGCAGATCGTCACTACCGCCAGTGGATTTCTCGGAGCGTATATGCCTGCAGTCCTCGTGACATCAAGCGGTATAAGCAAAGTGAACGACTATCAAACGCCAATAAGTCGTCTCAAGAGCTCCTCGCAGAAAATAGGGTTAAAGATGCCTCTCAATAAATTCATAAATCCCCTGCCTCCAGCAATAAATAGGGAGGAGTTATCTAACATACTACATCCACTCTTTAATATACTAAATATAGTGCAGCCACCTATAACCTAACCCTCTAATACCCTATCTATATTTAGAGCTGCCTAATTGCTGCAAGCCTATGCAATAGCTAGATTAAGGGTTATTGCAATAATAGCTACTAGATTAATTATTGCAAGCTGCAAAAAAGACTAGAAAAGAGGCTATTACTGCGGCGGCTATAATGGCTGCTGCGATGGCTATTATAATAGGCTAATTGCTGGATTAATTAATTGCTAGATTAATTGCTAGATTAATTAACTGCTAGATTGATTAATAGATTAACTATTAGACTAACTATTAGATTAACTACTAGAATAATTACTGTAATAACCGCTATAGCCTCTACTATAAGAATAATTGCAATAAAGGTAGCTAGGCTTATAGGCAAATAATGCGGTCAATAGTGCAGCCACTTGAAATAAGGCTAGGGCCCTATATTTAATATATTAAATAGTGAATAAGGTATATTAAATAATTCCTCCTAATAAGTATAAGAATCCCTATACTTTAAAGAGTTAAGGCATTAATATTCTATATATAGATCTAGTCTGAAGCTACTTATATCATTTATTGCGTATAGGCTATTAACTTTATAATACCTCTCTCCTTACTTTAGCTAAAGCTATTATGCCTATAGAGCTTATAGCACTTAATTAATAGATAGTCCGCAATATATACCTATATTCTACTTATTAATAGGGATAGCTATATAATAAGGGCATTATTATTAGTAATAATTACTTTAGTACTATTACTTTATAATTATTTACTTATAGGCTATATATACTCTAAGCTTATTAGATAGTATAGTCTTTAATTAGCAATTACTATAAATAAAGTAAATATAATTATACTATATATCTTAGATTACCCCTAATCCTTATTATAGCACTAGACTCTAGATCTAAGGGAGGCGGTATTACTAATAAATAAATCAGCTAGTAAGACCTTTATAAGAGCCTTACCCCTTTTAGACCTAAATAGGGATTCCTAAGGCTAGATTTGGGCTAATATTGGCTAATAAGATCTTATAGTTTGGCGGCATTAGCTAGGAGTGAGGACATTATGCAGACTCTAATTAATAGCTGGTCTATTATATTGCGAGCTTGTGTGAGTTCTTAGGGGAGGTGGAACTGCTTCTACTCTTAAGCGCGCTAGATTTAAGTTTAATATTATATTGTAGTAGGAGAGGCTTTAGCGGATAAGCTAATATTTAGCACTATAGCTATAAGGGATGGGTCTTAAGGGGGGCAATTTAGGCTATAAGTAATATCTTCTGGAATATATTATAGGTATATAATTTAGGCAGTATAATATTATAGCTGGACTAATAAATAATAATTGCAGCCTGCGGAATGTAATTTGATAGACGCTATAAAGACCTTTAGTGGGAGAATGGGGTTCTAAGTTGTCTGCTAAACTGCTAGACTAATTTCGAAATTTGGCATTAATTATGGATCGAAATTGCGCCTAACTTTACTGCTTTATAACCGCTTATAGAGACTCTCATGCTGGCGCATATGGCCGCGACTACCTTCTAATTATTTGTCTATTAGCCTCCTCTTAAAGAGATGCATTATGAATAAGTATTGCAATATTTTATAAATAAGATTAACTGGATGTCCCATATTTATATCTTTATGGTGATAGGTTTATAGGAGCTTACTAGCTATTTTATGCTTATATATATTAGACTAGGCTCTCTAGTTAGTAATAATATTAATAGAGCTTAAGGGCTGAATATATATATAATTTGCTTATCCGCTATATTAAATAAATAACCGTTTATATACTAAATAAATATCCTCCTTTAGTTGCGATGATATTCTAATACTAGAGACTATAACTATTATAATACACTCTAGATGGTCTATTGGTTGCTTTCTAATGTGGAATGGCCATAAGGAAATAGGCCCGCGATTAATAAGCTGCCGAATATGGCCGCAATAAGCCCCTAAGATAAGGGCAATTAATAGGAAGGGAATGGAAAGGAATGGAGCGGCCCTTAGCTTCCTTACCCTATACTCCTATATTAGGATATAAATAAGGACATTTTAAATTATAAGATTATAATAGGCAGCAGCTAGTAAGTAAATATATTTACTCCTTGCAATAAATCTAGGTTCTAATATTTACTATTTCTATAATATATTTTATACTAATATTTATATTTTCTTATTAAGTATAAGATTCAATATTATTATTATATATAATGGGATTATCTGCTGGTTCTAAACCTCTCTAAATTATTATTCTTCTCTAGTAGGAAAATAGGCAGTAAATACTGCCTTAATTCTAGTTTTAGACTCTTAATTATCCTATTAATGCCTAAGTTTATATAATTCTAATTCCAATTGCAGTTCTGGATAGGATCGGCGAGATATATTAGACGATCATATGCCCACTATAGGCCAGTTTGCTGCCTCTACTGACCTATTATGGCGGCTCGGACTCAATTCTTATGCATAACCTAATAATTGCAGATAGTATTAACCTTAAGTTCACTCAATAGGGTCCAGGTCTTCATCTCACTTAGACGCAGGCCATAGGGAGTCTCTTTCATTATGAGTCAATAAGGGGCATCCCCGACGGGCATCTGGCAGCAGTAGCCATCTACTCCGACCTCAGGCATGATAAGATCGACCATAGCACGGCTTCCGCGCTTCTCACTGCCGTTGCCATGGACAATGGGTATGGTACTATCGATATCAAGTATCGGGCGAAACGGCTTGGCCGACGTTCAGTTCTTCCACTTGACATGAAAGAGGCATACGTCAACCACGAGCAGACCCTCCGTGCTGTCACACAGTCAGCTGTCGCTCAACCGCACCCAACTTCAGTTTCGCCAACCCACATGTGCTCGGTAGGTCGCCAAATGCCCTACCTTGTCCTCATCACTCTGGCCCAAGACAAAGAAACGGCGAAGAGACTTCTCTCGCTTAATAAAATTCCAGAGAGGCTTCTCTTCTCAGAAGCTTGCAGCATGAGCGAGCCCAATCAGGATCGAGGTCTTCGCTGGCAAGTGCAAACTTTCGAACTTCCACTGGAAGTGACCAACATCGCCCCCATAGTGCTGGATATCAACCGCACACCCTACCTATTGATCTTCTATTTCTACCAAAAGGTCTTGCACTATGCCGCAATGAGGTACGCGGGGTCAGGTTCCTTTGCGGATTTTGTGCACAACATTCGGTGCCTCCCTGCCGCATCTGAAGCATCCTCCTCGCCGATCCAAGGCCCAGAGCCCAGCTTGCGCTCGCGTTTCTCCCTCCCGTCCCGTCTTTCGGTATTTTCTCAAGGACTCGACGCAGGCCCAAGGGCCGACGACAGCAGGGAACGATATGATCGCTCTCTCCCCCAAAGTGCTGACGGATGCCAGCCCTATGCTGTCATTGCAAATGGATGGGTTTGGGTGTTCTACGACGGGGCCGACATGAATGGGATATACGTTCGCCGCCGTCTCACAGGTGCTATTTCGGATTTTGATAAAGGTTGGGAATCGGTTTCGTGGACGACAGGAGCGCCAATGGAGCCGACGGGGGAGGAGGTCGCTGGCACTTCCAGGCACCTCATACCAGTTATCGCTCCAGGTAATTTCATGTCAATGTATTAGGACCAGGTATGAGACAGATTGTGTACCTAGACATTACAGCATGAACGGGCGGGGCAACTTGGATGTACTCTGCAGTTCAGGTTCCCCAAGATGACTGGGGTCTTTTCACATATACGCATATTGACGCGAGGAGCGCAGTTGGTCTGGGAGCGGAACGCTTGGAACGGTCACAATCGAGCATAAGATATAGGAGTTGAGAGATTGATTGAAACTGCCTTGTTCTTCGACAAAGAAAAGTCGCGAGAGCTGTGCTTTATTCCCTATGGACTGAGGTTCACCCGGCCGAGGTTCCACCGGGACCAGTCAGAGGCCTGCTCCTTGCAATACGTGTTATTGTCGTTTGGTGTCTAAATGAAGCCGTTAGCTAGTGATATTCTTCAGTCCACCCCGTTCCATCTTAAATGAACTGCTCCCAGAGACCAGAACGCGAGCCGCGAGGCACGCATTCAAGAATTCGTGACCCGATTCGACACGCTCGTTCGTCCGCACATGTCACATTCGCATGGCGCCTAAGACCACTTCCACAAAGTGCTCTTCAGTCCGAAAAGCTCAAACCACCTCGAACAACTCGTCAGCAGACATGGCGGACACACTCGAGCCCTCCAACGAAGCCATGGCGAACGCTCCCCAGATAAGTTGGACTCCTTATCCCTGGAGCAAAAGGCCTGCAGGCGTATCATGCAATAAACGCAAAGGCTTGTCTGGGAGTGGTTCGCCGGCTGCCCCCCCAAACAGTTCGGGCAATCAATGCTGGAGTTGATGTCTCAACCTCTGGGTCTTATCGCAAAGGACCCGGTCACTAGAGATGTCGGAATAGACACCTACAAAGATTTCATCAAGGAGAAGGCGGTAGACCGCGACACAGAGCATCCGCGGCTCAAGTTGTCAGACGTCAGGGTTGCATTTCGCTTTGTCGAGTCAGGGCAGTTCCAGAAGAACTTTAGCGAGCCTCGTGGCGATGGTGATAGGGAGGTGAATGATGATGATGATGATGAATGACCGAAAGCCGGGACGTTCCTATCTATAGGATAAAGAGCGCGAAGGCAAGCTATCTAAAGACCAAATATATGTGTAGGGAGGGAGTTTACATTACTATGGCTTTTCAGATACTAAATATTAATAAGGGGTAGAGCTGAGAGCTTTATGGTCTGAAGTGAAAGGGGGAATAGAAAGGTCCTACTCTATCTATTACTTCCACGCAGTCAGTTTCCTTAGTCTTCCTGCACCCCAGGGGGGGGGGGGGGGGGGAATNNCGGGGGGGGGGGGGGGGGGGGACAACCGTACCCAGGTTTAGACACCAGCAGCACCGGGGCCTACATATTGGAGCTCTGAAGGCAGCAGCCGCGAAAGTAGCCGCAGCCGGAGGCAGAGGCAGATGCCGCAGGCTTAAGGCTTCCTTCATAGGCAGCTTGTGCGGGAGGGTTGTTGTTGTTGTTGTTGTTGTTGTTGTTGTTGTAGGGGCCCGGAGGCCGCGCGAGGCAGCGAGAGGTAGTTGCCGCGGAGGTCGGCTCCAAATCCCTGATTATGGCCTATTATGGCAGCTCATAGCTGCCCTGCCCGTTTTGTTGTGAGAACCTTCCTTTGTGACTTAGCTACTAATAGCCGCTAGTCAGGAAAGACTCTTACAGGAGAGAGTTAGATAAGGAGGGGAGGAATATCATGAGGGCATTTGGGAATGAGGGCATTATTGACAAGGAGGGGGAGGAAGGGGGGGATGGAGACGAAGGGTTAGACGAAGACGAATTCGGAAGACAAGATGAAGTGAGGAGGAAGATGAAGACGAAGTCGAGGAGGAAGATGAAGATGAAGCCGGAAGACAGGATGAATTCGAGGAGGAGGAGGAAGACGAAGACGAAGACGAAGACGAAGACAAGCAGGAAGACAATAGGAGCATCATTAACAAAGAGGAGGGGGAAGGTAGGGAGAAAGACGGGGAGGGCGTGGATAACACGGAGGAAGGGGAAGATAATGACGGGATCGTTAACAACCAGGTAGAGAAAGACAATAATAAGGAGAGATGTAACAGTAGCTATGTTGAACCACACAAATAGGGGAAGCGAGTCGAAGTCGTCCAGGAATGGGAACAAGAGGACAAGGAGGGGAGAGGGGAAGGGAATAAAGAGGGCGGTGAGGAAGGGAACATCAGGGAGGAGAGGCACCCAGCCTCAGACGAGGAAGTGGAAGAAGATGGAGAGAATGGTGACAGAAACGACAACGACCGAGAAGATTACAATGAAGACAAGAACAATCCGGAGAAGAACGATAATAACGGAGAAGGCCATGATGAGATCCAGTCCAAGCCCTCGTCGCCAGCTCCAGGCCAAGAGAGCAAGGCGTGCAGCCAAGAGCCCAGTACCGACAAGGTTGAGAGAATGGCCGAGACGTCTCCGCGTGGGCTCTTGGGCATGAAGAAGCGCAGCCGGCCATCAACTTTAGATTCCTCTGGGCCTCAGAAACGCGCTCGCAGGGGATCGCAAGTTCTCACTGGCACGCAGGCCCAACTTGAAGAGACTACGGCCAAACATCTCAGTCTTCGGACGAGCCGCGCACAGCTCCAACAGCAGCGAAACTACTGAGAGATTAGGAGGCGTATGATGCAACTGCAGCCTTCTGGAGTAGAGGCTGTGGAGTCGACCCTCAACGACAAGGGCATCGCATCCGGTGTCATGAAAGCCTACTCCAAACACTATTATACAGGTGTATCAAGTATAGGCAAGGCCGCTTAGGCATTCCTACCTGCGGATAGATATGTCTGTATCGTGCGCGCCAGTTCCCGGGTCAAGTGACGGAAGCTGCGCGGCCACTGCATCTCTAGCACCTCGCGAGTACACGAGACACCTTCAGTCCTCATCGAACTGGTCGGCGTTATACACCTGCGCGCCTCACCAGCCGCTGACCGCTTGCATCAGGTCCGGGATGCGGTGTCTGCCAGCGACGAGGCTGCTCACACCCACTTAGTGTGTCATAATTTGCAATTTTAGAGGAAGAGTGAGCAGCTATACTGGTCCTCCACTAATACGAACCTACATGATTACATATCAGTAAGATCTTAATATGCATAAAGTATATTATATGCGCTAATATATAATGCTAGATATTTCCCCTAGGTTAAAAGGAGATTAATTTTATCTTTCTGTTTTAATCTCTTTATATTAAGTTTTATACTTAAGACTAACCTATATAATTATTTAATTAATTATTTACTATTATATAAATTAATATTAATATTAAACCTTTATATAGTATAGTAGAAATAAAGAATTTAGATAAACTATATTTTAAGATATATTATAATATATTAAATATAATATTATATATAAGGTAAATAGAAATAGAATTAATAAGTTTAAAATTAAAGGCTTAATATATAAAGTAGGGTTTATTGTAGAAACTAAATCTATACTTTTATATCACGGCCCATAACGGACTAGCACATCACGTAATAAGGCCCCCATAAAAACTTCACTAATTATTAAAGGATTACTCTCTTAATTATAATCTAAAAAAGGATTACTTTTTTAATTATAACCCCTATTACTATATATATATATTTATTTAGTATTAAATAGATTATAGCTATTTTAACTTTTAATATAATTATTTTATATTAATTACCTAAAATTATAATTACTTTACCTTAATTACCTTTAATATTTCTAATAATTAATTATTAAGTAATATAATATTTTATTTACTCTCTTATATTACTTACCTTAATATTTTAACCTCTTTACTAATAATATTATAGATAATCTCTATAATATTTATTAAGAATAAATCTAGATTATTATATATTAAAAGCTCTTATTTAAAAGGTTATTATATTACCCCTAAGTAATATTAAAATTGCAATAATAGCCCCCCTTTAATAATAATAAAATATTATTACTCCTAAAGGATAACTATTTATATAATCTCCTATTAATATTAATATAGACTAAAGTATTATATTTAATAAAGATTATAAATATTTTTAATAAGCTATATATAATATAAATATATACTATAAAGAAGAAATTTATATCCTATACCTCTAAATTAATACTTTATGCAATAAAATTAACTAAATCTTAAGCATTTAATAGTAATAGTAGAACCTTTAATATAATTAGTATAATAACCTTAATAATCTTGCTATTATTATTATTATTAATTAAGACCCTAAAGAAATCCTTAAATTAATTGCACCTAAGAAATTTAATAGTATTATATATAAGCTTTAAATATTTATTATTACTCTTAAAGCCTTCTTTTTATATTACTTAATTTAATTCTAAAGTAAATCCACTAAAATCTAATATATTATAGGATAACTTATTAATTATACTATAAAATAGATTAAACTTATTATATATAATTATAATAAAAATCTAACAATTAAATAATCTAAATAAATTTAAAGTATTTATATAAGCTTTAAAGCCCTTAAATAAGAACTTTAATAAGCATTTAGGACTATTAATAAAAAGTCTAAAGCTAAAAAATAAATTAAATAATTTTAATAAATAAAATCTACTTTAAATTATAAAATAGTATTTACTTAATTTGCAATTAAATTACCTTAAGATTAAGATATCTTTATATTATTTTTCTTTAATAAGCTTAAATAATAAATCTAAGAAGAGCTCTATAAGGATAAATAACCTAGCACTCTAATTAACTATATTTCCTAAGTAATTAGGATTAATAATTAATAATTCTCTTAATAATATAAAACTTAATTAAATATTAAAAATAATTATTATTATTAATAACCGCAATATAATACTAATTAGGGAGCCTAATAATAATAACCTAGCATTATATTTAGAACTTATAGCAATCTAATAGAATTTAAAGCCACTTAAAAAGACTTTTTAAAATATATTTATTAGAATTATAAAAAGAAAAAATATATAGAATATAAGTATTAAAACCCTATTAAAACTAACTAAAAGTATAAGCCTATTCTAAAAGGATAAAGCCTTAAAATAACTATTTATAGATAGAATAACCCCTAAATAGCACTTTATATTACTATTAAAAGGGAAGTAAAATATAATTTACTCTATTAAATAGCTTATTATAATAATAATTACCTTATATATAAAAATAATAAAAATAATAGCTATTACCCTAATAAATCTAAAGACTATAATAAATAAACCCTTATAATATCTCGCACTAAATATAATATAATAGGAAAGTACTCTATACTCTAATAAATCTATATATATAAAAGGAATAAGAGGAATACTATAATATGCACTATATAGAAGCTAATACCTAAAGAAATTAATATTAAAATTTAACTAGATAGTAAAGTCCTTATTATAATAATCTAGCTTAATAATAATCAGGAAATTAAATCCCTCTTTAATAATAAAATATTTAGTGAAATTATATAAAAAATTAAATAATAGTAAATTAGTGCTAAAAATATATAATTAAAAAGGTAATAAATATATATTAATCTCTCTTAAAAATACTTATACCTTAAAGATAAGAACTTTATTAATTAAATTCTATATAGAAATATTATTAAGGGAATAGAAAGTAAATTATAACCTTATTTTATACCCTATAAAGCCTAATAAATATAGGAATTTAAATTAATAATTGCTCCTAAAAATATCTACTTAAATATAAAGGAAAATAAGAATAAAATATTTTAAATATTACCTAATTAAATAATAATATCTAAAGAATATTTAATCTATATTACTATTATAAAAAGATAGAATTTAAATACTAAAGACTTTTATATTTATAGAATTACTTAAAAAATAGCCCACTATATAGTTAATAATAAACCCTAAGAAGGAAATATACCTAAACATATAATTAAGCACTTAGACTAAAAATAAGTCTTATAGGTCTTATATTATAATAATAAATATACCCTTTACCTAAATAGTAAAATAATTAATAACTACTACCTTATAAAAATAGGATTATATTTATTATAAGGTAATATAAAATAGAAGATATTGCAAATTAATATAATAAATAAAGGATTCCTTATTTAAAGGTTTATATCCTAAAGAAAGGAAATCTTTACTTTAAGTAATATATAAATAAAACTAATAATATATTTAAATGTTAATACTAAGAATACTAAATATATAAAAGATAGAAGGTCTATAAATAGCACTTTAAGGACTTAAAGGGAATAAAATAATTATATATAAGTACTCTTAAGAAATATTAGAAAATATAAAAATAGCTTAATAGCCTAATGCATTTAATAAAAAATAAAAGATACTGCCTATAAAAAAACTATAGAACTAATAAGAGCTAAAAGGAATTATAGAATTTCTATAAAGAGCTTTATATATAACCTAAAGCCTAGGAAAATAGATATAATAAATAATATTATAAATATAAATTAAGGAAAAATAATTTATTATTTTAATAAATAATAAAACTAAAATAAATATTATTAACCCTTAAATTATTAATTATCTTAAACTATTATAAAAAATAAAAATAAACTTAATAAAATACATAATATAAAAAGAAAACCCTTTAAATATAAAAATAAAAAAATTACCTATAAAATTAATTATTTTAAAATATTTATTAAAAAAAGAAATTAAGGAATTAATCTTAATATTATATTATTTTAAAAATATAATTTATTTTCAAATTATTTATAGTTTTATTATTATAACCCCCTTATTAATTAATATATTAATTAAATATAAACCTTTTAAAGTAATATAATTAATAATAATAATAATAATTTTATAAATAATATAAGATTTTAATTTTCTATTAATAAAAATAAAGAAAGATAATAAAAGTAATATAAAAATACTTTTTAATTTATAAAGATAATATAATCTCCTTAAGGGATATAATATTAATATAAAAAGGGCTAAATATAATAAATATAATAAATAATTATAATTTTTAAATAATAATTTATATAAATAAATAAAGATTTTATATAAAAAGTATTTAATAATAATAAATTATAAAATATATTAATATAATATTAAATTTATAAGAAATTATTTTTTAAAGAAATAGAAATAAATTTATTATTATATATAAATTAAAATTATAAAATATAGCTTAAAGATAGAATTATAATTAAATTTTATAAGATTTATGATCTTAATAAAATATAATTATATAAACTTAAGATTTAATTTAAAAATATATTAAGGAAAGAATATATTAAAATATTAAAATTATATATAAATTATTTAAATATATTTATTCCTAAAAAGAATAATAAATATTAATTTATTATAAATTATTATATATTTAATAATATTATAATTAAGGATTATATATTTTTATTTTTAATTAATAAATTAAAGAATTAATTTTATAAAATAAAGTATTTTATTATATTTAATCTAAAAGGAGCTTATAATTTAATCTATATTAAGGAAGGATATAAATAAAAAACTACCTTTAGAATAAAATATAGATTTTATAAATATTTTATTATACCTTTTAGACTTATTAATATATTAATTATATTTTAATAAATAGTTAATAATATATTATATAAATACCTTAATATATTTATAATATATTATTCTAATAATATTTTTATTTTCTTTAAAATAAAATAAGAATATATAAAATATATTTATATAATATTATAGGCCCTTTAAAATATAAATGTATTAATTAAATTTAAAAAAAAATATTTTTATATTTTAAAAGTAGAATTTTTAGAATATATTATTTCCTATAATAAGATTAAAATAGACCTAAAGAAGATTTAAATAATTAATGATTAATTAATATTAATAATTATTAAGAAAATATAAATATTTTTTAGATTTATTAATTATTATTAATAATTTCTTAGAAATTTTAATAAGATTATTATATTATTTTTAGAATTTATATAAAAAGATTAAAAATTTTTATAATTATTTAAAACTTAAAAAATAATTAAATATATTAAGGATTTTATTTTTAATAAATTTATATTTAAAATATTTAATATTAAATAATTAATTAAATTTAAAATAAATTTTTTAAATTTTATTTTAAAAGTTTAAATTAAATAATATAATAATAAAAGATTTTTATATTTTATTATATTCTATTCTTATAAAATATATAAAATAAAATTTAATTATTTAATTTATAATAAAAAGTTCTTAATTATTATTAATATTTTTAAAGAATTTTAATATTATTTCTTTAGAAATTATTATTAAATTATAATTTATATAAATTATAAAGAATATTTTATATTTTATTATTAATTAAAAATTAAATAAATAATAATTTTAATATATTAAATACCTTTTTAAATTTTATTATATTATTAAATAGAAAAAAGGCTTTAAAAATAAATTAATTAATATTATTAAATAGAAAAAAGGCTCTAAAAATAAATAAATTAATATTATTAATTAAAAAATTAATTTTAATATTAAGAAGATTAAAATTAAAAAATAGTTTCTATATTTTATTCCTAAAGGATATTTTAAATAGAAATATATTATAATAATATAAATAAATATATAATATTATTAATAATAATTTAATATAATATATATAATAAAATAGGGAAATTTATTATTATAATAAATTCTAAAATATAATTAAAAAAAACCTAAATTTAAAAATATTAATAAATAATATATATTAAAGGAATTATATAAATAATTTATATATAGAATCTATAAATATATTCTCTATAAATATTAAGGAATTAATAAAACCCTTAAATGCATTAAAATAATATATATTTTTCTTAAAATTAAAGAAATAATTAAGAGGATTTTTAAATAATATTTTATTTATAAAAAATCTAAAATATAATATTATAAATTATATAAATATTTATAATTTTAATTAATCTTAATATAAGTATAAGATTTAATTATTATAGATTTTATTATAAAATTATCCCTATTTTTAGACCTTATTATAAGTATAGCTTATAATAATATTTTAATTATTATTAATAAATATATTAATTCTTTTTATTTTATTTTATATTAAGAAATAATTAATATAAAAGAATTTTCTTATATCTTTTTATAATATATTATTAATATATATAAATTATTATTAAGATTATTTTAAATAGAAAATTACTCTTTTTATTAAACTTTTAATAATATTTTATAATAAAGATTAAATTAAATTATAAATTAAATATAATATAAAGATTTTAAATTAATAAATAAATAGAATAAATAAATTAGGTTTTAGAAATTTATTTTTATTATTATATTAATTATAAGTAAAATAATTAGGTTAAAAAGCTATTTACTATATAATTAGCTTATAATATTATAATTAATAAAAATATAAAAATTTTATTTAATTATATAAATTTTAGATTTATCCTTAATATTTATAGAGAATTATAAAATAGATTTATTATATGAATAATTATATTTATATTAAATTAATTAAAAGATTTATATAAAAAATTATATATTAAACTTTCCTTTATTTAGAATTAATATAAATAATATTATAATTAAAAGAGATTAAAGGGATTAACCTTCTTAAAAGGAGATATAATATTCCTTATAATAAAAAATATTAATATAAAATAACCTAATAAAAAGCTTAATTTTAAGTATATTAGCCCTTATAAAATCCTTAAAAGAATCTTAAAAAATAACTATAAATTAGACTTACTTCTAAAGATTAAGCTCCATTTAATATTTTATTAAATAAAAAGAATATAAAAATAATAAAAATATATAGAAATTACTAAAACACCTTATTTATATATAATGCCTATTAAAGGAATTTTATTAATAATAATAAAATTAAATAAAGGATTAATAGCCCTAAAGCCCTTTAGGTCTAAAGAACCCTAATTAATAATACTTATAGCACTAAGGGACTATATTACCCTAATAGACTACTACTCCTTAAATAAGGCCTCCTCCTAAATATATACTCTATCCTCCTTATTTAATTTAATTATCCTATAAATAAATAAATTACTTCCTTATAATTTTAATAGCTTATAATATTTATATAAATAATCTAAATAAGCTAAAATTACTTAAAGCTTTGCCTTTATTGCCTTAATATTAGACTTAACTTTCTTCTATTTATTTAGGTTTTATAATACTAAAGAAGGTTAATAAAAAGAAATAATATAAAAGGAAGAAATACCTATAAGAAAAAGCTATACTATTTTTATTATTATAAGAATAACCTAAATTAATATAGGCTTAATAATAAGAAAACTACTTAATTATATAATATATTATTTTATTCTTAAAATAATAAGAATAAGGCATAATATTAATACCCTTAAGATTAATATATATAATAAGATTAATATATTTAAATTTAGATTTAGAAATATAATTTAATATAATAATTAATAAAGTATAATTAAGGAATTTAAAGGAATAAGTTTAATTAATAGTAAAAGAATTTAATAAAGGTAATTTTAATAGCCTTATAGATAAGACTAATAGAGGGGAGATATTATATTATAGGCTAAAATATCTAGAATACCCTAAATATATATAATCTTATACTTATAAATTCCCTTTTTTAATTATAATAAATTTATTTAATTTATTTTATAATTTTAATAAATTTAATAAGTTTATTTAATTTAATAAGCAAATTATTATAAATTTTATAAAGATATAAATAATATAAATATAGTTATTATTATAGTAAATAGAATCTAATCATTTTAGCTTTTAATATAATTATTTTATTTTAATTACCTTTAATATTATTAATAATATATTTATATAGCGAGTTAATCAGTCAAATAAGTTAATTAAAAATCCCTTAATTTATATTATTTCTATTTAATTAATTAATTCTTAATTACCTATTATATTATAATCTAATAAAAAGGCTAGAATTCTTCTTGCACTTTAGGCCTATTAAAATCGCCTAAAATTAAATCTCTAATGCGATATAAAGGTCTATAATATTAACTATAATACTCTCTTCTACCGATTTAATAGTATATAGGCCTAAGCTAATACTATCCCTAATTCATATTAACTATCTAATCTAAAGGAATAGATTATTATTTAGTTTATTCTTAATCTAGATTTATAAGGATTTCCCCTTTAGCTATATAATATAAAAGATATAGCTAATTAATTGCTTATTAATTATAATGCACTATTAATTAATATATATTAAGCTTTAAATTTTATTAAATAATACCTAAAGCTTAAAATATATTTTTCTTAAAAATATAATTATTAAAGAGCTAAATATAAAAATCTAATAATTATTTATAATTAATTTTAATTTATAGTAAATATAATTATAAAATATAATATTTAATTAGAAGATATTTATAATTTTAATAAGATTAGCTTTTTTATAGGTATTATTATAAATAGAATAATTATTATAAATTTAAAAAAGCATTTAAAATTAAAATTAATATAGCCTAGAAACTAAAAATAGATTATAATTATTTAGGTAATTAATATAAAAAGCTAGGTAATTTAGCTATTTATTATTAATATAGGCTAATATTATTTTAGTAATTAATATTAAGAAAATAACCTTTTAGGTAATTAAATTATTATAATAATTTAAAATAGCTAAATTAATAATAAAATTAATTTAAAATAATTTAAATATTTTAATTAATATATAATTAATTAATTAATTAATTCCTATTATCTTTTAATCCTTAATAACTATAAAAATTATTAATTTATTAATTTTAAGAAATATTATAAAAGAAAAAAATTTATTAGGCTTTATATATTATTTTATTTATTTTATTTATTTTATTTATTTTATTTATTTT
>WMHX01000511.1:0-13541 GCA_013420875.1 Thelonectria rubi
GAGTTTTGACCCTCCAAAGGTGCGAAACCTGCCCTGCGCTTCATACGCTCAGGGATTGCGTGATGGTTGAGGGAGCTCTCCCCTCCCATCTCCTTTGCCAGAATACCCAGCCCTGGGGACTCAATGTGATATCGCAGCTCGTCTTCATTTCAGGACGCCTCGGCTCTGTCTCGAGTCGTAATTTGGCCCCGGTTTGGAGCTCTCAGCTCGAGCTCGATCCCAGTCTGGTCTTCGAGCCACCTTGCATCTCTCCGTGGACGCCCCCTCCTTTGCGGCTGTCTAGCCTCGTACTGTGAAAATCGCGGCAGGTAGCGTTGAGCCCGTCCGAGGACCCCTACAGCCGTGCCCCTCTTTCCTCGAGTCCAAGGCACCCGAAGAACTCGAATGCAGCTTCGGGACGTGAACCCGTGATGACGAATGCAGAAGACGGGAAGCTACCATTGTTGGCGGGCATCGCGAAAGCTCTGGCCATGCGGGATCCCGGATCGCATGATCAAGTTGTCTGAGGTGAGCTGAAGACGGTTGAGGCAGCGGAGGGCAAGGGGCCCTGCTAGCTCCCGTGTGTTGAAGCGAAAACAAAGGTCAGAGAGGTTGCAACGGCCTCTTTGACTTGTCATCAACCAGCCTGCCGAGGGCTATCAGATAAGCCAAGTCGGCAACCAAGGAAAACAAGATGGCTGACGGCTGTAGGTTGGTGGAGTTGACGATGGCGATGGCCAACGGTGCTTTTTTCCCCCTCCTTCGCCTCTTCCGGTCCCCCGCCCAGCCTTCTTCATGCATGAAGTTTGCGTGGATACGAAGCACACACATGAGCGGCTCTGTTTTCTTTTTCCTCATGCCGCTCTCTGTCGGTTCCCTGCGTATCTTGCTCAATGGGGAACCCTCTGTCAAGAGCAAGGCTCCGCTGGTGAGAAGCGAGCTCCAGAATATTGTTTTTTGCTACAGTCATGATTCAGTCTCCCACCGGAAAATAGAAGTGGTCGCATCAAGTTCCCATCATGTGAGATCCATCGCAGATATGAGACGACACAGAGACAACGGGGCAGCCAGCTTGGACTGAGAAGAATACAAGCCGTTATGTCACGGACGGGAAGCAAGTGGAGCAGAGGAGTTGAGAAAAATGTTAAGACAGGCAGCGAGATTAGCGAATTGACCAACCTTTCGCCTTGTGGAATAGCGACCAACACGTCCAGACGCCCGCACTGTGACAAGGCGAATCCTCGAGGGTTGAGATCCTAGGGGCCTCGACGGTCTCCATCTCCGCCAGGACTGCCGTATTCGTAAGTCCCCGGCCGATGATCAAGACGGAATTGCCTGTCAAATATTGGTCACACAGCATGAGCGTGTGAAGAAGAAAATTTGCAGGAAAGGCCATGTTCGTAGCGTTGCCAGGGCCGTGTCGGAAAAGATCGGTCGCTTAACAAGCTGAAAACGATCACTTGGCCATGTCTGGTGAAGGACTGTCGAATCTCTCATCCTCGATGACCTACTTCCGCCGTCATGTGGGCGATAACATTCGAAACGAGGATCGCCAATTGGATTTGCCCATTCGAGGCAAAACGCCTTGAGACCTTTGTGTGTTTGTCCCACGGTCCAACGAGAAGTGAGACACCATGAGAAGCCATGAGCATTGTGAGACATGGCTGGTTCCTTTTGTGGCGGGCCACCGGCTGTTGGCTTCCCTTCCATGTTGTTTGTGTCTCTAGCTCCTGTCGTGGAGGTGCGCCCTCATCGTCACCGTCCACAACGTCTTCGACACGAGGCGGCGCGGCGCCGTCGACGCTTCTCGCTCGGGCGGGACAGTCGGTGAAAGATCCGCGCGCAGACCGATCTCGCCGGCTCCTTTGAGGCCCGTTGCCCCATGGCCTGATTGTTCGAGTCGGGAATGCAAAGCATGTTTGCACACGGAATCGGGGGGGACCGCTGCGGGAACGAGGCATTAGCCCGAGGAGCAAGCCACTTCGCTGCTCGCCGCTCGCCTGCTCGCTCCACGTTTGTTTGCCTGCGCAGGGATCAAGGACTCAGGTGCTCGCTTTTTGCTCGAGCTTTCGCTGTCACACGCGAAGGCGGAATGGAAAGATCCAGACAATGGCAGACTCGGAACCAGGGACAAGGAGGTGATCGAGAAACCCCGCAGCATTGCGATTGACGGCCGCTAGACCAATGACAGTCCAGAAACGAAACGTCGCGATGCGATTGGACCAAAAGTAAATGATCGAATTTAGGTCTTTTCCTCCGTCCATGGCAACTGCCTGTGCAAGAAGTGACTCGTCGGAAATGCCCCCAAACAACTCGTGCCAATTTTTGGCTTTTGGCTACTGGGAGATTTGCGTCGTCCTTCGTCTTCCATTCCACGGCTGTCTCACCTCTGGCCACCATCACGACATGGCACATGTCTAGAACCATTGGCCGTCACACCAGCGTGAAAGTCCGAACGACGATAGCTCGTAGGCTTGCTCTGATATGAAGCTATTTCTAACCTGGCCCTTATTCGCATCACTCTCCAGGGTAGTTGTAGGGTAGGTGAATGTGCACAGAGCGTACAGTACCTGAAACATGGTTGCACGGCCTGCCCGGCCACGGCGTGGGTGGCTGTCGCACTGTCCGACCTGACATGTGCGCCCAGTGTCGTTGAGAAATCTCAACCCCGCAACAAGCAAGATCTTGATGCCTTGCGACACGCCGGTGTCACGTCGCATCTACAACCATCTGACTGCCTCTGCGCCGTATCTTCCAACTCCTGCAGCAGAGAGTTAGTGTGGTCTGCCATCCCACCCCCAACACCAAGCAATTCTCCTCGTCTTTCGGCCAACCAGGAGCTATTCCCCTCCTCCATCAACATCCATCTCCATTGACAACGGCCGCTGCCCCGACTTTGACGAACCGCATTGTTTCTTATCACATCGCAGATGCCACGGAGCCGTTTGTCAAACCTAGACCCTTGGAATATTTGCTCAACTTGCGCCAGGCTAGTCAGGCCAAGCCGCGATTGTGATGAGGCATGCTCAAGCTCGAGATCGCCATGTACTGTACGAATTGGGAACTCAACCTCGCCCATGCCTCCTCGCACAGTCGTGCAGCTCGTGCTACTGCACGCCCCAGAGGCCCCCCACCTCCACTCGGCCACGCTGAGTTCTCGAGCAAGGTGAGAAGGATGTGGAGGTCTTCGCATGACGACGCTGGCGGCATTGACCGCCTTATCTCGTTATCCACGATAGCGAGCTTGCTTGCTTGGTCATGTGCAACCGTTCAGCATCAGTCACATCTGGTCACACGCAAAATGCTCTACATTAAACTGACCGCCTAAAGTAACCGCATCGTCATCGCCGAGGCCTCCAGGGGGGCAAATTTTTGATGGATGGGGGATGAGGCGAAAAGCAACGCGGCTAGAACCAACGAAGCCGTGGCCGTATCTACCCGACCAAACCATGTTGGTGATGAAGGCGGCCATGGATTGCCGTCTTGGTGAGGGCGGGAAGACTGGCCTAAGGTTGGGAGGGAAAAAAGGGCGTCCGGACCGTTCCATTGCGCTCCCGAAGGCCGATCCATGTTGGTGGCCAATTCGCAAACTGTGTGTGATGGAGAGGCATTGGCAGAGGCGATTGGTCTTCTCTCAACGGCAACGTTGGGCATCGCTTTTCTCCATGATATTGTCCACATGAGGCAAGCCATGATGGGACGAAAGTGGGCTGAGGAACTACCGCAAAGCGCTGGAGCTAACTAGGTAGGAGCCGTGTGGCGGCCCTACCAGGGAGGTGGAGGGCCTCATTCTGATTCACAGGGGAACTGGCAGCCCGGTGGGGGGCCGTCACCTTGAAGGCTTGACCTTGACGGGGTTGCATGGATGCTCGATGAGCACACCACGATGCAACAGAAGCAAAGAAAAGTGCAGGGCCATGTGGAAACATACGATCAAAATCTGGGTCTTTTTGTGCTGGCCCGGCATTTACCTGACAGCACCTGCCTCCGGCCCGGGGCTCGGCGGACTTGGAACACGTCGAGGCGTGCCAACGGCGCCTTTTTTTCTTTTCTCTTTTCT
The DNA here is from genome assembly GCA_013420875.1 of Thelonectria rubi. Taxonomy (NCBI): domain Eukaryota; kingdom Fungi; phylum Ascomycota; class Sordariomycetes; order Hypocreales; family Nectriaceae; genus Thelonectria; species Thelonectria rubi. Next base: position 4,040 of record WMHX01000511.1, read on the forward strand.
CCGGGCTCCCTGCCATGACTGACACAATCGAGACCCCGGGCTCCCAACAATGACGGTTGATCGGAGGGGGGCTGGGATGAAAAATNNGCTCCTGGTCCCACCGAGAGAGCCCGGCAGGTCAATGGCAAGCGATCGGCGCTGGAGAGAAGCGAGACAACTCGATGAGAGATGGGAGACAACAACAAAAAGTGCATGGAATAAGATGGGAATTATGTATGAATCAATCTCAGACATTGTGGTTGGACGCAAGACGGAGAGGGCGGAATAGGGGAGCATTCTTTGCGGAGACGCTCACGAAGCTCACAAATCACGCTTCGACACCACCTCAACGCTGCTGCAATGCTTCCCACCCACACGCACTTTTTAAGCATTTGACTTTATAATTAGTCGCACAAGGGCACAAAGAGCACAAGCGTGCAGGAGTGCAGACGCAGGGGTACGACGTGCCGCCTTGCCAGTATTCGTACTGCACGCGGGGGGACCTTTTCGAGCGCAACCATCATGATGAAGACGGCAACGGCGGGCGACGAAGAGGCCGGGGCATCGACAAGGTGCGGTTACTTTTGCAGGGGAAAGCGACTCGGGGCATGACAGGGTAACACGGAGGATGTGTGTCATTGAGGGGACGTCGCTAAAAAAAAAAAAGGAAGAAAAAACCCCCCCCCATCGCACAACTGGAGCGAAAACGAAGAAGAGGAATCGTCGAAACGAGGATGCCAATCCGACTTCTCATGACTGCATGTGGACATGATGGAGTTGGCGGTCCGAAGCACAAGCCGAGACGGGACGGGCCTGACATTGATTGAGGGCTGCAGTTGGTGCAAAATCATGCCAACGAGCTCTCGCAGACTGACAGTGTGTCCTCGGCTTTCTCTCTCAGCAATGCAAGTCGGATGGTTGGCTGCTCTCATCGGCATGGACAAGGCATCCAGGCTCCCTTGCCGAGGGCCAGAGGGGGGCCTGTTGGGCACTGTCCACTCCCCAACTCAGCAGATCACGGCGCTTAGGTCGACGCCGCTATATTTGGCGGGGTGAAGTGTGAAGCCTGCGCGAGGGAAGTCGGGGCTAAGGTCGGGAGAGCTGCTCTTAGTTGGCCAATCTGAGGCTCGCATCGGCTGGCGAGAGAGGGGGAGGAACCGGACTCGGACAGGTGAGGCTTTGCTCGCCATTGCCGTTGTGGGCAGGCAGCAGTCGAACAAAGCCATTGTGCAAGTCAACACACCCTCACCTGTTTTAGGTCTCATGGACGGTTTCTTTTCCTCTCTTCCCATTCAGCTTCCTCTCGTCCTCGACATGGAAGCCAAGACTCTGAAGGCCCTTGCCCAAAAAACCCCACCTTCCACTTGTGCAGACTTGCACCGACAGGGGTGGCTTGAGTGTGACTTCCTCGTCCTCCTGCAGCTGCCCATCCAGTGCATCCACACAGATGCTTCGTTCCTCAGCGCCCAAGCCCTTTCCATGTACCCCTCGCCTTCCACGCAGGGCGCTTTTGCTCTCGCTCGCCCGGCTCGTCTTCCCCAGCCCCCGAGCCGTTGTTCCCTTTCTCCTGCAGGCCAAATGCAGATGCAGATGCAATGCGCGCTCATGGGCAATGCCCGCACTGTTTCCCACCGCCAAACGAGGAGGAGTAACAACGCACAAACAATTCCGGGCTCTGTGTCGTCTCGCTTCTCTCGCCTCGTCTTTTGCTTAGCTCCTCCCCGGGGGCCCTGGCTCGGCCATGATGTTTGTTGGTTCTCCGAGTCCTCGGCATACTTTCACGGTTACTCGACATAGTGCGTGTGTGCTGGTCCTGGAGGGACAGTGGCACCGGTGTGATTGTTCCCATGATGGCCCATCCCCAACCGCCATCTCTCAGCAGTCACAGAACGCTACTCACCACCCCCCGGCAACGAGCCAAACACCAGAAACAAGAGGGGGCAGGGAACCAGGATCTGACCGACTGGGGGCCCTGAGCCACTCTCGCACCAAGTCACTAACACACCACACACGCCCCCATGGGCACCGGCCGACGCCCGTCACCCCCCATCGAGTCCAGCTACTGGTCACCCATCACTCCGTCCTTCCTGCTACCGTGCTATTCTTGTCCCTCCGCGACCGCTACCGCTACCGCTACTGCTGGCCGACCTCTGCTTCGCCTGCCCGCTGCCGCCCAAGGGCCCTTCGTCGGTCATCCTCCTCGACTCCCCCCCGCTGCTCTTGGGTCTCAAGTCGACGGGCCTCCAGAATATAGTGCATACATAACGTCCCGTAACCGCCCGCCGCCTCCCCCGGGTCCCCCCCCTCTCTCTCAAGATTTGCGACCTTTGTACTATTTCCTCCCCTAAAAGAACCCCCCACGAGTTTCCTTTTCTCCTTTTGAATCTTGGGATATCCTGTTTCCTTGTGTACTTCACGGCGGCGATATAAACAACGACCTCGATCTAGAGAAACCAAACGCTGGCAACGGCACCAACATTCGAAAAGCCCATCGTCCACATTACCATACCCCTCTCCGGTCCAGGAGGCCGGTGTTCTCATTGCTACCAAATCACCCGGATATCGAAATGGTATGAACACTGCTCATCACCCGTCCTTCCCGTGTCTGTTAACACTCGAATCAGGCGTACGAATACTATCAGACCGGCGACCGCCGGACCTTCCAGGAGATGCGGCAAAAGCCCGCAGCGCAGGAGCCCTTCTTCAGCTTCAGACCCGACAGTTTCAGACACGACTCGCGCCGACCACCTTCCGTAGCTACTGAGTTCGTGGACACCGACTGGGAGGAAGATGGAGACGTCATCAGCGACAACGAGGATGACAACTCACCGCGCCTGAGTCTGCAATCGGTAAGTTTCATGTGTCAATGACTTGGCGTAGTCCATGCTGACACGAGATTACAGGCCGGCTCGGGACAGCCCAGCTTCACAACCGTCTCTTCATACGACGAAGTACCTACGCCAAGGTCGAGCAGGAGCGCCAACGAGTATGTCGACTATTCACCAAAGCAGATCCAAGGCCCTCGAGGACCTCACCTGTTCCGCAGCTCGACCGACACCCAATTCTTTGACGAAGACCTCGTCTTGTCCCTTTCGCCCGTCACTCCCAAGGTGACTGCCCGAACCTTGGAGAGCTTGCTCCCCCAGACCCAGGTTCCTCCCGTGCCCCGTCGCGATAGCCCCTTCCAGTACAGCCGCAATGATCTTGACACATCCAAGCTCGTGGACTGGACGCCAGAGATGGTGGCACAATCCATGCTCAATGCCGGCATTGAGATGTCGGTGGCCGATCGATTCATCGAGAATGATATCAACGGTCCCATCCTAATTACCTTGAAGTTCGAGGACCTCAAGGAGCTCGCCATCCAGTCTTTCGGCATCCGGACCAAGGTCTGGCACCAGATCCAGTCGCTGAGGGACAGCCGACCGGCCTCGCCCGAACTCGACACGCCCATTGAGGATGTGCCCAGCAAGGTGGCCCGGAGAGAGTCGCGGAAGAAGGATGGCCACGCTGTCCGGGAACATCACAGCAGCAAGCGAAGGCACCGCCGCAAGTTGGGCGACGAGGTCACTCCCATGGAGTCGGTGTCCATCATCGGCATCGAGCAGGTCATTCCCAAGCCTCACCACTGCTCCCGGGGAGAGAACTGCTCCAAGTTCAAGAAGCAGCAGGCCCTCATCCGAGCCTTCCAGAAGGAGCACCCCAATGTCGACATGAGCCAGGTCGGCACCGTTATGATCGGTGACGCCGGCAACCCGGAGACTGCTCGTGCCTTGAACCCCAACGAGACGCTGCGTCCTGTTTCGGACGCGGTGCCCTCGGTCGTTGCGTCTTCCGACGTCCTCGGCCCCGGAGGCCTGCCTCCTCTGCAATACCTCCAGGAGGCCACTCTGCGCAACCTGCAGGCCCGAGACCCCCAGGACAATGTCCGCCAGTTCCTGAGCTTCCAGCACCAGCACATCCAGGATGACTGCAACGAGGTGCCTCCCACGCCCCCCTTCGACCCCAACCCGACGTCCCAGGCCCCTCACCACGGCCTTCGACGCCTCCCCAAGCTGGCGATTCCGGGCAAGCCCCAGCCTCCCCGACCGGCACCCGTGCGCTCCGCATCTGTGCCCGCACAGCAGATGATGCAGCAGCCACTTGCGCAACAGGAGCAGAGCGACTTCACACCCTACCAGATGGAGAAGGCCGATCCTCGCTCTCCCGATCTGGAGACGGCCAGGAACCCTTACCGCTTCGGCACGCCCTTCTCGGAGATGGACGTGCCCGTCACCGCCGTGCCCATTGGTCCCGTGTCCCGCGATGTCTCTCAGTCTGTCCCCCCTGACATGAGCTACCGCACCTCTCCCGTCCGCTCCAACCCTCAGCCTCCCCGCACCCAGTCCCGAGCCTCTGCTCGCCGTCCCTCGTTCCCCGTGCTTCCCGCCTTGACGGAAAACAAGCCTACTCTTGTGCGCTCCAACCCCCAGACGTCCCCCAAGACCCAGTCTCCCCGAAACTCTGGAAACTCTACCCGCTCCCAGCAGCAGCAGGTCCAAGCCCCTCCTCGCGTCAACTTTCCTTGGTCTCCCGTGGAGCGCCGGGACTCTGACACGTCGGTCCCCTCTGCGACACAGACCCAGTCATCGGTCGACCCCAAGGCCGAGGCTGCTGCTGCTGCTGCCAGTGGCATCTCTCACCAAGGCCCCATGAAGAAGCGCAAGACGCGCATGCTTCGTCACGAGTGGCAGGATGGCTACTTTACTCTGAAGGGCAGCCGTCTGAACATGCACAAGGACCAGGCCGAGATGGACCGCACCCTCGAGTACGTCGACATTGACGACTACGCCATCGCGTGCTCGAGCGTTGCCTCCACCTCCAAGCTCACCGCCGCCTTCAAGGCCGTCCACCTCACGCACCACCGTGAGAAGAGCGACCCTGTTGGCGCCTTCAGCTTCCAGCTCATCCCTCAAGACAAGAACATCGCCCGCCTTCGCAAGCGCGAGAGCGCCATCCAGAACGCGCATGCCGTCTCTGGCGAGGGCGTCAACGGCACTGGCAAGACGCACCACTTTGCTGTCACGAGCCGTGACGACCGCATTGACTGGATGCGTGAGCTCATGCTCGCCAAGGCTCTCAAGCAAAAGGGAGAGGGCTTCGAGGTCAGCGTCAATGGCAACATGATTTAATCTCCACCTCTTCTTCTTCCCATGCAACACTTGTCCAACACTTCTTACCTTCTTGGAGTGCCAACGCACTCTCCTGTTCTTCCTTCGACACCCCATAGGGGGACTCCGACTTCAAATCTTCTCACTTTGATTTTTTTTACTTTTAACGACCTTTTCCTTTTGGTTACGCACGCTTTTCTTTGATGACGACTTTTTCTTCAGAATTTGGAACGACAGACATGGCAGATATCAATACTTCGGCTCTCTCGCGGGATGCAAGCATAGCGAAATGAATGTTCAGCTCGAGATGAGCAGCTGGTTTGTAACAGGAGTTTTGCTTTTTTCTTCTTCGCTATTCCCTCCTTTGGATTATTCTGGGTTACTTTTTGGGGTTTATCTACTGTTTTCAAGTAACGACACGGGTTTCTCTTTTTGATGTTTCTGATGTTATACCACCACCTCTTCTCACACTCTCTTCGCGGATGCGACGACAAGGTTATACCACTTTAGCTGTTTGCACTTTTTTCCTTTTTTAGCTCAGGTAGTTAGTCTTTAGGATAGGTACGGAAACTAAAATGATATATCTTTAGCAGGATGATGAATCTGAATTCCGATGTGATGCCCTGGGTACTCGTGTCTTGGTGACTGGATCGTGAATGTAGTTGTCTGTATTGTTTGGTGGTGCTTGAATAATACAAATGCCGATAAGTCACAAACTGTACCTCACGGGGCGTTGTTTTCTTGCAGCTTGCTTAGTTGCCGCTGCAGCTCTGCCTGCTCCTCTTCGATGGTATGTAGTTGCAGTATCCGCTGCTTACGCGCCTCGAGCTGAGCGTACTGATTCTCGAGTGCGGACCGCATCTGCCCATTGTCCGTGGGCGACGGAGGGATTGGGGGCGAGGGAAGTGAAGCGGTGTCGACGATGGATGACGAAGAGGTCGCTTCGGCCAATGCTTTTGGCATGATGGAGACCCGAGTGTCGGGTGAGATGGTTGACAGCGAGGGCGAGGGTTGCGCCATGTGCTCTTGTGGGATATGGCGGGGTGGTTGAGCTGGCTCTGTAGGATGTTGGGTACAGTCCAGTTCGTACTTTGCGTCTGGCTCGGGAGGCAACTCCAAGGCGAAGACTCTCGAAGCCTCGGAGAGATTTTCGTTTGCGTCGACTTCAGTGGCAGGGGGCTCTGCTGGTGGGACATTGACGGCTGTTTCCCCTGGCGGTCGCGGGGTCGTCCCGCGCAGCTCGGCCGGCGACCAAGGTGTGGCTGGAGGCCGGATGCCCTCGGGCTGCTCGAGTTCGGAGACTTGGGGGGGCTGTTCCACCATGTCTCGCTGCGGCCTCGTTTGTTCTCGTGAGAAGTGCAAGGCTGCAGCGGCCCTGGCACGGAAGCGGTTTTTTGCATTGGAGGGTAGAGGAAGGAGGAGGTAACAAGGCATCGATGGGTTGGGGAAAAGCAGATGAACGTGGACAGCGCCAAGGCATCAATTGTTTCAGCTGGGCGTGGTTGAGAGAGAGAGAGAGGTCTGGTGTTAGTTGGGTGCTCTGGAATGCACGTCCATGGTCCAGATTCAGCCGCCTTTTAGAAGTAGATGCTTGGCATTGATTGCAGGCGGTACGTATTCGGATAGAAGTAGAACAGAAATAATGCATACTATGCGACACCTTCGCTTGCTCTGCATAATACTGTATCAACTGCATTCGAAGCTTATTCGCTCGAGAACATTGAAGGCCGGTTCAAGTTGGCGTCTCTCGCTTTCAAGACAAACTGACCAATTGCTTGTCGTGGCTGGCGCCTCGCATCTGTTGGGTGTGGCTCAAGACAAAGAAGTACAGTGTGCAGGCTGAAAGAGGGGTTTCCACGGACAAACGTTGCTTCATTCACTCTACAGATGGCCTGCTCAGCATCGTCACAATGGCGGTTGAAAGTGTCCAGGTCTTTCGGCTGGGCGTCAAGGATCAGTTTGAGCGTCTCACAGACGAGGAAAAGCGATATGCCCACCACATGGCTCGGTGAGTGGCAATCCCTACACACCAGAAGCAAGCAACATGGTAACATCAATGTAGCGCCGCCTGGTTCGGGGCCAGAATCGTCCTCCGGCAGGTTTCCCCAGAGTCGTGCGCCATTTTCGACTTCATCCTCGAGCTCCATCGCTCCTGTTCTGGAGACTGGTCGTCTCTCGTAGGACCCGACGTCGGGGCTGACGACATGCAGCGCTTCCTCATCTACGCCGCTGCCTTTCTCTCCAACGTGGGGAACTACTATGTGCGTCCCGGCGCTCACGGAGCCCTCTGGGAAATGCTAACTCCCGTAGGGCTCGGGAGACCAAAAGTTCGTCTGCGGCGTGGACGGGGCTGTCCTGCAGAAGCTGGCCGACACATCTCCCACCTTGACCAGCCTCTACGAGACCGTGGCCAAGTCGATAAACACCACTCCGCCCTTCAGCCTCGGCTACCCGAGCGAGACGACGCAGAGCAGCTACTACCCCGGAAACGACATTGACGAGTCCGACGCGGCTCTGGTATCGAGGCTCCTCGAGCAGAAGGCCATCTTCCCCGAAAACACGCGCCTCCGCAAGGCAGACCACGGTGGTACCGGATTCGAAGTCCTCGTCGCCTCCATCCAAGGCGGCGACGCCGGCCAGTTCCCCCTCCCAGGCGGCAACGGGTCTGTGAGACTCGTCAGGGGCGACCACGCCGCCGACCTCGAGCGCGTGTGCGCCGAGCTGACGCAAGCCTCGGAGCACGCCGCCAACGACGCGCAGCGACAGGTCCTGGCCGGCTACGTCGAGAGCTTCCGCACCGGCTCTCTGGACGCGTACCGCGCGTCGCAGCGCATCTGGGTGCGGGACAAGGGGCCGCGGGTGGAAAGCGTCCTTGGTTTCGTCGAGCCGTACCGCGACCCGCACGGCGCGCGCGCCGAGTTTGAGGGCCTCGTGGGCGTCGCCGACGACGAGGAGACGCGGGTCCTCGCGAAGCTGGTCGACGCGTCGGCCACGTTCATCCGGAGACTGCCCTGGGCGGCGGCCGAGAACGACGGCAAGGGCCCGTTTGAGAAGGACCTCTTTGAGCCGCCCGACCTTTCCAGCATCCACAGTCTGGCGTACTGCTCCAGCACCATCCTTCCGGGAATCAATCTACCAAACGTCAGTTTGCGTTGCGGAGAAGATGGGTTTGGATCTCGGGGCTGACCGTTCAGACAATAGTACAACGACATCCGCCAAGAGGACGGCTTCAAAAACGTCATCGTGGCCAACCGCATGCTCGCCGAGAGCCAAGCGCAGCCGTACCCCTTCATCCACGCGTCCGAGGCGGCGCGCTTCCGCAAGCACAGGTTCCACGCCTACTACTGGTGGGTGGTGCTGCACGAGCTGCTCGGCCGCGGCACGGGGCGGATGCTGGCCGAGACGGCCGACGGGCGNNCGCCCGTCGACCCCGTCACGGGGGAGCCCGTCCGGAGCTGGTACAGGCCCGGCCAGACGTGGACGGGCGAGTTTGGGGACCTGGCCACGGTCGACGAGTGCAGGGCCGAGCTCGTCGGCGCGTACCTGATGGACGACGTGGAGCTCCTCGAGCTGCTTGGCTTTACTGAAGAGTCTGAGCCTACTGCTGAAGATGGTGAGTAGTCGTCAACCAGGTAGGAAAGTTGGCTGGAACTAACGCGGCACCGCATTGACGTTCAACCTGTACCAGCAGCTGGGCGTCGATGGCCTGCGGGGGCTGGCCAACTTCAATGTACAGAGCGGTGTAAGTGCTTGACCAAGCGGAAACGTACAATGAGCATCTAACGTACATGCCAGACATGGGGCCAAGCACACAGCCGGGTCAACACTCCCCTAACATCCCCCCAAGCCAAAGACGAGCACGCTAACATCGCAAACAGGCTCACTTCGCCATGCTGCGATGCCTCCTCCGCGACGGCAACGGCGTCGTAGCCATCGACCACGACGCCGCCGACCAGCGCCTCACCGTCCGCGTCGACGCCTCCAAGACGCGCACGCACGGAAAGCCGGCGCTGGGGAGGATGCTGCTGCGCCTGCACATGTTCCGCTGCACGGCCGACGCCGGGGGGTGTCGGGAGTACTACGAGGAGCTGTCGCGCGTCGAGAGGGACTTCCTCGGCTGGCGGGACGCGGTGCCCGCCAACAAGCCGCCGCCGCTCGTGTTTGTGCACGCCAACACCTTTGCCGAAGGGGACGATGTTGTGCTGAGGGAGTATGAGCCGACGGTCGAGGGCGTCGTTCGGAGCTGGGCCGAGAGGGATGTCTAGACGGGCTGTGACACGACGTGTGGTCTGGTTTCTTATTGCCGTCTTGCTCTGATGCCCAGCACATACGACCACAGCTCTTAGAAAATACTGGATCCCGTCTGCTCTCCG
>WMHX01000052.1:0-32861 GCA_013420875.1 Thelonectria rubi
TTTTTATATTTTTTTGTATATAATTTAAAAAGATATTTCTTTAAAATTTTTATATTTAAATTATAAAAGCCCTTTATATAAAATAATAAAAGTTCTCTGATAAATAATTCCTCTAGTATTTATCTAATAAGATAATAAACCTAACTATTAAGACTGCAAAAAACTAAAAATTATAATAATATATTTTATAGTTTTTATATCTTATTAATTAAAGGATATTAAAAGAATATTATATATTTGCCTAATTAGGCAACCTATTGCTAGAATAGGCAAGTGGGTCTAATAGCTAGATACTATATTAGAAATACTATACTGCACTATTCTCTTATTAGGGCCCCACCTTCCTATTATAGCTATTGCCACTTAATTAGGCAATTAGTACCTTCTATTTCTAAATATATTAAAAATTTTATATTAAATATATTTTAAGATATTATATATTCTAAATATAGATTATATATTTTTTATTAATCTATAATAAGAATTCCTTATATTATTATAATTATTATTAATATACTTTTTATTTAGTATATATTTTATTATATATAAATTAATAGTAGTTAAGAAATTATTTATAAATAATAAAGGTTTTTCCCTCTCTATTTATAATTTTTAATTATTAATTTAATATATCTTCTCTTAATTAATTAAGATAATCTTTATATTATTATAATTATCTCTATTTGCTAATTCTTAATATCTAATTAGAATCTTTCTATCTTTTCATCTTGTCTCTTAAACTTCCTTTAAAGCTTCCCTCTATTACCTTTCACTATTCCTTATACCTTTTTATATATAAGTAGCTTAAAAAATGCAATAAAATAATAGTTAATTAGGGTAAATCATAGTAAGCATTTAGAAATATAATACTTATAAAAAGCCAGATTATAATATAAGGACTTACTTAATAGAGATAAAAATATCTAAAGACTCTATTAAATAACTAACTACGCTACATACTTAAAAATAAGGATCCTTATTGTGGCAGTGGGGAAATTCCTGACCTTTCCGACCTTCTGACAGTCTCATTAAATGGTCTAAGACCCGGTCTTCGAGGCTAGTCACGTGCCGAGGCACGTGTCGAGGTGTGTGACCTAGCTGGGCGTCTCGTACGCCTATAAAAGCCCGACTTTCCTGCAGCCTAGATAGATTCAACACGCTGTTTTTATCCTGATTTTTGAAGTATTTGTCCCGGGCCCGCCTGATTGGCCCGGAGGAAGATTTATTGATGATTGTTATGACCCTTCCTTTCCTTCCTGCCTGTTAGACTTGCAGACAGACCTGTCTTTTCCTTCCTTTCGAGCCTGCCCGACTTCCCTAGCCGACCCGACTGTTAAGATCCTGTTAATCAGACTTGCCTGCTGTGTAACAGTCCGGTTTAATTCCTAATGTGGAAACCTAGAAAGAGATCATTCTGGGTTTTATTAGTAGAGAGGTTAGGGCATTAAAGGTAATTAAATAATAAAAGAGTAAATAAATATTATATTACTTAATAATTAATTATTAAAAATATTAAAAGTAATTAATAATAAATAATTATAAATCTCTTAAATAATTAATATAAAGTAATTATATTAAAAGCTAAAATAGCTTAAGGGTTTCCTTTTATTTATTAAAATAAATATATATATATAATTCCTTAAATTATAATTAAAAAAGTAATCCTTTCTTTAGATTATAATTAAAAGAATAATCCTTTTTTTAGATTATAATTAAGAGAGTGATCCTTTTTTTAGATTATAATTAAAAAAGTGATTCTTTCCTTAAATTATAAGTAAGGGAATAATCCTTAATAATTAATATAGTTTTTATAGGGTATATTTATATAATATATTAGTTTATTATAGGCTATAATATAATATCTCCCCTTTATTAATTTTATCCTTAAGGCTATATTTATAACCTTATAATTTAATAGTAATTAGTTAAATTTCCTCTTTTTATTATTCTTTCTTTATAATTATATTAATAGAATATTAGGTTATATATTTAAAGTGAAATTTAAAAAGGCTTTTAAATATAATTCCTTAGTTTATTTTCTTAAGTTAAATTCCTATCTTATTAATATGCCTTATATATATTGCTTTAAGTATAAGCTGCAGCTAAAGTGTATAATAGATAATTTAGGTTAGATTAATTACTATAAGGAGTATGCGTCTTATAGATATATTTATAATAGTATTTTAGTAGTTTTATTTTATAGGTTTTTATTCTTTATTTTTTTTATTTTTATATATTAATATTTTTTATTTATAATAAATAAGCTTATAAAGTATAGAAAAAACTTAAAGAGGATAAGAAGGAGGCAGGAGAATGTATCCTTATTCTTTATTCTTAATTAGCTAAGTTTTAATTATTATTAATAATAGTTGTGAGTCAGTTAGCTTAGATTTGCAGGATTAAGAAGAGGGTAAAGGAAAAGGGGTCTAATTTGTTTAAATAGGGCATATAAGAGTTAGATAAAGAGGATAATATCCTCCCTTCTCTAGAGGCTTATAAAGATTAAGTGGTAAGCAACTTGCAGTCCTTAGGTATGCCTAATAAGATTAATTAGTTATCTCTTAATCTAGGAGAGGGTTTTAATAATATAGGTGCCTTACTTGCTCCTAGTATTATTAATAGAATTTCTTTAGGAAGTGCTATATATAAGTAAGATATTTTAGTAATTTTTATATATTTTTATTTTTTCTATATCCCTTTTATTTAATTAAGTATTTAATAAAGCTATTTTCCTTTTTTATATTAAAGATTACTTTTATTTTATATTCCTTAAGGGCTTTAATTTTAATATTCTAATTTTTATTAATTTTAATTATAATAGTGCTTTTTATTAATTTAAGTAATAAAATATAAAAGATTAAATAGATCCTAATCTTTAGAGGTAGGTCTAATTTATAATTATTTTTTAAGATTTTTTTAAGGATTTTATAGGGGCTAATATACTTAAAATTAAGCTTTTTATTAAGTTGCTTTATACTAATATTCTTTATTATAAGGAATATTATATCTCCTTCTAAGAAGATTAATCCCTTTAATCTCTTCTAATTATAATATTATTTATATTAATTTTATATAAAAGAAAGTTTAATATATAGCTTTTTATATAAATTCTTAAGCTAGTCTAATATAAATATAGCTATTAGTATAATAAGTTTATTTTATAGTTCTTTATAGGTATTAGGAATGAATTTAAAATTTATATAATTAAATATGATTTTTATGTTTTTATTAATTACAGTATTATAAGCTAGTTATATAATAAATAGTTTCTTAATCTAATTATTCTAAAGGTAATTAATATAATAGTAAAAGTAGGTTTTAATAATTTAGTTTATTTACTCTATTTATTTATTAACCTAAGGTTTTTATATAGTGCTTAATTTATAATTTAATTTAATCCTTATTATAAGGTATTATTAGAATTTTAAGAAAAAAGGTAGTTCTCTATTTAAGATAATCTTAAATAGTAGACTATATATATTAATAATATTTTATAAAAAGATATAAGAAAATTCTTCTATATTAATTACTTTTTAATATAAAATAAAATAGGAAAATTTAGTAAATTTATTAATAATAATTAGAATGCTATTATAGGTTATATTTATTATAGGGTCTAATAATAAGGGTAGTTTTATAATAAAGTCTATAATAATTAAGTCTTATAGTTATTTTGAGACTGATTAGGGTTAAAGGTATTTATATAATTTATAGCATTATGCCTTAGTTTTTTTATAAATAAGGTATTATTTAAGAATCCTTTTAATTATTTGCTTAATTTTAGGAAAGGTAAATATTATTTTAATTTATTTAAAGGTTTTATTAATTCTTTAGTATTTATAAAGTGGGTATTTATAGATCTTATATATAAATTACTTATATAGTTCTTTAGGTATATACTATTTATTAATATTTTTAAATTTAGTTTATTTTTAATTATATTTTAGGATTTATTATAATAGTAGATTTCCTTATTTTATTTAGTGGTTATATATTCTATCCTAATCTAATTATATTAAGAATAAATATTTTGCAATTTAGTCTATTTTATAAGTCTAAGTGGCTATAATAATTTATTTATTTTTATTTAATTATAAGTATATAAATAGCTACTTTTAGGTAGTTATAATATATTTCTATTTAAAATGCCTTTTAGGAGTAAGGTATAAAAGTTATTTTTTAATTTTTATTTTTTTAATATTAAAATTAGTTCTTTAATTAATAGTATTAGCTTATTTATTTTTAGAGCCTTTTTTATACTTAATAATATAATTAAATTTAGAGAGGTATTTTATATATTTAAATTATTATTTATTTAATTTTTAAATTATAATAAAATATATAATATTTTTATAATTTATATAGATTATAATTTAATAGTAATTTTTAAGGAGGTAATATTAAAACTCCTTAAAAGTATTAATAATAGCTAGGAATTTTTTATTATAAATTAAATAATTAAATTCTATTTTATATATTTTATAGGAATAAAATGCAATAGAGTATAGGAATTCTTTATTATTATATTATCTAATTTAGGCACTAAAGGTAAAATCTAAAGTATTTATTTTAAGTTTAATAAGTTATTTAAGATTAAATATCTTAAGTATTAATTTATTAAAAATAAGATCTTTAATATATTTAAAGGCTTTCTAAATATTAGGTAATTAAAGAAACTTTTAGTCTTTATATATAAGTTCTAAGAGTAATATAATAATCTTATTAAAATTCTTAAGAAATTATTAATAATAATTAATAAATCTAAGAAATGCCTATACTTCCTTAATAATAATTAATATTAGCTAGTTCTTAATTACTTAGATCTTCTTTAGGTCTATCTTAATTTTATTATAAGAAATAATATATCCTAGGAATTCTACTTTTAAGGTATAAAAATAACTTTTCTTAGGTTTAATTAGTAGGTTTGCATTTTAGAGGGCTTATAATACTATATAGATATATTCTATATATTCTTATTCTATCTTAAAGAAAATAAGGATATTATTAAGGTAATATACTATAAATATATTAAGGTATTTATATAATATATTATTAATTATCTACTAAAATATAGCTAATATATTAATAAGTCTAAAGGGTATAATAAAGTATTTAAAAAGTCTATATTTTATTCTAAAAATAATTATCTATTTATATCCTTCCTTAATGCGGATTAAGTTATAAGCTCCCTTTAGATTAAGTGCAATAAAGTATTTTATCCTATAAAATTAATCTTTTAATTTATTAATTAAAAGTAATAATATTTAATCCTTAATTATTATATTATTAAGTATATAATAATTTATAATAAATTAAAATTTATTATTCTTTTTAGGAATAAATATAATTAAATAGCTTATAAATAATTTTAATATTTTAATATATTCTTTCCTTAATATATCTTTAAAGTATATCTTAAGTTTATATAATTATATTTTATTAAGATTATAAATCTTATAGAATTTAATTAAGGTTCTATCCTTAAGCTATATCTTATAGTCCTAATCTATATATAGTAATAAACTTATTTCTAATTCTTTAGTAAATAGTCTTTTATAAACTTAATATTATATTTATATATTTTATAGTTTATTATTATAATTAAATGCTTTTTATTTAAGGTTATTATTTATATATATAAATTATTATTTAAAAAGTGCAATTATTTATTATATTTATTATATTTAGCCCTTTTTATATTAGTATTTAATTCCCTTTAGCGGTATTAATTCCTTTATAAATTAGGGAATATCTTTATATTAGCTCTATTTATCTTTTCTATTCTTTTTAGCAGAAGGTTAAGATCTTATATTATATAATAAATTATAATTAATATTATTAGCTATATTACCTTAAAAGGCTTACACCTAGCTAATATACTAGCTAATAAGGGGGTTATAATAGTATAGCTATAAATAATTTAAGATTAAGTTATATATATAAAGAGATATAATATTAAAATAAATACCTTAATTTCATCTTTTAATAAATACCTTAAGGTAATTAATCTTATAAGTAATTAATCTATTTTTATATTAAAATTAATTTCCTTTAATATTATAGATTAAATATAGTTTATCCTTATCCTTTTATAGTAATTAAAGATAATTAATAATTTAGGGGTTAATAATATTTATTTTAGCTTTACTATTTATTTAAATAGTAAATTATTTGCTTTTAATTTATACTTATAGTATTATTTATTATCTTAATATACCTAGGCTTTATATTATACTTAAAGCTCTTTATAAAGGTTCTGCAATTTCCTCTAGCTCTTGCTAGTCCTATAGCTCTTCTATAGGCAATATTTATTATTTTTTATTAATTTACTATCTTATTATAGCTATTTTATAATCTTTATAGCTTTTACTATTTTTAAGGGGCAGATTATTTATAATTATATAGATTATTATATATTTTATTAATATTAATTAGTAATCTTTTTTTATTTATATTATTTATATTTTAGAAATTAGTAATTAAATATATTATTTATATTATTTATATACTTTTAGGGGAATAGCTTATTATATTATATAAGGATATTAACCTTTAGGTATTATAATCTCTAGATATTTTATTAGATTATTAAGTTATTAATATAATACTATTATTTTAAAGTATAATTTCCTAAATGCTTTAAATAGTAATTATTTATAGTCTTATTAATAAGGTATATTATATAATTATAATTAAAATATAAGATCTATAAGATAGTGCAATAGTCTAGGTATATTACTAAAAGGATAGGCATATTATTAGGGTATAGTATAAGCACTTCTTTATAATATACTTCTTCTTATATAATTCTATATATATAGAAGTCTTTTATATTAAGGTCCTATCCTTTCTATATTGCCTAGTGGATTAAATTCTAAGAGGTATTACTATTATATAAATTAAAGTCTAAAGGTACTTTATTATTTATTATATTGCCTTCCTAAGTGTCTTTAGGTTCTTCTGGAAAGATATACTAATACTAAACTATTAGTCCTAACTCTCTAGCTTATTTATAGTCTTTTTAGGTTAAGAATAATTTAATATTATTAATTTTAAATACTTTTTATTATTTTCTTATAAATTTAATAAGTTTATTATTTATAAGGCTAAGGTTTATTTTTTCTATTTAATTCTAAGTATAATTATTTAGTTAAGATTATATTAAGTAATTATAGGCCTTAATATAATATTATTATTCTTTATTATAGATTAGGTTACTGCCTATTAGGCTTGTAATTCCTATTTTAATTATAGTAAGCATCTTACTATCTAATTTATTAATAGTAAAGAGTCCTTTAGGGATAGGTCTTTAAGTAAGGTATTTAATAGTATTCTTTTAGATAATTTATTAGGCATAAATTTATTAAAATATAAAGTAATTATTTAATTAAGCTTTATTATAATCTTTATAGAGTGCTTAGCTATTTAGCTAGATTAGTCTTTTAGGGGTTCTTATTTTGATGGTGAAAATAATATAACCACATAATACCACGACCCGTGAGATGGCGTGTAGGGTAGGTAGCGGAGGGAGGGAGCGAGACTGGAGGAAAAGAGGGTTTTCTATAGGAAAATGCCGAAATAGATATAGCTAGGGCTTGCAGCTAATAGGGATAAAATAGAACTAAATAATTAACTAATAAGAGATAATAATAATACTTTAAATAAAATAAATAAATTTTAATTTTTTAGGGGGAAAATGCATATTAAGGAGGTCCTCCTCCTAATAGGGAAATCCTTCCCCCTTTATGCTAAAGCTAGCTAATTATAATTAGGCGTATAAATTAGCTAAAAATCTATTAATTAATAAAAATCCTTTAGGCCCTATAATTATTTATTTTTACTAATTATTATTTTTTATTATTATAAACCTCCCTATAAAGAATAATTCTTATTCTTAAGATTTAAATTCTTTATAATATATTAAAATTAATCTCCTTAATTTTATTATTTCTTTATATTTATTTCTTTAAATAGAGCTCTTAATTTATTTAATTACCTCTTTAAAAGTAAGATTCCCTTTACTAAAGGAAGCCTAATTATTCCCTTAATTAAATTAATAAGCCTAATTTATTATTAGCTAAGCCTAATTTATTTTTAGTTAAGTTTAATTTAATTTAATAGGATTAAAGTATTCTAATTAGGCGCTCTTAATAGCTAGGTATTTAAAGTGCGGGCCTAAAGATATTTAATATAGGGCTTAGGGCTATTAAGCTCTCGCGAGATAATAGAGCAGGTATATGCCTGGGCATTAAGCATTATATCTAAGATAGTGTGATTAGGGGAAATAGGTTAGATAGTATGATAAAGGGGGTATAAGGCTAGTAATACTAAGGACTATTTAATCCTTTAGAGTCTATAGGCTTTTATAGGGTTATAAGAGGAGGGGGCATTAGTGCAAATAGAAGCTTCTAAGCTGGAGGAGGTGGCGTTTAATTCTATCTAAGCTGAGAGGGCAGTAGTATAGGTAATTTAGAAGTTATTTAAGCGCTGCATTCTAGAGCTTTACTATATAAGGACTTAATAATAGCTTTATTACTCCTAGAAAGCTAGAATATAATAGGGATAAAGTAATTCTTTAGGGTCTTTATAATCTCTGCCTATTAGGATATTAAAATTAATTTATTAAGAATATATATAATAAAAGTTTTAATTTAGCTTAAAAATAATATAAGTTAATTAGGTATTTTATTTAAATTAAGGGCTAAGAAAGGCTAAGTAATAGTATTTTATATATTAAGCATTTTAAAATTATTTAATAATTTAATAAGATTAAAGAGCCTGCCCTTCCTTATTATATTAAGGCATTTTAATTTATTAATTATTAATCTATTAATAATAATTAGCTTTTATATAGGCAATTAATTAAGTATTTAGATAGCTTTTTTCTTTAGTAATTTCTAAGGGGCTATAAATAATACTAAAGGTTATAATATTACCTACTTTTTTAGGGATTATAATAATATCTTAAGAGGGGGTAAGGTATATAGCTTTATAGGCAGAGCTAGTGCTATAGTAGGTATATTAATAGCTAGGCCTTAAGGCCTTAAGGCTAGAATTATATAGTAGGGGAATATAAGGTTAATTAGGCGCTCTTTATATAGGAGGTACTATATAAAGCCTATTCTCCTATTCTTATATTCTTTTTAGGCAATTAGAGATATAATATAGTCTATAATCTATATAAAAAGGGGTAAAGTAAGTAAGGCTTAATCTTAATAAGAGTTAGTCTTATTTATAGAGTGGATAATATAGTAGCTCTTCTAAGTAGGGGTTATAAAGAATCTATATTAATTAATTAATTAGTAATTACCTTAATAAATTAGGTTTATAGCCTTACTATAGGGAGGAGTATTAGTAAATTAGTATTAAAAGGGGCTTAGGTCCTTTATTAGGTTATATAGCTATAAATACTTTAAGACCCTAAATTGCTAAATGCCTAATTCCTTAAAGGCAGCCTATAGGAATAGCTAATAGATATATTTAAACTCTTACTTTATGTTATTAAGCGATATCTAGCTAAGGTTATCTATTAGAGCTAATATCTAATCTCTTAAGGGGAGGCAGTTATTCTATATTGCAATATACTATCCTAGATCTCTTGCTGCTATAGATTGTATAGGTATATGTCCTCTAATATAAGTATTTATAAGGCTATATTAAGCAGTTAGGGCCTCTAAAGAATACTTAATAAATAATTAGATATTAAGGAATATATAAATTATTGCAATATATTTATAATTCTACCTATCTAGCTAGGTATAAAGGGGGGGGCAAAAGACCTTAAAATAGTAAGGGAGGGCTATATTGCCTAAAATTTACTAGAAAGCTAGAATAAAGAGCTTATAGTAGAAATTAGCTCCTTATTTCTATATATTAAAATAAATAATGCATTTAAAGCCTTAATTAAAAATATAAAATGCTTAATAAGTATTCTTAAAGTTTACTAGCCTTATTATAAATTGCTTATTATAAATAGTAGTCTTTATATATATATAGGGGAAGTATAATTTAAGTTTTCTCTATAATATAATGCTTATTTAATGCCTTTATTTAGGAATGCAATTAATAGGTCTAGGGTTATTTAATTAAATAGATAGTGCTTAATAATCTTTATATTTAGGCAGATAATAAGGGGATTAAGGGTAATAGTAATTAGGTCCTTTATACTATACTTAACTATAATAAGAACTGCCTATAAGGCAGATAGTTCTACTTAATCTTTATTAATAAAAGTGCAAACTGCACTTTAGATATTTGCGCAATATTAGGCCTAGCTTATAGTAATAATTTATCTATCTTTATAATATTCTTATAGTAAAATATCTATAAAGCTTATTATAATAGCTTCTTAGGAGATATTAAGGTCTAATTAGGAAGTTTATAATAGCTATTAAATATAGGGGTAAATAAGCGTGAGTTATATATAAATAGTAATTACTAATAGTATAACTACTAAAAACTTATTATATAAATAGAATTAGCCCTTATTTTTATTTTAATAAATAATAAATTACTTAAATTTATTAATTAGATAGTAAGACTAGCTTAAAAAGTATTAAATATTATTATCTAGGCTAGGGGTTTTAATTAGGGTTATTACTTTTAGGGGCTAGAATTAGAGATTACTAATTCTACGAGCTATGCGGGTTCTAGGTATCTCTTTTGCTATTTAGGAGGGTAATAAGGTTAAGAGGTTATTTAATTAGATAGTTTATATGCTTATTAATATATTAGGCGGCTTAAGTAAGGAGTAAGGGTTATAGTAAGGATATAGGAAGAGGGTTAGTAATATAAGGAAAGTAGGGTAAGAGAGAAAGAAAATAAGAGAGGATTTATTTATTTAAGTATTTAAGGGTATAAAAAGGAATAAATAATTATTTTAGGTATTTAGAAAATAATTTAGGCCTAAGGCTTTAGTATATAGTATATTTAATTATTTACTTGCTTATTTATTTAGGTATTAGTGCTAAGTAATTACTTTTTAGTCTTTTATCCTTAAGGTTAGCTTAAGTTTTAAGCTTTTTCTTTTTTCTAATTTCTCTAATTTTTTATCTTTTTTCTATTTAATTATCTAATTAGGTATAGCTCCCCCTCTCTTTATTATCTAGGCAATTAAGGGCATTAAGGGGGCTTAGGCTAACCTCCTTAATATTTCTAATTAATTAATTAGCTAATTTTAGGATATTAAGTTTTATAAATAGACCTAAATATTCTAGCTTTATTATAATGCAGTTTAATTATTAATTATTAAAGTTAGATTATATTAATTCTAAAATATAAATTCTTTTTTTCTTTTATTACCCCTTTATTCTTATTAATTAAATAGTTCCTTAATTTAATAATAAGTTTACTATTTAGATTTACTTGCAAATAGCCCTTAATCAATTTAAGTAGCTTTTATATATTAAGCTAGCTTTATAGAAAATAAAAAAGAAATTAATAAAAATATTACTTTATAATTAAATTAAATTTACTAATTAGAAAGATTGCATTCTAAAATCTACTATTAAAATTATTAAGTTAAAGGCCATAAAGCTCTAGCCTATATATATTTTAATAGATCTTGCTTATAAATATAATTATTTAATCTAAAAGATCTTATATTAGCCTAAGTATTTAAAGGCCTTAATTATAGTTTTTATAGGGTATTAGAATCTAATTATATATTTATATTATATTTAGATTTATTTATTTAATATTTTTATTAATTAGGAATATATTTTTACTCTATTCTATATTTATTAATTAATTCTAGGCTTTATAAAAGGGTAATATATTAATTGCATTTAGTACTCTTATAATAAGTGCAAATAGATTTTATTATATAAATATTAATTAATTACTCTTAATATTAAAGAATTATCTAATTATTTTTAGGGCTTTATTAAGCCTAAGAATCTTAAGATTTATACTATAAGAGTTCTTAATTAGGCTAGCTGCCCTTAGATCTTAGAGATAGAGAAATTAGATAATTTTATATATAGGGATCTTAAGGTAAAAGTAAAGGCAGAAAATTATTAATTATAAAATAAGGAATTTAGCTTTTTTTTATTATAATAGTAGTTAGGCTTTAATAGGCTATTAATTTAGTAGGTTTTATTAATAATTAGCTTTAAAGGGGGGGCAAAAAGGGTAAGTAATATAATTAATAGGGAATTAAATTCTTTAGCAATCTAGTCTTAAGTAATAGTAGACTTTAGTTTAATACTCTTTAGGTAGGGTATTAAAGTAATAAAGGGTATAAATAGTATATTATTTTCTCTATTCTCTTTCTCCCCTTAATAGTAAGGAATAATACTTAAAACCCTTATTATTAGTTACCTCCTTATTATATCTTCCTAAATTGTAATTATATATTTAATTAATTTTTAATTATATTTATATACTTTATAGCTTTTATTTTATTTATTTAAGGGATAATTATTTTAAATTAAATTAGAGGCATTATTATAAAAGGCATTATTAGGCAATCCTTATTTGCATTATCTTTATTATTTAGTTTATATTAAGTATTAATAATGCATTTATTCTTAATATCTTCTTTTTAATTAGATAGTTCTTATTATTAGGGCTTCTTATTATAAAAGAGGCACTCTATAAATTAAGGGTTATCCTTATTAATATTAATAGCCCACTATTTATCTTTATCCTTATAGAATCTCTTAAGGTAGTCCCTATAAATAGAAGTTAGAAGCTTAGGGCCACCTTAGAGCTAAAGGCAATATGCTTTATTGCTTAATTTGCAAATTATAATATATAGGCCGATTTATTAGGGCTTAAGCTTAGCCTCTTAAGATAAATCTCTAGTTTAGTAGGAATTATAATAGAGCATAAGGTTATTTATTTAGATAGTTTATTTGTATAAGAGCTTTAAATAGTTCTAGTTAGTATAAGCAATTAGCTTCTAGTAGTATTTTATAGCTTTCTGCCTTGCATTCTCTATATCTTTATTTAATTATATAATAATCTTTAGCTTTATCTTAACTATTTAATTATATATCTTTATTTTATCTTAATTAATAATTTATTATATTAGAATATTTATTTTAAGTAGGAGGATAAGCTCCTATTTATAGATTAAATAAAATAATAAGTAATTATAGGATATTTAAAGTATAGTGCAATTAGCTAGAAGGATATAGTTTAAGTTATTAGGCTATATGCCTAAATATATAGGGTTCTATTTTGCAATAAATTTAGCAATTAATTAATACCTAGCTTTAATAATCCTATTTGCTTTTAGATTATATATTAATATTAAAATAATTTTTGCCCTTAAGGCCTATAGGGTAGGTTTAAAGTTTTATATTAATTTTAAGCTATTATTTACTATTATTATTAGGATTATTCCCTATTTAGAGATAATACCTTATATAAAGACCTTAATAGCGCTTATATTTAATATAAGGATAGCTATAGCCTCTACTTACCCTATTAGATTGCAATAGGCTTCTAGTAAGTACTTATGGCCTTAGGCTTATAGGAGGTATTAGGTATTTATATAGACCTTAAATATTAGTTATTTAGGTTATATTAATATAGTATGCTCCTTAACCTTAACTATTAAGTATTCTTAGCAGATTTTATAGATTTAGATGTAAGTGGCTATCTTAGTCTATATACTTGCCTACTAGTATCTCCTCTAAAGGATAGCAATAGTTAAATTATAGCCCTTATAGCTTAGATTAATATAGTAGGATATAATTAATTAGTTCTTAATTATTAAGTTAGATACTATTAAATATAGGGGTCTATAGAATCTATTCTGCTTATAGCCTTAGCGCTAGAGGAATCCTCCCTAAATAAAATACTAGGTGGCTTCTTTTCTAATCTAGGCATATTTAATAGCTATTAAGCTAGTAGGATATTATATAGTATAAAGAAACTCTCCTAATTGCAGCTATTTGCCTTTATATTTAGTAGCTAAGTATTATATCTATTTAATATAATTAATCTCTAGGTCTTTAAGTTAGAGCTTATTATTAATTAGCTTTAAATCTTTAAATATAATTAGGCATAAATGCAAATTAATAAAGTCCTTAATATTATCCTTTATTTCTTTATCCTTCTAATTAAATAGTCCTACCTATTTTTATAATAATCTATTAGTAATTAAGTTCTTAATGCCCTTAATATACTAGACTATAAAGTTAAAGAGGAGAATATAGCTTAACTACTAGATAATTAAGGCTCTAGGAATATTACTAGTATAGCTATTAAGCTAATAAATAAGGACTTATAAGTTAGTCTTAAGGGTAAATAGTATATTATAAATTATCCTTTATAACCTTTTAATTGCATAAAGGATAGCTTAATATTCTCTCTTTATAATATTATATTTATATTCTGCATTATTCTATAGTCCTAATTTAAACTAAATTAGATATCTTTTCCTATTAATTACCTATATAAAAATGCATCCCTATCTATATAAGCTAATATTAATTATTAGGATTACCTCCTTAGCTCTTGGGCTATAGTCCAGTATAATTAGTATAGGTATAAAGGTCACTTTATACTTTAATATCTTTAGAGCTTTTATTTAATTTAGTCTTTAGGTAAATTTAATATTCTTCTTAAGGAGTATTATAAGGGGTCTTGCAATTAATATAAAGCCTATAATCTAATAATAGTAATACTTAATAATACTTAGGAATAAATAGACTTTTATAATAGAATTATAATCTTCCCACTTTATAATCTTAATAATTTTAGACTCCTTTAGGGCTTAGCTATTAATACTGCATAAATAGCCTATTATTATAGCTAACCTTTAATAGAATTAAGATTTTAGAATTAATATTATGCATCTAGATAGTTCTATATTAAGAAGGGTCTTATTAAGGTTAATTAAATGCTTTAGGATATACTATTTAATGCCGGGCCAGGCTAGCTTATCTTTATATATAATCTTAGGTCCCTTAATAATAATATTATCTAGGAAAGTATAATAAATATCTAGAAGGAGGTTAAATAGGATTTAAGTAATAATCTATAAGAATTAGGCAATAGAGTTAATAGCTCCTTATAATAAGGTATATATTTATAGGAGTCTAATAGGCATTTAGAAAATTATTAGGTCCCTATTTTTCTTATTTAATAGTACCTAATTATATTTAGAAAAGAAATTAAAAAGTAAAAGTATTTTATATATTATTATATCTATTAAAAATTTATTTGCACTTAAGGGCATAAAGCTATTATATATTATATATTTATTAATATAAATAATTAAATTAATTAGATAGATTTTATTATTCTTTTTAATAATTAATATAAATAGGTTTTAATAGGCCCTATAGCCCTCCTTAAGTATCCCTCTCTTTATGCAAACTTTTAGGAGCTTTATTACCTTTTGCTTAAGGCTAGGCAAAATAGGGATAGTCCTTAATTATTAAGCTAAATAGGAGATAACTTTTAGGACTTATAGTAGTGCAATAATAGGGTTAAATTATCTGCATTTATTAAAATCTTAAGCTAGGGCAGCTTCCTAATTTTAAAGGATCTAGAGGTAGATATCTTATTTCTTAAGGTTAAGGTCCTCTTTTATTTAATTAAGTAATTTTTTATATTAATTAGGTATAAATTATATTCCTTTTTTTATTATTAAGAATTTTAAGGTAATAATATTATTATATAGTGCATTTTATTCTAACTTTCTCTCTATATTCTTTTATTTCTTCTCCCTTTAATAAAGGTCTCCTTTTAGTATAGAACTATCTAAGGGTTAATTATTAATAGGGTAGATCTTAATACCCTTCTGCTTAAAGAGAGTATTTATGCTTATATAGGGGGCAATATAAGAGTAGCAGTCCTCCTTTTTCTTCTTTTTCTTTTTCCTCCTCTTCCTCTTTAGTTTAATATTCTATTTTATTTTCTTAAATTTAATATAGGCTATTATTATATTCTTTATCTATTCCTTTTATAATTCCTTAATAATTAATTAAATAATAGATTCTAAATCCCCTTAAAATAGGTATTAAACTAATCCTAGATTATTATTTCCTTTTAAGGGGAAGTTGCTTAATAGGTCCCTTAAAAGGAGGCTTATAGTTTATATCTAGATATTATTCTTATGCTTTTTTAAGTATAGGACTTCCTATTTAATTAACCCTAAACTTAAAGTTATAAGGTAGATATTATTTAAATTTATCCTAATTATTATTTAATTAGGGATAATAAAATAATTAAATAAAAGCTTAATAATTTAAATAAAAGGCATGCCTAGAATAAATAGAACTATAATTATCTCTAAAGGGGCAATAAATATTTAGATTAGGATATAGGTATTATTAAAATATAAAATAGTATTATAAAATCTAATTATTCTAACCTTTCCTCTAAAGTAGGATATAGTGGAAATTTAATAAGGGGTAATTATTAAATAGTATTTTTCTGCTAAATTATTTACAATTAGATTGCCTTTTAATCTGGAATTAATAAGGGCTTTAATTATTCCTTTATTATAATACTAAAAGCAGACTGCCACTTTTAGGGTATTTTATATATATATTGGGATTTAGGATTTATTAATAAGCAAGATAGGGTATATAATAATCTTTAATTAATTAAATAGTTCCTAGAGGAATATAGGTTATAAGTAAATAGTGAAATTAATAATATCCTGCTATTTATTCCTATTAATATAAAGGTACTATTTAAATAGTAAGTTATTAGGTATTAATAAAGTATTAATACTATTTAAGTCCTTAAGAAATATTATATAATTAATATTATATTCTTTTACTATTAAATTATAATAGGATATAATATTAAGAATCTCCTTAATAATTATAAAGTAAATAGCTAAAATATATTATTACTTTTTAAATTCTACCTTAATAATTAGCTTTTCCTATTTAATATATTTAATATTATTAATACTTATTATAATAATATTAAAGTCTTTTGCTATAAATTTAGCAATTTTAGGTATTAATAGGAGAGTATTATATATTAGTATTAAGATCTTCTTATTATGAATCTTATTTAAGACCCTTTAGCTAGCTTTATTATAAGCTGAATTATTAATATAGAGATTCTTAAGTCATAATGCCCTCTTAACCTCCTTTTAATTAACTGCTTTATATTAATTTATAATATAGGGGATAAGAGGGGCACTATCTTTCGCGGCAATTATCCTTATTATTACTTTAATTAGGAAGGATTAGATTTAGAGTTTATTATCTTCTAAATTAGATATATTATAAATAAAAATAGGGTTTATTTTTAGTAGAGGTCCTATAAGTTTAATAGAATTTAGCTTTAGTAAAGGTCCTATAGGTTTAATAGCTATACTAAATATATTAATTAAATAGTTACTTATAAGATCTAGGATATATTAAGTAAATTAATTAAGGCATTTTTATTTAAATAGGGTTAGACCCTATTTATATTTTAGCTAGATAGAGCTTTTAATATTATTAATTTAAGCTTAATATTTTAAGTTAGGTAAGAGATTTAGCTAATAAATTAGAAGTCTTCTAATATATAATTAGAGGGCTAGGGAGGTATAATATATAATTAAGCATAAAGGAATTAAGGATTTATATTTAATGCCTATAAAATAGGCATTTATAGAAGAATTATACTTAATATATCCCTTCTAATAATTATTATTATATAATTTGTATTAATTAAGGAAGTGGCTAATACTCTAATAGTATTAATATAGCCTTTTTATATTAAATTAATATAGGTTTTAGGTTTAAATAGTATAAACCTTTATAATAGGCTTATTATTTAAGTAATTAGATAGATTTAGAGTTAGGTATAAGTTCTTTATATTCTTAAGGCCTTAAGTATAGAATTTCTACTTCTCCTCTTAAGCTATTATCTATTCCCTTTTATTTTTGCAGTTAATAATTAAGGCAAATTAGATTTTAAGGTTATCTATTTTAGCTATTAATAGGTTAATAGCTTCCTTTATAGGGTTAATAGTTTTTATAGGCTAGGGCAATATTAGGCCCTAAAGTGGGAATTATAATATAGAGGGAGGTCCTAGGATTATATTATAGTATTTTAGCTATTAGTACTAGTTCTAGAGAGGGGCTAAATAGTCTTTAGGGTTGCTAATATGCAGTTTTATTATAGATCCTTAGTATTAGATAGCCAGCTTGATCTTAATATAGTTTAAGACTAGCTTAAAAAGCTCCTTATATAGCTTCTAGCCTAATTAATTAGGGGTTATATAGTGCTAATAATAAAGTATAGTAATAATAGAGTTTAGGATCACCCTATAAAAAGCTTGCCTAGCCTTATAGCTACTATTTATTTCCTTAGTAATCTAGGAAATAAGGTAATAGTACTATAATATCTATACTTAAAATGCTTTAAGGTTATTGCTTAGTGGGCTATATTAATTTATTTTATTTAGTTTAAGTGTGGCTAATTCTAATTAATTAGGATTGCTATTCTTAAAAATGGCCTTTAAGTGCTTTTTAGTTTTATTCTAAGTATAATTTTTAAATATATATTTTATATATTCTTTAATATATAATTTAAAATAATATAATTAAAAATATTTAAGCTATTTAATCTTATTATACCTTTAGTTTTTAATAGTAAGTTTAAATTAGGTAAGGTAGTCTATAATATTTTAGCTATTAAATTAAGCTAAGGGGATATTAGGGCACTAGGCGGCTTTAGCACTAAAGGTATTCTTAATTACTACTATAAGTCTATTAATAGTAACCTTATTAAGTATAACTTAAGTAGGGGGTATTATTATATTAAGGCCTATTTAGAAGCTTTTTAAAGATTTAGAGGCTATATTTAGGTGGCTATAAGTTAGGCTTAAAGTAATAGTAGATTATAGTGTGGGAGCAGGATATATAGGTGCCTTTAGGGTTATAGGGCAGGAGGAGGGTCTAGTAAATACTTTTCTAATTTATTTAGATGCTAATTATTAGGGCCTAAATATTAATTAATAATCTTAATTGCAATTAATTAAATAGTTATTAAATTATTTTTTTATAAGGGGTTAGGCTAAGTATTATAAGGGTATTAACCTTAAGGGTAGTTTCTTAAGGATATTTCCAGGCTAAAGGCCTAAATCCTTAGGACTGGGCAGTATAATAGTTATAGTGCTCTTAAGTAGTATACTTAAGTCCTTAATCTTTATTGCTATAAGGGATAGTATACTCTTAAGCTATATACTTAAGTCCTTAGTCCTAATCGAACTAAGGGATTGCTCTGATTATTTATAGGCAAATAAGGATCCTAAGATTAGGTTTAATAATTAATTAAATAGAACTATTAGTATGGTTTAGGTTATAAATTAAAATAGTATAATAAATAGTTTAGGTATTAATAAGGGGTTATTATTATATTAATTCTTCCTCTTATATATGCTAATCTTCTTATTATTATAGCTAGCTGCTTTTTTTAAGTATATAAACTATATAGATATTATCTATAGGCCTGTCTTAACCGCTTCCTTAGAGATATTATAGCTTATTATTATATCTCCTATTTCCTAGCTAATTATTGCTAATTAGGGGTTTAGGGCTAAAGTATCTGCCTACTTAGGGGTAAGGTTTAAAGCTAATAACTTAACTATTTCAATTAGTATTAGTACTCCTAGATAGTCTATAAGGATAGTAATTAATTAATTAATTATTAAAGGGGTTTTTAGTGTAATAAGTATTAATTTAGACTTTTAGTCCTTTAATAATAATTACTATTTACTATAATTTATAAATAAAATTAAATCCTTTACTATTAATAGTATTATTATAAATAAACCTAAAATAGTATTAAATTAAATAATCTTTAATAAACTAGAGCTAAATTTTATTTATTTTTATTAATTATCTAATTAATTAGACCTAATAATTAATATTATATTAATTAGAGGTTATTAGGCAAGGGTGGGAGTTTTTTAGGGTCTTTTAAGGTTACCTATAAGATAACCTCTATAGCTATCTCTATTATTCCTACTTCTTGCTCTCTCTCTATATTTAGGTTTTCTAGTAATAGCTTAAAAGTATTATTACCTTTCTAATTAATTAGTTTTAATTATAAAGGCAGTTTATTTCCTTAATATAATCTCTAAATTTAATAGTAAAAATAATATAACTATATAATATTATGACCTATAAGATAGTATATAGGGTAGGTAGTAGAGGGAGGGAGCGAGATTGGAGGAAAAGAGGGTTTTCTGCAGGAAAATGCCAAAATAGATATAGCTAGGGCTTGCAGCTAATAGGGATAAAATAGAACTAAGTAATCAACCAATAAGAGATAATAATAACACTTTAAATAAGATAAATAAACTTTAATTCTTTAGGGGGAAAATGCATACTAAGGAGGTCCTCCTCCTAGTAGGGAAATCCTTCCCCCTTTATGCTGAAGCTGGCCAACTGCAGCCAGGCGCACAGACCAGCCAAAAATCCATCAGCCAATAAAAATCCTCTAGGCCCCATAATCGTTCATTTCCACTAATCGTCATTTTCCACTGCTATATTATTTTATTATATTCTTATTATATTATTATAATTATATATTTATTATTACCTTAAGGCTTATTAAGGTAATAGCTATTATTCTTACTATCTTTATATATAAAGTAAGTATTATTATAGTAAGTTATTTAATAAAGTAATTTATATTTAATTTTATTCTTAGCTATTAGTTTAATTGCTAATTAAAGTCCTCCTTATTTGCATATAATAGCCCTAAAGGCTTATTTAATAAATATAAATTTAAACTTTCTATTAGTTTTATTAGGGTCTTAATATTTATATTTAGTATGGCCTTTCTTACTATAATCCTAATAAATAACTTATAAGAAATCTTATTAAGTTACTCTAATTTCTATTAGATTTATATATATCTTTATAGAAATATTATTATTTTATTATTTTTAATTCTTTCCCTTGCCTCCTTAATATTAATTTAGGTAATAAGGGTTATAAGGGGTATTGCATTTAATTTAGCATTTTTAGGATTTCTCTTTTTTGTATTTATATTATTATTTATTAATCTTAATAGCTATAATAATATATTTAATAAGGGTATTAGGTTATTTAGCTTTAAAGATCTTATTTTTAATTTCTTCTTTTAGTCCTTTATAAAAGATCTTAATAAATATATTATTATTTTATTTAAATTTAATTATAATTTAATAAAAGGTAATAATATAAATAGTAATAGACCTAATTTATTTAATTTTATAGATATTAATAGCTATATATTATTTTTTATTAATTATTTTAAATATATTCTTAAGTATAATTTTAAAATTATTTTATTCTAAAAAGATATTAATAGTCTCTTAATCCTATATAATTTTATTATTATATTTAAGGTAATCCCTTATAATAAATTTAAACTATATAGCTATAATGCTCTTTATATAATTATAGGTATATATAACCCTTCCTTTAATTAAAGTAAGTTTATATAGGAATTATTAGAAATATATCTTAAGATATATAATAAAAAGTATTATATTTTTAGAGTTTCTATTAAATAGTTCTAGCTATAGGGGTTTAATTGCTTTATTAGAATTATATTCTATTTTATAAGCTTAAATAGGGTTTAAGCTTATAATTAAATATATAGCTTTTAGACTATTATTTATAATTATTAGATTTTAGTAATAACTTTTATATTAATTAGGGGGATATTATATATAGAAAATATATTATTTAATATAAAACTTAGAATATTAATAAATTAGGTTTTAAATATACTTATAATAATATAATATTACTTAAAGTTAATATAATAACCTTCTAAATAAGAGCTTTTAATATATAATAATTTAATTTAATTCCTAATATAGAAACCTAAAAAGAGATTATTTTAGATTTTATTAATAGAGAGATTAGGGCATTAAAGGCAATTAAATAATAAAAAAGTAAATAAATATTATATTATTTAATAATTAATTATTAAAAATATTAAAAATAATTAATAATAAATAATTATAAATCTTTTAAATAATTAATATAAAGTAATTATATTAAAAGCTAAAATAGCTTAAGGGCTTCTTCCTATTTACTAAAATAAATATATATATATAATTCCTTAAATTATAATTAAAAGAATAATCCTTTCTTTAGATTATAATTAAAAGAGTAATCCTTTCTTTAAATTATAATCGAGAGAGTGATCCTTTCCTTAGATTATAATTAAAAGAATAATCCTTTCCTTAGATTATAAGTAAGGGAGTGATCCTTAATAATTAGTGTGGTTTTTATGGGGTGTATTTATGTGATATGTTGGTTCGTCACGGGCCGTAATATGCCAGAGCCTTACGACCACCCTAGAGGCCTGTTTCTATTGTTGTGTTGTTTTCTTCCTAGGACCTGATTTTCCCCCTTCAAATTACTTAGTGTAATATAATAGTGGTTTTATATTTAATATACCCCCTTAGCTAGAATAACTTTAGTTACTCTAGCTGCCTAATAAGCTAAGATATAAATTTAGAACCTTAAGT
This sequence comes from Thelonectria rubi, assembly GCA_013420875.1. NCBI lineage: Eukaryota > Fungi > Ascomycota > Sordariomycetes > Hypocreales > Nectriaceae > Thelonectria > Thelonectria rubi. Next base: position 22,448 of record WMHX01000052.1, read on the forward strand.
GTAAGTAACCCCCTTAGCGGTATAATATAACCTCTTTACCTATTAAGAATTTACTTAAGAGTGCAAATACTAAGAATTAAACTTAAAATATTAAGAAGTGCCTTAGCTAAGAGGTAATAAAACTCTTAAGTATTAAATAACTAACTATACTATATGCCTAAAAATAAGGATCCCCACTTAGTGCAATATAATAGTAGTTTTATATTTAATAGAATTTAATAATAATAAAGCTAAATAAATTATTTATTTTACAAAATAGCAATTAAGTAATAATAGTAAGAGAGTAAGGGGTAGTAACTCACTTAATTAAGTAGCTTACTTAGTTATAAACTATATTAATATAATACTTATTTACTCTTTTATATTACTTAGCTTAACGCTCTAGCCTCTCTACTAATAATACTATAAATAAACTCTATAATATTTATTAGGAATTAATCTAAACTATTATATTATAAGCTAAAGCTTAATTATTAAACTTAATATATAAGTCTTATAGCTATTAAGGTAAGACTGTAAGAGGATCTTACTAACTAGTAGCTATATAGCTATAAGCTTACTGCTAAATAAGAGACCTTTCCTCCTTAGCTTTTATTACCTTAATAAATAGTCCTCCCTTTATAAACTAACCTTTAGACCCTATAATAATTTAGATTAATTCCTAATAGATATTATAGAGTTTATTTATAGTATTATTAATAGAGAGGCTAAGGCATTATGCTAAATAATAAAGAGTAAATAAAAAATATTATATTACTTAATAGTTAAGTATTAAGAGTGCTAAAAGTAATTAAAATAAAATAGTCATATTAAAAACTAAAGTAGCTTAATAGCTCCTTCTTATAGTAATAATTATAATCTATATACTTAGTGTTCTTAGGGTAATTATTTATATTATAATCGCAATCACTAGTAATCAGTTCTAATTACGGAGTGATCACGCATTAATGGTTATTCCGAGATCAGAGGTGGGTCTTCCGCGGCAGGTGCATGCAGGTCGCGGCCCAGGCCGTGACAGACCCGACCCCTTACAGTTCCCAAGACCGTCTGAAACAGATGGACTCGGACCTATTATCATTTCGGCTGGCAGGAAACCGAGGAAACACCTCGGCAAGTTCAGGAGCACTCTCGACGGAACCTGAGAGTAGCAGCGATCCGACCCAGTCTTACACCGCATTTCACCTCTGTAAAAAGCGTCGAGTGAGCGAAAGCAAGCCACAATGAGGTCAAATAACTGGACATACTTCCAAACCGTCCCCGAGATTGTCAACTGGCCAAGGGTACGCTCAGACGTCGAATGCAGGAACGTAAGGTAAGTCACTGTTAATGGCGAGGAGGATGTTACGGCATTGTACTAATTGATATTCCAGACTCGTGCTTCTCCAGTAACTGCAAACTAATTTCTCTACTTCTCTACTTCTTATCGGACAGGTACCTCGGTTTCAATCCAGCGTCAGTGTCACAAAGTTCCTTCGTTAAGGAATATAATAAGTAGGCCAACTCTTCCATATGCACTACGTTTCCAATTTTAAATGGCCTATACTCGTGCATTCGTAGAAACCCTTCTTTGCTCCAGTTGACAATTGGAGGTTCAGCGGTTTTCTGCTTAGGCGCGAGGGGCTCCTCTTGTCTCCTTGCTTGGCTTGTAGGGATCGGTGTGGCTGGAACGGAAGGCTGTCCTCGACCATACATGGCCGGGCCCTTCTGGCCGACCGCAGGGGCTGGGGGTGGTGCCTGGGCCTTCGACTTCGATCTGAAAGCAAGGAAGCTCGATGACTTCTTTTCTCTTGGATCCTTTTGTGGACCTGTGCTCCGTTCTCCCCTCGAGGGTGAAGGTGAAGGTGAAGACGACGCCGAAGATGAAGACAAAGAAGATGATGGGTACGGAGACGCATTGCTGCGTTGACCTGGTGCATTGCTTGGTCGCGCATCTCTTGACGGAGACCCCTGGGGCGTGACTCTGGGGGCGGTCGGCCAGAAGATGTTCCTACCCGTAATGTATTGTACGTAAAGGTGGTCGAATTCGGCAATCGTGATGTACACCTCGTCAAAGTCTTGTGAGATGAGAAGCCGGCTATGCAGAAGTGTTTTGGTCAGCAACTTTCATCTGTCACCACCAGGTACATCCGGGTAATGCATACCGAAAAGTGCTGCTTCCAGGGAGGCTAGGTAATAAACCCGTTCTGAAGTCGGTCGAGATCCAGGCTGCCATCTCGGCGCCTTCCTGGATTCGAATTGCAGCTGCATTGGCTGGTGGCTCCAGTCGACGAAACGGCTTCACTTCGATAATGGCCAAAGCGGAACCACCATCTGGCTTTGTACCCGGGCGCTCAACTTGAAGGCATCCATCTGTCCTCGCGTTGAGAATCTTGATGCGCCCCGACTCCTTCTCTGGATCAGGCTGGCCGACGGAAAATTCCTTGTGGAGAATGGTCCAGTTATAAGACTGGTATGATTGACTCGTAGGGTTGTGCAACAAAGATAAACACACGCCCTGGAGCAGAAGAATAACCGACATGTTGATGAGTGCCTCGTCTGGACGATGTTTGTTGATCAATCTAGCCTCGGCGCTCTTGCCAGACTCTGGTGATGAAGTTCCAGCCCTGACACGCAAATTACCGGGTGGTCCAGCTGCCATGGCCAGTTTCTCGCTTGCCGTGAGTGAAACTTCGGATCTGGGAGGCGAATAAGAGTGTGACGAACTAGTCGAGGCACTCCTCTGGGAGTCGCTGTCGAAGCCCATATAACGATAATCAGGGCGGCGTGCTACTCGACGAGCCGCGCGTCTTCGGGGAGGAGACGGCTCGACCGAGAGTCGAAAGGGATCCGCGTCATCGTAATGCTTGCCTGGAGTCAGGTTCAAGATTGCGGGTGTTCTCTTGAGGATGTCGTTGGCACTCTGTCTCCAAGCGGCCAAGTGAGACAGTTCCAGAGGATTGCGCTTCCCTTTTTTCAAGGGGTCTAGCCATGGGGTCATCTCAAGCACTCCCCTAGCATTATGTCTCAGCGTAGCACCTTGCTGCCCAAAAATCGCTTCATGGGTTGGCAGCCCGTCGTGTTGTACCCAAAGAACTTTGAGGAGTAGCCAGTCCTGGTAGCTCAATTTGGAAGCTGAGTCAAACTCATCAGGCGAGGATTCAATGGCGGAAATGTTGACTTGGGCTGGCTCTGGGTAGAATTCCAAGGCACATTTGAGCCATTCTTGGGGCATCGAAGGAATTTTAACTCCTGCCATATTCACGTCTTTGAGTTTTGAACGGAACAACTGAAAGAAGAGTGCAGTGGAATAGTTAAATGGGATAAGAGGGCAAAGTGTGATATCTTGGTTTTTACGGCTACTAAAGGAAGAGGTTGGACAAGGTATCTTATACCTACCTGCTTGTAACCTGGAACTGCGTTGGCTCCCTGTATCGAATATTATGTACGCGATCAAGGTTCAGCCAGAGCCTACCATTTACCGCGCGGCACGAGCAACTCCCAGCTCATGTTCGCATTGTTTGAGCAGCCGCCGAGATGGTAGATGGCAAGGGGATAATAGGATAAGTATAATGGGGCAGCCCGGAGTATTAAATTCTGTTGAGTGCACAACTAATGAGTAACTGCCTACATAAGTAAAGTGTTCACCTATTTATAGTACGCCCTGTTGGTCCTGTACTCATGTACCTGGCTGCCTGGTTAAAACTTGAATGCTTAGATAAGTGTGGCGATGCCAAGCCAACAGCCTGATTATTCGAAGGAAGCCAACCTGCTAAAGGATGAAACACACATGCCAGGAAGCATCTAGTCACATTCACACATGATGGAAAAGGTGGGCCCTATTGGCGCGACCTGTCTTCGTTGAGCGCTTGCGGTGGGCTCACTAGGCTGAGTGCAGGCAGGCCCTCAAGGATCATATGAGTTTGACGCCTAACATGTCTTCGTTGACCATTAAGAACAGCAACTAATTGTGGCCCTGCTATTCTGGTTGCATTTCTCGCGCCTGTCCCCTCTTAATTTCCCACCCTCACTTACGAATACATATCAGTGTTGTATCGTAGCGCTTAGGCCTGGGAACGCTCGCAGAGCGCGGGAGCAAGACCTCCAGGGTCACCCCAAGTCATAATAGCAGAACGTGACTGGCGACATTAGCCCAAAAATGACAACTCAGCCCAGCCTTCTAAGTTGTAATTAGTATTCTATAACCTTCAAGGTTATATCTTATTAAAGCATGCAAAGAATAGAACCCTTAGCTCTATTAAACCAGCAGGGCGGAAAAGCATTTAAACTCCACGATAATTGCTACTGCGTTAGCTAACGCCAGTCTCGTACAATGGCATCCTCTATACCGATGATTTGACCTCCAGCCCCTTCATTTAACCTTCATCGTTGTAAATAATACGTCTTCCTTGTCCGACGTCTTCACCAGAATGGAAGAATCATCCTCAACTGGCTTGTTCTCGGGAACAGGGGCGCGCGTATCACCAACAGGTCTGCTGTTGAGCCATCGTATAAGGAGTCGTACATCGGAAGAAATGGTTCGAGTGTGGAGGTTGACAAGGCGCGATGGTCGTACGACGATCCGCCCGTTTTCGAAATGGGCTTGGATGACGCGCGCTGAAAATCGAGCGTGGAAGCTCACAACAAGGACCTGAATGGGAATTAGATGACACGTAACGACGGGAGAGGCGCATCATACGGGATATACGTTGTGATCGAGGTACATGCCTGGTCGGCGTAATTGCGCCCTCAGCAGTCCCACTGCGACAAGCAGCTCGCTGTGAAGCAGCCCTTGGTTGCGCGGGCGAGACATATCATGGACGGTGGCCACAGCATGTGGCACATTGGGGTCATACGAAACCCCAATGTCTGTTGACCACGAATAGTATTCGCCTGGAAGCCAAATACTCCAACAGGGGCGTCCGTCTTCAGGAGAGTGCCAATTCTCGCGGCAGTGCGGCATTCTTGTCGCAGGCATGTGTCTGTACAGGTCACCATGAAGATTAGAAAGAGGTTGAGAGTACCGCTTAGAAGCCATCTCTTACCGATGTGTCTGCCATGCTGTAGCCTCCCTGGCCGCCTTCTCACAGAACATGCCACGACCCCTGGCTTCATAAAAGGCGTCACAAGACGCGACATCGACATGGTACTCCAGGTTCTCGCCGCCTTGAAGAAGATGGCACTCGATTGGCCTGACCTGAGGCCAGGGACATATGTCCATTCCCTCGAGTTTGTGTAGGGCTTCCAAGCCGTACTCCATGGTTTCGACGGGGCCTGGGAGGAAAAAGCGCGGGTTTAAATCGATCGGATCGTCCTCGTCGATGTCAAAGGGCGCGCCGCGCACGACGGAAACTTCTTTGAGCTGTTCGTCGTTAAACTCAATCGTCTTCCATCTTCTCTTCAGTTTTCCGTCGATGCGTTTGAGCTGGTGCCGTTCGTTCTTGCGCATCGTCACGCGGGGGTCGGTGGAGCCGCCGTGCTCCTGGCCGGGGATTGTCGCGGGCATCGTCCTTGGCTGTGTCGATGATATAAGGCGAGGCGTGGTGAAGGCAGGCCGTGTGCCTCGTGCGGCCGTATGTTTTGCATCTCGAAAGTGTTTATTTGTTGTTGTCTTCGGTTGGCGTGGGCTGTTGGGGGAGAGATCAAACATCTCCACTATTCCATGTGACTAGTCACATGACGCCATCCCCGGTCTTACGTCGATGTATTCTAAGTCCCCTTTCTTTTAGCTTCTGGTCTTGGACGATATTGTTCTAGGGCTGCCGGAACTTCAGGGAGTGCTATCTTTAAAACTGTCTCGATCTGGGAGCAGCAACCAGTAGCCCACATAGACAATACTACTGTCACCCTCGAAGGCTCGAAGGTGCTCCGAGCCCAACCTCTAAAGTTGACGACGAGAACTTTCTGCCTTGGTTAATGCAAAATGGCTTGAGATAGGGGTTGTGGCACCTTTCTATGGCATGAGTGAGAATCCAATCCCTCACTCTCCATAGGGATCGAGAAACGACCTAAAAGACACACTGGAGATATGTGAATTTAAGGGGCCTGCTATAATGTCATAAAGTAACAATCACTACTGGGCAAACAGAACCTGGTACTGCAGTTTAGGATGACGCTCTCCCTGTTAATAGACTTTTCGCTGCATTGCGCTTCTAAAACCAGTATATATAACGGTCTGGATTAATTCCTAATAGATTAACCTAAAGGTTATTTAGGTTTATATTAGCAGAGAGGCTAGGGCATTATGCTAAGCAATAAAGAGAGTAAATAAAGGGTATTATATTGCTTAATAATTAATTAGAGGTAATTAAAGTAAAGTAATTATATTAAAAGCTAAATAGTTAAGTATTATTTATTATTATTTATTTATTTCTTTACTTTATTATACCTAAAAAGGGGATTAAAATAACTTAATTCTCTCTAATAAGATAAATAATAATAACTTAATACCTAAATTAAATCTAATAATTTAAATTAATAAGGTTTATTAAATTATATATATTTATAAGCCTTAATAATTTAATATAATCTTAATTAAGACCCTATTGATAATAAATATATTACTTTTTAATTAATATTAAAAAGATAAAAAGCCTCCTTTTTTTTAATGAATTAATTATATATTAATTCTAATATTTATAAATCTTAATTAATTAATACTATTAAAAAGGTATAATAAATAGTAAAAGGTAATAGAGGGAAGCTTTAAAGGAAGTTTAAGAGACGAAATAAAAAGATAGAAAGATTCTAATTAGATATTAAGAATTAATAAATAAAGGTAATTATAATAGCATAAAGATTATTTTAATTAATTAAGAGAAAATATATTAAATTAATAATAAACTTTTTAAATAAAGAGGGAAAAACCCTTATTATTTATAGATAATTTTTTAATTATTATTAGTCTATATATAATAAAATATATATTAAATAAAAAGTATATTAATAATAATAATAATAATATAAGGAATTCTTATTATAAATTAATAAAGAATATATAATTTGCATTTAGAATATATAATACTTTTGAATATATTTAATATAAAACTTTTAATATATTTAGAAATAGAAGGTGCTAATTGCCTAATTAAGTAGTAATAGCTATAATAGGAAGGTGGGGCCCTAATAAGAGAATAGTATAGTATAGTATTTCTAATATAGTATCTAGCTATTAGACTTATTTGCTTATTTTAATAATAGGTTACTTAATTAGGTAAGTATATAATATTCTTTTAATATTTTTTAATTAATAAGATATAAAAACTATAAAATATATTATTATAATTTTTAGATTTTTACAGTTTTAATAGTTAAGTTTATTATTTTATTAGATAAATATTAGAGAAGTTATTAGTAAGAGAACTTTTATTATTTTATATAAAGGGCTTTTATAGCTCCCTTAAAGCCTTATATAGTATATTTTAGGTTATAATATATAATATATTATATAAAAATTCTAAAATAAAAGCTATTTTTATAATTTTATTAAATTTAATTTTTAATAAGAGAAAAATATAAGAAATTCTCTTTTTTATTAAAAATAAGGTTAGATTTTTATATAAATAAAAAGTATAGACTTTTCTTATTATGATAGAGGAAAATTAGTATTCTAAAAACCTTTTATTATAGAGAAAATCCTAATAAAGGAGAAATAGAATAAAAAACTTTATAAAATTTTATTTAATTTTATTTTTAATTAATTATTTTCTAGTTTATAATTATATAGTAATAAAAGTCCTAAAAATCTATAAAAATCTATTAATTTAAGACTTTTTATAAAAAAGTTAGTTATATTATTTTTAGATTTAATAGAAAATAAATAAATATTTCCCTTTTTAAATTTATTTTTAATAAAATAGTAAGAAATATTTATATATTTAGATTTTTTATAAAAAGATAAATTTTATATTATAATTTTAATAGCCTTATTATCTATTAAAAGAGGAGGAATAACCTTATTATTATATAAGGAAAGGTTTTCTAAAATATATTTCTAAATATTATTTAGAGATTTAGTCTTTTTAATAGCTTCTCTTAAGGCTATATATTTTGCTTTATAAATAGAAATTACTATATATTTTTATTTAGTATAATTCTAATTAATTATATTATTTTTAAAAAAAAAAAAATTTATTTATAGATTTTCTATTATATAAGTTAGCAGCCTAATTAGAGTTACACTAGCCTCTTATAACTATATCTTGGGATTTTAAATCTATATTATAATTATAATATAACCCTATATTTTTATAGGTATTTAAATATTTCTAGACCTAATTTAAAGCCTTCTTATAAGAGGGATCTAGTTTAAAGGCATATTTAGATAGATTTATAATAGAAAATAATATATCTAGTCTAGTTTTTAAGGCTAGAAATAATAAAAATCCTATTTCTTATTAAAAGGATAATATTTCTTTTTTAGAAGGGATAATAATTGCTTTTTTAAGTTTATTTTTAGGGATAAAAGGAATTTTAATAATTAAAAAATTACTTTTTCTATATTTTAAAAGTTTATTATTTATATATTTTATTTAATTTATATATAGTCCTTTATTTTCTCTATTTATATATATTTATATTCCTAAAAAGTCTTTTATTTCCTCTAAATATTAGAATTTTAAATTAAAGGATAATAAATATATTATTTTTAAAACTTTATCTTTATTAGGGCTAATAATTATTAAATTATATATATAATATAATATAATAATCTAAAATTCTTTATTTATAAATATTCCTTTATTATAAAATATAGGATTAAAGCTTTATTTTTTAAGGTTTTTAGATAGAAATTTATATTATAATTTAGAATTTTATTTTAGATTATATAAGGCTTTATTTAGCTTTAAATATAGATCCTAATTCTTTAATTCTTCCTTAAAAAAGGAATTATTAATATTTTTATTTAAATTTTTAAAAATATAATCTTTAAAGCCTATAAGTAGAATAATATATATTTCTTCTTCTAAAGAAGAATATATAAAGGCGTTTTTTATATTATATTATAAAATTTCCTAGTTATTTATAATAGCTAATATAAGAAGAATCCTTATATTTTCTGGCCTATAAGTAGTTGCAAAAGTTTTCTTATAATTAATATTTTCTATTTAATTAAACCTTTATATAATTTAATAAGATTTATATTTTAATATATTATTATTAGAATTAGTTTTTATTTTATAAATTTAATAGCCTTTTAGAGCCTTTCTTCCTATAGGAAGCTTAAAAATATTCTAGGTTTTTTATCTTAATAATTTATTTATTTCTAATTATATAGAAATAACCTATTTTTTTTTATTTTTATTATTTATAGCCTAATTATAAGTAGAAGGTTCTATAAGGTTTAGGTCTTTTTGCACTAAAGTATAAATAAAAGGAATTTCTTTAAAATCCTTATAATATTTAAAAGGCTTTTTAGGAATTTTAATTAAAAACTCTCTATTTTTAATTAAATTATTAAGATTATTCTCCTTTTTATTATTATTATTTATTATAGGATTTATAGGCTTTTTATTTAGAAAAATATTTTCTAAAATAATAATATCTCTAGAAATTATTATAATTTTCTTTTTATAATCCTAGATTTTATAGTAATTATCTAAAAATCCTATAATAACTCCTTTATAAGCTTTAGTATTTAATTTAAAAGTAGGGACTTTATTTTTATAATAGACTATAGATCTAAAGACTTTTATATCTTTTAAATCTTTTATATTTAAAATTATATTATTTTCCTTTTTTATAAGGCTTAAAAACCTTAAAGAAGAGTAAGGAGTTCTATTATATATATATTCTATAGCTTCTAAAGCCTTTACCTATAGAAATTTAGGTAGATTAGCTATTATAAGAATAGTTCTTATATTATTTATAATAATTCTATTTATTCTCTTTACTGCCTTATTAAGCTCCTTAATATAAAGAGGAGAAAAATTATATAAAATTCCTTTTTCTTTATAATAATTAGCTATAAAATATCTATATTTTAAAGTATTATCTAAAAATAATTCTTTTATAGTGATTTTTTTATTATTATTTTCTATAAGAGCCTTATAGTCTTTAAAGCTATTTAAAGTATCTTTTTTATATTTTAATTTATAGATCCTTAAGTATTTAGTTCCTTTATTTAAGAAAGTTATAAAGTATTTATAGTTTTTAAAAGCTATAGGTTTTATAAGTCTATAAATATTTAAGATAACCTTTTCTAGGAATTTATAATCCCTTTTATTAGATTTTTTATTAATTTTATTTATATATTTTCCTTAAAAATAATTATTATAATTTTAAATTTTTATAATATCCTCTTTAAGAAATAAAAAGGTATAAATTATATTTTTAGAATTTTTATATTTTTCTTTATATAATCTAAAAAGTTATTTCTTTAGAGTCTTTATATTTAAGTAGTTAAGTCTTAAATGCTACTTATAGAAATCTATTTTTA
>WMHX01000527.1:0-15771 GCA_013420875.1 Thelonectria rubi
AATTTAAATAATAAATAATTTAAATAATAAATAATTTAAATAATAAATAATATAAATAATAAATAATATAAATAATAAATAATATAAATAATAAATAATATAAATAATAAATAATATAAATAATAAATAATATAAATAATAAATAATATAAATAATAAATAATATAAATAATAAATAATATAAATAATAAATAATATAAATAATAAATAATATAAATAATAAACTTATATTTAAAACTAAAAGGCAGAATTAAATTATAGCTTTATAAATAAAAAACTTATTAATTTTATAAAAAATAAAAAGAAATATATAGAAATAATAATATAATATAATTTTTAATTAAATAAAATTATAATAAAATTAATAAATTAAGATTAATAATTTATTATTAATATATCTTTTTAATAAAAATTAAGAATAATTTAGAAAATAGTATAAATAAAAATTAAATTCTTTTAAATTTTAATTTAAATAATAATAATACCTCTTAAAACTTAATTTATTATATAATAGTTTAGATTAATTTCTTATAAATATCTTAAAGTTTATTTATAGTATTATTAGTAAAAAGGCTAAAGCATTATATTAAGTAATATAAAAGAAATAAATAAGAATATTATATTGCTAAATAGTTAATGTTTATATATATTAAAAGTAATTAAGGGAAAGTAATTATAAGCCTTTTAAATAATTAATATAAAGTAATTATATTAAAAGCTAAAATAAATATATTTTATTTAAATATTAAATAAATATATTTATATATATATAGTGCTTTATTGAATTATAATAGCTAGTATATTAATTTAGAGTAAGACTATTAAGATTATTAATTAATCCTAATTAATCTTAAGGAATTAATAGAATTAGGGGCTAGTTCTTATTAGTCTAGAGAGTTATATAACTATTTATATATTATTAAGTCTTATTACTTTAGTTAGTTATAATTATAATATAGGCTATATTATAATATCTCCCCTTTATTAATTTTATCCTTAAGGCTATATAAATAGCTTATTACTTTATTATTTTATAAGTATAAAAACTAATAATCTTTTTCCCTTTATATTATATTAATATTATATTTAATTATATTTCTAAAAAATATTCTTTTTCTAAATCTAAAGAATATAAGGTCCTTTCTTTTTATATTATTATTTTTGAAGTTAAGATTATATTTTACTCTTATTACTATTATTTTAAATTATTTTATATTAAAATATATAATTACTCTTATTACTATTTAAATTATATAAAGGCTAAGGAAATTTATAATAATATAAATATAATATTATTTTATAAAACTTTTTATTATTTATTCTTTAAGGTATTAATTATATTATAATATTTAAAAATATCTAAAAGTAGAAATATTTAAAAAGGAAAGAGTTAAGACTAAAAAGGCACTTAAAATTATTATAATTTATTTAGCTTATATTTATAAGTAGAAATATACCTTAAAGGAAAAAAGGAAAGTATTAAATCTTTATAATTTGCAACCCTTAAAGAAATTAGATATTTTTATATATATAGAGCTTAAAGCTATATTTTAAGAATAATCCCTTAAGGCTATTAATTTTATTAATTAAAATATAAGTAATTTAAATAAGCTTTTTCTATTTATTTTTAATATTATTAATAGAATTTCTTATGTAAATATTATATATATGTAAGGTATTTAAATAATCTTTAAGTATTTTTCTTTTAAATATTCTTTTTATTTTATAAAATATTTAATTTATTTATTTTTCCTTTTTATATTCTTAATATATTCTTAATATATTCTATTTTTATATTCCTTTAATTTAATAATTTTAATAATTTATTTCTTATTAGTTTTAATTATAATTATTAATTTAATTAAGAAAATATAAATAATTAAATAAAGCCTAATTTTTAAAAATAAATTTAATTTAAAATTATTTTTTAAGATCTTTTTTAAGGATCTTATAAAAGCTAATATATTTAAAATTAAGCCTTTTTTTAAATTACTTTATATTAATATTCTTTATTATAATAAATATAATATTTCCCTTTAATTATTATTTAAATTACTATTTATATTACTATTATTATATATTACATTATAAGCTAAATATATATATTATTTATCTATTTAATAACTTATTAAAAATATAATCTCTTTTTCCTGCTCTATAATTCTATTAACTATTTTAACTACTTTAATTAGAGGATTTTCTCCTCTCTTATTTATTATTATTATTAAGCTAAATTAATAAGACTATTAAGTACTTAACTAATTATAATAGCCACTTCTTATAAGGATTTATATTAAATAGGTCTAAAAGTATTATATCTTTTAGAAATAAGGCCTTTTATAAATTTAATTTATTTTTCTTAATTAAACTTCTTAATAAAATATTTAATTTCCTTAATTTCTCTTTTAGCTATTAAATTATTAATATATTAGGCCTTAATATATATTTATATATATAAATTAGGATTTTATATATAAATATTATAATAATAATAATTTTTATATATTTTATTAATTATATATTAAATATTATAATTAAAATATTTTCTTTAAGCTATTTTATATTCTTTAAATTTAAATTAATAAGTATTTTATTTAGCTTTTTATTATTATATTTAACTTTATTTTTATAATTTTAAATAATTAAATCCTTATTAAGCTATTATATAGTATTAATTAGTTAAAATATAAATAGATATTAGAATTAATTTATAATTAATCTTAAAAAAACAAAAAATAAGCCCTTTTTATTCCTTTAATATTAGCTAAAAAGTAATATATTTATTTTAAATAAGGTCTTAATTAAGATTATATTAAGTTATTAAGGCTTATAAGTATATATAATATAGTAAATCTTATTAATTTAAATTATTAGATTTAATTTAAATATTAAGTTATTATTATTTATTTTATTAGAGAGAATTAAGCTATTTTAATCCCCTTTTTAAGTGCAGTAAAGTAAAAAAAAAAAAGAATATCTCCCTTTAAGAAGATTAGTCTCCTTAATCTTTTTTAATTATAATATTATTTATATTAGTTTTATATAAAAGAAAGTTTAATATTTAATTTTTTATATAAATTCTTAAATTAATTTAATATAAATATAAATATTAATATAATAAGTCTATTTTATAATTCTTAATAAATATTAAAATTAAATTTAAAATTTATATAATTAAATATTTATTATTTAAATTACTATTTATATTATTATTATTATAAACCTTATATTATAAACTATATATATATATTATATATCTATTTAATAATTTATTAAAAATATAATCTCTTTTTCCTAGTATATTATTTTATTAACCTTTTTAATTATATTAATTCTAATAGGATTTTCTCCTCCCTTATTTATTATTATTATTACTATTATTAAGCTAAATTAATCAGATTATTAAATACTTAATTAATTATAATAATTACTTTTTATAGGGATTTATATTAAATAGGTCTGAAAGTATTATATCTTTTAAAAATATAGCCTCTTAAAAGTTTGATATTTTCTATTTTAATTAATTCTTTTTAATAAAGAATTTAATTTCTTTAATTCCTTTTTTAGCTATTAAATTCTTAATATTTTTTATTTTTATTTCTAATTTTTAATTTGTTTTTTGCTTTATTATACTTAGAAAGGGGATTAAAGCAGTCTAATTCTCTTTAATAAAATAAATAATAATAACTTAATACCTGAATTAAATCTAATAACTTAAATTAATAATATTAACTATATATATATTTATAAGCCTTAATAACTTAATATAATCTTAATTAAAACCCTATTTAAAGTAAATATATTACCTCTTAATTAGAGGGATAAAAAGCTTACTCCTCCTTCTTCCCTTAAATTCTATTATAAACTAATTTTAATACCTCCTTATATTTTAATTAATTAATACTATATAATAGCGAGATTAATAAATTAATAAGCTAAAAGCTAGTTCTATAATATATTCTATAAGGGATTACCTTTATTAAGCCCTAAAATATAATAAGGACTTAATTACTTAAAGTTAATAAAATAAGCTTAAATATAATAATAAAGAGCTAAATATAATGCTTTTTAGCTTAAATATAAAAAGTATAAAATAGCTTAAAGAAGGAATTTTAATTATAATATTTAATATATAACTAATAAATTATATAGAAGTAATTATTTTTATAGCTTTTAATTATAAAATTTTAATCTAAATATATAATTTCCTATATAAATATAATCTAAAGAGAAATGAATAATTAATAATAAAATAAATAAAATTAAATATTTTATTAAAGAAATTAATTAAAAAGGGCAAATTAAATTTATAAAAGGCCTTATTTCTAAAGAATATAATACTTTTAGACCTATTTAATATAAACCCTTATTATGAAATAGCTATTATAATTAATTAGGTATTTAATAGTCTTATTAATTTAGCCTAATAATAGTAATAATAATAATAAATAAGGAAAGAGAAAATCCTATTAAGACTAATTAAAGTCTAATTATATAAGAAAGGGTTAAAAAGGTTAATAATATTAATAAGAAAAAGCGATTATATTTTTAATAAGTTATTAAATAGATATATAATATATATATTTAGCTTATAATGTAATATATAGTAATAATAATATAAATAATAATTTAAATAATAGAAATTCTTTATATATTAAGCTATAATATATATTTATATATATAAATAAGGATTTTATATTTAAATATTATAAAAGTAATTATTTATATATAATTTATTAATTATTTATTAATATTATAATTAAAAAATATTTTTTAAATAGCCTTTTGCCCCTTAAATCTAAATTAATAAATACTTTATTTAGCTTTTTATTATTATATTTAAATTTATTATAATAGCTTTAAGTAATTAAATTTTTATTATATTATAAGACTTAATAGAAATAATTTTATACTAAATATATTATAAAATATAAATTAATAAATTATTAATTTCGCTATTATATAATATTAATTAATTAAAATATAAAAAAGTATTAAAATTAATTTATAAAGAATTCTAAAAATAGAAGAAATAATAAGCCTTTTATTTTTATAATATTAATTAAGAGGTAATATATTTATTTTAAATAGAGTTTTAATTAAAGTTATATTAAGTTATTAAGGCTTATAAATATATATAATCTTAATTAAGACCCTATTTAAAGTAAATATATTACCTCTTAATTAATACTAAAGGAATAAAAGGCCTATTATTCTTTTTTCCCTTAGAATTAATTATAAATTAATTTTAATACTTTTTTATATTTTAATTAATTAATATTATATAATAGCTAAATTAATAAATTAATAATTTATATTTTATTATATATTTTATAAAAGATTATTCTTATTAAGCCTTATAAAATAATAAAAGCTTAATTACTTAAAGCTATTAAGATAAGCTTAAATATAATAATAAAAAGCTAAATAAAGTGCTTATTAATTTAAATTTAAAAAATATAAAATAGCTTAAAAAAGGCATTTTAATTATTATATTTAATATATAATTAATAGATTATATAAAAATAATTATTTTTATAATATTTAAATATAAAATCTTAATCTATATATATAAATATATATTAAGGCTTAATATATTAATAACTTAATAATTAATAAAGGAATTAAAGAAATTAAATACCTTATTAAGAAAGCTAATTAAGGGAAATAAATTAGACTTATAAGAGGCCTTATTTCTAAAAGATATAATACTTTTAGACTTATTTAATATAGACCCCTATAAGAAGTGGCTATTATAATTAATTAGGCACTTAATAATCTTATTAATCTAGCCTAATAATAATAATAATAATAATTATAGGAGGAGAAAATCCTACTATAATTAAGATTTAATTATATAAAAAAGGGTTAAAATAATTAATAGAATTAATAGGAAAAAGAGATTATATTTTTAATAAGTTATTAGATAGATATATAATATATATATTTAGCTTATAATATCATATATAGTCATAGTAATATAAATAGTAATTTAAATAATAGTTAAAACTTAGTTTATTTATTTTATTTATTTATTTATTTAAGATCTTTATATAATATTTAATTTATAGTTTAATATAAGCCTTATTATAAGGCATTCTTAAAAGTTTAAGAAAGAAAGTAGTTTTTTATTTAAGATAATTTTAAATAGTAATTTATATATATTAAGAATATACTATAAAAGAATATATAAAAATTCTTTTATATTAATTGCTTTTTAGTATAAAATAAAATAAGAAAATTTAATAAATTTATTAATAATAATTAAAATGCTATTATAAATTATACTTATTATAAAGTCTAATAATAAGGGTAATTTTATAATAAGGTCTATAATAATTAAATCTTATAATTATATTAAGGTTAATTAGAATTATAAACATTTATATAGCTTATAATATTATACTTTAGATCTTTTATAAATATAATATTATTTAATAATTTTCTAAATTATTTTTTTAATATTAAAAAAATTATTTTATTTTTAATTATTAATTTCTCTTTCGATTATATCTATATAAAAGTTTATATATAGGAATTAGGATTTTATATTTAAAGGCTATAAATAATAATTTCTATATAATTTATTAGCTATATATTAGGTATTATACTTAAAATGCCTTTTTTAAGCTTACTTATACTTTTTATATTTAAGCTAAAAAAGTGCTTTATTTAGCTCTTTATTATTATATTTAAACTTATTTTAATAGCTTTAAGTAACTAAATCCTTATTATATTATAAGGCCTAATAAAAATAATCTTTTATAAAATATATTATAGAATATAAATTATTAATTTATTAATTTAATTATTATATAATATTAATTAATTAAAATATAAGAAGGTATTAAAATTAATTTATAATAAATTTTAAGGGAAAAAGAGGTAATAAGCCTTTTATTCTTTTAATTAAATAGCAATATATTTACTTTAAATAGGCTTCTAGTTAAGGTTATATTAGATTATTAAGGCTTATACGTATATATAATATAATTAATTTTATTCATTTAAATTATTAGATTTAATTTAGATATTAAGTTATTATTATTTATCTTAAAGGGAGAATTAAGCTACTTTAATCCCCTTTTTAAGTATAATAAAGTAAAACGAAAAAAAGAAATTAATATTTAAATATAAAGTCCTAATTTATCTATATATATTTATATTAAAGCCTAATATATTAATAATTTAATAATTAGAAAAGGAATAAAAGAAATTTAATATTTTATTAAGAATGCTCATTAAAAGGAATAAATTAATTTATAAGAGGCCTTATTTCTAAAAGATAATATTTTTAGACTTATGTAATATAAGCCCTTATAAGAAATAGCTATTATAATTAATTAAGGACTTAATAGTCTTATTAATCTAGCTTAATAATAATAAAATATAATAAATAAGGGAGAAAAGAATCTTATAATTAAGGTCTAATTATATAAGAAAGCTAGGGAGTTATAGGGTTAATAGAATAATATAATAGGAAAAAGAGATTATATTTTTAGGAAGTTATTAAATAAATACATAATATATATATTTAGCATATAATATAATATATTATAATAATAATATAAATAGTAATTTAAATAATAAATAGTTATTTTTATATAATTTATTAATTATATATTAAATATTAAAATTAAAATGCTTTTTTTAAATAAATCTTTATTTTTTAAATTTTAATTAATAAATATTTTATTTACCTTTTTATTATTATATTTAAGTTTATTTTAATAGCTTTAAGTAATTAAATTCTTCTTATATTATAAAGCTTAATAAAAGTAATTCTTTATAAAATATATGATATAATATAAAATAGTAATTTCTTAATTTAATTATTATATAATATTAATTAATTAAAATATAAAAAGTTATAAATATTAGAATTAATTTATAAGGGAGTTTAAGGGAAAAAAGAGTAATAAGCCTTTTATCCCTTTAGTATTAATTAAGAGGTAGTATATTTATTTTAAATAAGGTTTTAATTAAGATTATCTTAAATAGATCTTAAATAACATATTTATGAAAGTATATTTATACTTTAATATTAAGGGCTCTTATATTAATAATATAATTATAATAAAATATTAAGCTTAATATATATTATAAAAAAAAAGAAAATTTAAAGAAATAATAAATTTAACATATAAATATAATATAATTATAATCCTTTAATATAAAATAATATAGATTTTTTATATTTATAGTATTATAATACAGTTAGTACATATGAATTATTTACTAGCCTAAGTTTATAAAGGAGGGCGCGGAAGAAATAGGTAGGGCACGTACCTTTGCCACATTAACGAGAAACCTAGCGTTGCGACCTTCCTCTCCATTTCTTAGCTTTCAAGGTTAGAGTGACGGTAGGGGCCACGCCTTCGAGCCTGTTGATTGGTTCGCTTGGCTTGCCGAATCCATGACCTGACATTCGATCTTTAATAGCACATCGAGATGGCGCACCTTACCTGTCTCCTATTGACTTCAGCCTATAGGTAGCATTTCGTACCTAAGGGCATTATAAAATGAAGCCGCAATGCCTGATCTTGGTGCCGCCGAGGTTCCTTCAGATTGACCTGGCTTCCGTTAGTGTAAAGACCTACGTTAGGCCACAATGTGGGCAGGTCAGGCAAGCATAATTATCGAAACCAAAAGCTACAAGATCGAGGTGGGCTGCAGATTCCAGGGCGTTTCAGCAATGACGAATCATACCGCGGAAGCTGAAGCGACAGCGTCAAGCTGAGATGACTTCCTTCGAAGGACAGCAAGCCCTGGTCTTCCGTGATTGGTGGCACGACGAGACAGGCCTCCACCACAGCGCTAAGACTCACCAATCATAATTCCCCTAGGCGACGTGGATCAGCCCACAGTTGATATTTCAAACTGATCGTACCCTCGCGTTGACTGCGCGAATAATCGCCCGGACTACGTTCTTACTTCAAGCCCACCACCCAATCTACCGAAATCCTGCCGCTTCTACAATGGCCGATCCGCTGAGCATCACTGCCTCGGGGGTGGCTATAGTCACAGCTGCCATTCAGTCCACAAGGTCCCTCAGTGAGACCGTCAAACGCTTCAAGGATCGCGATACGACTTTGCGCAGGCTCCAAGATGAGCTCGAAGGCCTGACCAACATTTTGAATACGCTGCAGGAAGTCGCCGACTTGGAAGGGTCGATGATGGCTCTTCTGAAAGGCCCTGTTGATCGATGTAGCCAAGTATGCCGCGAATTCGAGAACTCTATGAAAAAGTTTAGCGGGAAATCGAAGCTTGGCTTTCGAGATTGGACCAAGATGGAGTTCATGAGAGGAAATATCAACGACTTCATGGACACTTTGGTAGGATACAAATCAACGATATCGGTTGGTTTAGGTACTATCACCATGTCAGTCGCCCATCTTGCATACTTATGGCTTTACTAACCTTGAATTTCCCCAAATGTATAGGCATACGTCCAAACTTTCTTATCAAGTCCTCGAGGAATATAATGAGATGATCAAGGATACCGTATACAATCTCAAGATCCACCTGCAGCGCATTGACGAGAAATTGGGGCTGTTCACTACGGAGAGCACAGGAAGCATGAGTGCTTTGGACACAAGCATCGACCTGAAGGACGAGAGAGCGGTGACTGAGCAATGTCTTCGAATCTGCAAGGATGCGAAGTCTTATATCGAGTCGTTGGCACATCGGGAGGCATCCTTGAAACACCAGACGCCCCCGGAGCCTTCTGCGGCCACTCAGAAGCAATTTGAGGCTCAGCTGCTCATACGCAAGGTCTTGGGTGAAAATCGAGATAACTTGGCTGAAACCATTGGCCGTCTTCGGGAACGCTTGGAGACTTTGCCGATGGATGGGACACCTCAAAACGACCTCGAGAGACTGCGACTGCAGGAAGAAATCAAAACTTCGACCCAATGTCTAGAGGTGTGCAAAATGGCTTCCAGCGAAGTTGCTCATCAAAAGATATACAGGGTTGGGGAGTTGATTGCTGATGGTGACAGCGATCAAGTGCTGGTGACAACCCTAGCGGACCTTTTTGATGTCAAGAAAGCATCATCTACGGGCAGGTCAGCGCAATGGATCGGCTCAATGACGGATGAAACAGTGCGGCAGGTATCCAAGGACAGATACGGCAGTCGGTTCGGAGCTGTGGCCAGTGCTGAGACGAGCAACATTCCCCCGTCTTCGACATCGGACACTCTGGAGTTCAATAGTTGCCTCCCACATCGAGCGGAAAAAGATGGACAGTCATCGAGGCTGGACGCAGCCCGTACCAGAGCATTTGCCAACGAGATGAGAAAACGGACGACGGAAGCCGACGACGGGAAAGGAAAGATGTCGAGGAATGAATAAGGATGGTGATGGTAAAGCGCGCGCAAGTAGAGTTCGTGTAGGTCATCCCAGGAGACAATTGGGAATCGTCAATACAGCTGTTCACGGATCATTACTGCTGGGAAAGCTCATTAAACACACCTCTAGTCCAAGGCATACCCAGGTGACGGCGGCTTCTCGTTACACTATGCCATCGTCCAGGTTTTGCATAGGTTTTTATTATCTTAGTTGATCTCCTAGTAAAGCGGATTATACACTTAGCTATAGCAATACAAAGGCTTAAAATGAAGAGCGCAAGAGCTCGTCGAGTGAATGTAGTGCCCGGCGTACATAATGCGTGTTTTGGTAAATATCCTTCCTGATGATTCTCCTGCTTTCTCTATCCAAAGACCGTACACACGAATTTCATAACCCCCGCCGCAGATCCGCGGTTAGAACCCGGCTGCTTTGCTCTGATATTATCGGTCGCTCCCACGTCTCTTTTGTGTATGCAACGTTTCAACGAGCTTGGGGGACATATCAACGCGATGCCCTCCTCTGCATCGTCGACTGGTTCAATGGCACATTGTATGCTCTCAATTCTTGCTCAGCCTTGGCCGACGTTCTCCTACTCGGGCTGGCAGTTAAGGAAGACCCTGTGAGCCTCATAGAAGGCGAGTTCGAGCATGGACCCTCGCCGCTTCTTTATTGTCTTCCGACAGTCGACAGGAGTCTGAGCAGTAAGTGGCACCATCTATCAGGGTATCACAGCCAAGGCACATATTATATGTCCATTCTAGGCGTGAGGACAGATTGGGAATTTTGGACGTTTGCCAATGAGTTACGAAGTTCATGTGTTCTAGTTGTCGGGATGGGTGGGGCTTCGTTGAATCATGCCGATTTGAGGGCCTAACCGAGGCAATTCCTCTCACCTCGCTGCCTCAGTGAGCATCTAACTGGTTATTAACGCTAACTGAGCGGAACAAGTTAAGCAAACGGCATGGCCACACAAAAACTGTCCAGGGAATGCCATTATGCACCTCATAGGCCTATCTATGGAAATACCGAGAATCCCCCGAAGTTCGGGATTATTATGGGGATTGAGTTGCGGAATCACGCTAATATAATATAAGAATGGGCTAATCCTAAGGCTCTAATTATAAATTAAATAAATCTTTTAGATAATAAAGTAATGAATTATAAAAGGTATATCTCTATATATATTAAAGCCTTTTTATATTTTTTGCTTTATTATATTTAAAAGGGGGATTAAAATAGGTTAATTCTCTTTAATAAGATAAATAATAATAATTTAATATTTAAATTAAATCTAATAATATATATTAATTAAGTTTATTATATTATTATTAATTCTTTTTAATTTTTAATTTATTTTATTATATTTAAAAAGGGGATTAAGATAGCTTAATTCTCTCTAATAAGATAAATAATAATAATTTAATACCTAAATTAGATCTAATAACTTAAATTAATAAGATTTATTATATTATATATATTTATAAGCCTTAATAACTTAATATAACCTTAATTAAGACCTATTTAAAATAAATATATTACCTCTTAGTTAATACTAAAAGGATAAAAGGCCTCCTTTTTCCCTTAAAATTAATTATAAATTAGTTTTAATACCTATAATTCCTTATATCTCGACTAATTAATACTATATAATAGCCAGATTAATAAATTAATAATTAAAAAATTATATTCCATAATATATTCTATAAGGGATTATTTTTATTAAGCCCTATAAGATAATAGGGCCTAATTGCTTAAAGCTATTAAAATAAGCTTAAATATAATAATAAAGAGCTAAATAAAGTGCTTATTAATTTAAATTTAAAAAATATAAAATAGCTTAAAAAAGGCATTTTAATTATAATATTTAATATATAATTAATAAATTATATAAAAATAATTATTTTTATAATATTTAAATATAAAATCTTAATCTATATATATAAATATATATTAGGGCTTAATATATTAATAATTTAATAATTAAAAAAGGAATTAAAGAAATTAAATACCTTATTAAGAAAGCTAATTAAGGGAAATAAATTGGACTTATAAGAGGCCTTATTTTTAAAAAATATAATACTTTTAGATTTATTTAATATAAATTTTTATAAAAAGTAATTATTATAATTAGTTAGGCATTTAATAGTCTTATTAACCTGGCCTAATAATAATAATAATAATAAATAAAGGAGGAGAAAATCCTACTAAAACTAATTAAAGTCTAACTATATAAGAAAGCTAAGGGATTAAAATAGTTAATAGAATTAATAGGAAAAAGAGATTATATTTTTAATAAGTTATTAGATAGATATATAATATATATATCTAGTTTATAATATAATATATAGTAATAATAATATAAATAGTAATTTAAATAATAGGTTTATTATATTATATATATTTATAAGCCTTAATAAATTAATATAATCTTAATTAAGACTCTATTTAAAGTAAATATATTACTTTTTAATTAATACTAAAAGAATAATAAGCTTATTATTTTTTCTTTTTTTAAAATTAATTATAAATTAATTTTAATATTTATAAGCTTTTATATTTTATTTAATTAATATTATATAATAGCTAAATTAATAAATTAGTAATTTATATTTTATAATATATTTTATAAATAATTATTTTTATTAAGCTTTATAAAATAATAAGGACTTAATTATTTAAAGCTATTAAAATAAGCTTAAATATAAGAATAAAAAGCTAAATAAAATATTTACTAATTTAAAATTAAAAAATATAAAATAGCTTAAAAAAGATATTTTAATTATAATATTTAATATATAATTAATAATTAATAAATTATATAAAAATATTTATTTATTATTTAAATTATTATTTATATTTATATTATTATTACTATAAATATTATATTATAAGCTATATATATATATTATTTATCTTTCTAATAACCTATTAAAAATATAATCTCTTTTTCCTACTATATAATTTTATTAACCTTTTTAACCCTTTTTTATATAATTAAACCTTAATTAATCTTAATAGGATTTTCTCCTCCCTTATTTATTATTATTATTACTATTATTAAGCCAGATTAGTAAGACTATTAACTGCCTAATTAATTATAGTAATTACTTTTTATAAGGCTTATATTAAATAAGTCTAAAAATATTATATCTTTTAGAAATAAAGCTTTTTATAAATTTAATATATATTTTTTAATTAGCTTTTTTAATAAAAAATTTAATTTTATATATTTTATTATTAATTATTAATTTCTCTTTAGATTATATTTATATAGGAAATTATATATTTAAATTAGAATTTTATAATTAAAAACTATAAAAATAATTATTTCTATATAATTTATTAATTATATATTAAATATTATAATTAAAATACTTTCTTTAAGCTATTTTATATTTTTTATATTTAAGCTAAAATATATTATATTTAGTTTTTTTTTATTATATTTAAGTTTATTTTAATAGCTTTAAGTAATTAAGTCTTTATTATATTATAAGGCCTAATAGAAATAATCCCTTATAGAATATATTATAAAATATTATTAATTTATTAATTTAGCTATTATATAGTATTAATTAGTTAAGGTATAAGAAATTATAAGTATTAGAATTAATTTATAATAAAATCTAAGAGAAGAAAATATAATAAGCTTTTTATCCTTTTAATTAAGAGGTAATATAGTTATTTTAAATAGGGTTTTAATTAAGGTTATATTAAGTTATTAAGGCTTATATATATATATATAATTAATCTTATTAATTTAAATTATTAGATTTAATTTAAGTATTCAATTATTATTATTTATTTTATTAGAGAGAATTAAGCTATTTTAATCCCCTTTTTAAGTGCAGTAAAGCAAACAAAATAAAATAAAATAAAAATAATTATTCTTATAACCTTTAAGTATAATACTTTTAGACCTATTTAATATAGATTCTATAAGAAGTAATTATTATAATTAATTAAGGATTTAATAGTTTTACTAACTTAGCCAAATAATAATAATAATAAATAAGGGAGGAGAAAATTCTATAAAGTTAAAAAGGTTAATAAAATTAATAAAAAAGGAGATTATATATTTAATATATTATAAAATAGGTAAACAATATATATATTTAGCTTATAATATAATATATAGTAATTTAAATAATAAAATATAAATTTTATATTTATAAATATATTAAATTTAGCTAACATTCTTAATATAATAATCTTTTTTTATAAGAGCTTTTATTTTTAATGTTATATAAATAATATATTATATTATTATTAAAAAAAAGAAATCTTTTAACTTTATTATATATAAAATGGGGATTAAAATAGCTTAATTCTCTCTAATAAAATAAATAATAATGGTTTAATAGTTAAATTAAATCTAATAATATAAATTAATAATGTTTATTATATTATATATATTTATAAGCCTTAATAATTTAATCTAATCTTAATGAAAACTCTTTTTAAAATAAATATGTTACTTTTTAAGTAATATTAAAAAAATAAAAAGCTTATTATTCTATTTTCCCTTAAAATCCCTTATATATTAGTTCTAATATTTATAATTTCTTATATTTTAATTAATTAATATTATATAATTATTAAATTTATAAATTAATAATTTATCTCTTATTTAAATTACTATTTATATTATTATTACTATATATTATATTATAAGTAAATATATATATTATTTATTTATTTAATAATATATTGCAAATATAATCTTTTTTTCCTATTAATTTTATTAACCTTTTTAACTACCTTAACTATAAAACTCTCCTCCCTTATTTATTATTATTATTATTAGTATTAAGCATAATTATAAGGTTCCTAACTAATTATAATAGCTACTTCTTATAGGGATTTATATTAAATAAGTCTAAAAGTCTTATATCTTCTATAAATAAAGCCTCTTATAAATTTAATTTATTCTTTTTAACTAATTTCTTTAATAAAATATTTAATTTATTTAATTCCCTTTTTAATTATTAAATTATTATTAATTTATATTTATATATATAACTTATAATTTTATATCTAAAGGCTATAAAATTAATAATTTCTATATAATTTATTAGTTATATATTAAATATTATAATAAAAATGCTTTTCTTAAGCTTATTTTAATTCTTTATATTTAGGCTAAAAAGTGCTTTATTTAGCTTTATATTATTATATTTAAGCTTATTTTAATAGCTTTAAATAAGTAAATCTTTATTATTTTATAAGGCTTAATAAAAATAGCTTTTTATAAAATATATTATAAAATATAAATTATTAATTTATTAATTTAATTATAATATAATATTAATCTACTTATTATATAATATTAATCTAATTATTATATAATATTAATCTAATTATTATATAATATTAATCTAATTATTATATAATATTAATTTAATTATTATATAATATTAAT
>WMHX01000053.1:600000-898017 GCA_013420875.1 Thelonectria rubi
TCTTCAGCCGTGGAATTATCACAGCGCCCGTGTTCCACACCCTGTCTCGTCCACCCACACCACACACTCTCTCTATCCGTACGTCTGTGTGTACATTCATTCGCCTCTTCCTCCTCCTCCTCCTCCTCCTCTTCTTATTATTAGTCCCTTGTGCCCTCCTCTGCCCTTCCACCCCTCCTCCCTTTGGCCTCTTTTTCTTCTTGTTTTCTTTTCTTCTTCTTCTTCTTCTCCCCACCCATACCCGTGTCTCTCGTTCACCTCGACTTCCCCCTTCGTTCATCGCTATTCCTTCGCTCGACCCAACCTCACTCTCGTTTTACCTTACTACCTCTCTATACACCAACAACTCCAAAACAAGGATATCCCTCGAACTCTCTCGTTGCCTTCTCCCAGAGCCATTTGAATAACCAACCCTCGCTTTTTTATTACACACTTGCCCACCCCCCTCCCCCCGCCGCTCGTGACCGAAAGAAAGCATTTTGTGCGACGCTCTCATCTCGTCAACTCACTCCATCGCCAACCTCGAGCAGAACTCGGCCCTCGAAGCTCGAGCAACAAGCAAAACCCATCGACTGCAGATTGTCCATTGGAACATACATTCGCCTTAAACCACGCAGCCTGCAATGTCACGACGCTTACACCGCGCACATCTCGACAGCAACCACTAGCCCCGACGTCCCTCTGAATTCCGCCACAGAGAATCTAAACCCTCAACACCCCCCAAAACGACGCTTCAACCCGCCATGCGTCGTGCCATCCCCGTGGCCCTGGGCTCCGTGGCGCTGCTCGCCACCGCGGCCGTCATCGGGGTCCTCGCCGTGCTCTCGGCGCACATGCCGCAGGCCAGCGGCCGCGCCTCGTCCCAAGTGTCCGTGGCCGTCGAGGTCGTCGTCTTCGTCTGCGTGGGCTGGCTGGTGGCCGTCCACGTCGTCCCCGCCGTCCGCTCCCTCTCCTCGCGGTGCCTCGGCGTCGACCAGGGCCTCTGCCTGCTCGCCATCGTCTTCGCGGCCGTGGCCGGCGTGGCCACGCTCGTGCAGCTCGGCAAGGCCGCCGTCGACGAGACGGACGACGTCGTCGTCGGCGGCGCCAGCAACAAGCACGGCTTCCTCACGGGCGCCTCCGTCGCCCTCGGCGTCTCCTTTGGCCTCCAGGCCGTCTTCCTCCTCTCGCACTTCCTCCACGCGCGGTCCCCCGACATGGCCCTGTCCCTCCACTCGCTCGACGAGGAGCGCAAGCCGCCCGTCCACCGCGTCAAGGCCGTCCGCTACAGCCAGACCGCGCCCGACCCGGAGCCGCTCCCCCGCCTGGACTCGCTCAACTCGCAGTCGCCCTCGTCGCTCGGCGGCGGCGGCCGGTCCCGCTCCGGCACCATGACCTCCATCAAGTCGTCCCTCTCCAACGCCATCCGCCCCGTCACCTCCAAGACGCAGCTCATCGCCCGCGAGCCGCGGCGGCCGGCGTCGGTCGACCTTGCCGGCCGCCGCGCCAGCACCGAGGACTCGTTCGACTCGTGGGACACGTCGTCGGTCGACACGCAGAACCGCCAGGTCGTCATGGAGATGTCGACGCCGCCGCCGCAGCAGCAGCAGACCCACGGCCGCTTCCTCGAGACCATCCCCGGCAGCCCGACGGGCAGCCGCACACCGAGCCCCAACGCGCCGTCCATGCCCTTCGAGCCGCCGCGCATCCGCCCGCGCAGCCGCAGCTACAGCCCGTCGCCCCGGCGCGCCGAGAGCCCCGTGCCGCAGCCGCCGCCGCCCATGAGCGAGCTGCACATCCACCCGCTGTTCCGGTCCGACTCGCCCGACCCGCCGCCGGTCACGACCCCGGGCACCGTCGTCATGGCGTCGCCCAACGCCGGCCAGGTCATCACCCACCGCCAGAGCGTGCGCTCGCTCAACCAGGCCCGCGTGTCGAGCAACCCCATCTTCTCGAGCCCGCTGAGCCACGACGGCCACGAGAGCAGCCTCAGCATCCGCGAGGAGCCCGACACGGACCCGGACACGACGCCGTCGCCGTCGGAGCGAGCCGTGACCCCGCCTATCCCGGACTGGGTTCTGGGCGCCGGGCCACGGTCGAGCTGGTCCGGATACAAGGGCCGCAAGAGCCGCACCGAGAGTGACTTGGAGGAGGCGAGGCAGAGGAGGAACCACTAACCTTTATTTTTATTTTTTTGGGGGGGTTTTTTTATAATGGACCGCGGATACGGCCCAACTCTTTCCTTGTTTTTTTTCTTCTTCTTTTTTGTCCGGGGTGACGGGACGATTGGATTCTACTCGGGGATATTTCACCTTGTGTCCCCTTGACAATTTTTTCAGAGGGAGTGTCGGTTTTGGAGTGCGGGAAGATACCAGAGGGAACTCGAAGCGAGGCGTTTTTTAACGATTTTTCTTTTTTTAACAGACACGCAAACTGTCGAAACGTCTCAGAGAGATGAAAATGAAGGGCACGAAGCGACTCGAATCGATATCGGATATTGGGCTGGTGGGCGGGTAGATCAAAAGGGAATAGACTCGGTAAAACAGTAAAACAAAGAAAACCCAAAATAAAAGAAAACCAGTAAAATCATATTGCATCAGTGTGACTCGAGGTTTCATGATGGAGGAGGTGTTCTGCTGTTGCACTCGCGCGGACTCGACGGATTCACTCATGAGACCTTCTCCATGGAGTCAGGTCAGCTGAGGTTGGATCGGAGGCGTCCGTCCCCCAGGTCTTTTGCAGTATGGGGATCCTGCAGTCGAGGCCTGGTCTGATTCGACTAGTCTATTCCAGCCCCGGAGTGAATCATGGCTGGAGAGCCACGGCCACGTTGCCTGCGCGAGTTTCCCGTTTGGGACGAATTCGATCATCGAGTCAAGGTGAGTGAGTGACGAACAGGCAGCCGGAGGCATTACGTGCTGCACCGCCACGTTATTAGAATTAGCCTCCTCTAGACTCGCGGTGACCTCCCGGGCCTGTGCGTCTTCCTGTGGCTCGTGTGGCGCTCTGGCCCAATCTTCCGTTCGCCTCCAGCTTCTCTCTCCGCCATCGAGGTACCCGGACTCTCTCCCCGTCACTGTTTCGCCAGCCCAGTCGACTTCTGCTTCAAACGCTCCGTCCTCCTCCTCCTCTTCTTTCTCTTCTCCCTCCCTCCCCCCACCGTCTTCGACTCCTTCTGCAGCTGCCGTCGCCATCACTCCCGGCCCGCTGCCCTCTCTCTCTCGCCCGCTCCAGTCCAAGCTCCACGTCTCCCCGCTTCGCAGACAGACTCTTTTTCGCCCATCATGAAGGTCACTTTCAAGGTGCGTCACCAACCCGCGCCTGCACCAGACGACGCTGCCCCCTTCCGCTCGCCCCGTCTCCCGACCTCCGAATCCCCTCCCCCCCCTCCCCAACAGCCGTCTCTGGCAATGCACTTGCTGACCGTCGCTTCTTCTCCCTCTAGGATCTGAAACAGCAAAAGTTCACCCTCGAGGTTGACGCCTCAGAGAAGGTATGTCCACCCCGCGCCATCTTCCCCGCCACCCTTTGCGACCTGGTCCCTCGACTAACAACCACGCCCGCCAGATCTCCGCCGTCAAGGAGAAGATTTCCGCCGAGAAAGGATGGGATCCCAAGCTACAGAAGCTCATTTACTCTGGTATATGCCCACTCGCCACCCGTCAGGAGTCCAATCCGCTAACCCGTCGTATCAGGCAAGATCTTGAAGGATGATGACACGGTCAGCTCCTACAACATTGAGGAGAAGGGCTTCGTCGTCTGCATGGTGAACAAGGTACGTTTCTCCTCCGCCCATCCTTTGCCCTCCCCGCTTACACGCTCGTAGCCCAAGTCAAAGCCTGCTGCACCTGCTGCGCCCGCCGCCGAATCTTCTGCTCCCCCAGCAACCCCCGCCCAACCCGTCGCGAGCACGCCCGCCGTTCCCGCCGCACCATCTCAGACCTCTTCCCAGCAGGCCGCCGTCCCCGCGACTCCCACCCCTCAGCGTACTGCCGATACTGGAGCTGCCGCCAATGACACTCCCGGGCTCGCCCTCGGCCAGGCGCGCGTCGAGGCCATCACCAACATGGAGGCCATGGGTTTCGAGAGGGCCGACATCGAGGCTGCCATGCGCGCCGCCTTCAACAACCCCGATCGCGCCGTCGAGTATCTCTTGAACGTTAGTTCGACAAGCCGTTTGCACTCGAACGGTAGACGCTAACACGCCCAGGGCATTCCCAATGACGTTCAGACCGAGCAGCGACAACCGCGTCAACCCGCTGCCGCCCCTGCCTCCGGCACCCAGCCCGCCGCTCGAGGCGGCGAGGATCCCATCAACCTGTTCGATCTCGCTGCGCAGCAAGGCAATCCTCGGTCGGGTAGTGGTGGTGGTGGTGGTGGTGGTCAGGATATTTCGGCTGCGGCCGCCGCTGCCTCACAGGGAGACCTCGGCAACTTGGATTTCCTCCGACATAACGCCCAGTTCCAGCAGCTGCGTCAGGTCGTACAACAGCAACCCCAGATGCTGGAACCCATCTTGCAGCAGCTCGGCGCTGGAAACCCCCAGTTGGCCCAGCTCATCGCCTCAAACCCGGACCAGTTCCTTCAGCTCCTCGGCGAGGATGCCGGCGACGACGACGTTCCTTTGCCCCCCGGTGCCCAAGCCATTGCTGTCACCGAAGAGGAGCGGGACGCCATTGAGAGAGTAAGGACCTGTTGTCAAATTCTGGAAATCCGCTAACACAATCAGCTCTGCCGATTAGGTTTCGACCGCGAGCAGGCCATCCAGGCCTATTTCGCCTGCGACAAGAACGAGGAACTCGCCGCCAACTTCCTCTTCGACCAACCCGACGAGGACGAGTCTGCCCATGGAAATTAGAGGAGGACGTCTGGGATTGCTGTGCCAGGCAGTGCTTAGTTACGATTATGACAAGGGGGTGGGGAATGGGACGTATCCAGGCCTTTTATCAAAGTAATATGGGTGCCGGGCAACATATTTTCGTTCTGGCTGGAAGGAAGATTGCACCGTCTTTTTGGTGTTTTTGAGGGAAACACCTTGCACATGATGGCCATTGTGACGGCTCGACATGTCGTGG
Organism: Thelonectria rubi; assembly: GCA_013420875.1. Lineage (NCBI taxonomy): Eukaryota > Fungi > Ascomycota > Sordariomycetes > Hypocreales > Nectriaceae > Thelonectria > Thelonectria rubi. Next base: position 605,055 of record WMHX01000053.1, read on the forward strand.
AATAAGTTACAAGCACGTCAAGATTCCGAGGGCAAGGGTAGCACGATGGACGAGATTGACGAATATCAAAATCAACAATGCGCTGCCGTGTCTCGATGGATACTAGACAGCATCGTTCTCCCGTACTGCATATTCGGAGGATAGACGGAACGCTACCATTTAGCACTACGCACGCGTTCATATTTCCATCCCGTTAAGCCCCAATGGGTATCATGCCCGCCTTGCTTGCGCCGTTTTGAATCATGTCCATGCCTCTGGGCACTCCATACGCCCCCTTGTTGTTCCTCATTGTCCCAGGTCCTCGGAGCCCCAATGCAACCCCCCTCGAGATGCTCAAGACTCTGTGCGAATGGGCTCCCCATTGAGCCCGTAAATGACCTTGCCCTTGCCCTTCTTGGCCGCCTTCTTCTTCCGCGCCACGTCCTCGTCGTCGTCGGCGAACAGCTCCTCGCGCTTCTTGCGCATCACCTCCTCCTGCTCGTCGGCGATGCGCTTCTGCTCCGCCTCAAAGTCCTCCTGCATCTTGCGCTGCTCGGCCTCGATGGAGGCGACGGGCTCAAACGTGGCCCCCGTGAAGGCCTTGTACTCCTCGAGGTCCATCTTGATCGTCTTCTCGCCCACGAGGGCCGCGTCGATGCGCCGCGGGCAGTGCCGCTCCTCGCGGTTGTACTTTAGCTTGACGTGGCGGCGCTGCTTGGACGGGAACATCTTGGCAATGATTTCAAAGTCGGTGCCGAACATGCGGAGCCCGCGGTAGAAGAGCTCCGTCTCGGCGTCGGTCCAGATGTTGGGGCCCTTGAGCTTGGAGGTGCTCATGAAGGAGTTGCTGGTGATGAGCCGCGTGAAGTCGTTTTCCTCCACCGTCTCCATGTCGCCGAGGCGGGCCGCCGCGCGCGCGTGCCGGTCGACGGCGAGGGAGCTCTGGTCAATGACAATCTGCCCGTCGACGATGCGGAACTGGGGTCCCGAGGCGGGGGCCTCGGCGGCCGACTGCGCGTCGGCCGTCGTCGTCGTCGTCGACGCGGCCGGGCTGGCCGCCTTTGCCGCCCCCGGTTCCGGCGTCGCCGAGCCGTCGTCGTCGCCGCCCTGGTCGTCGTCGCCCGCCTTGGACTTGAGCCTGGCCCGCCTCTCTCGTTCTCGAAGCTCGTCATGCCTACTAAACTTCTTTCCGATGTGGAGGTCGCGGGTCAGGTCCGACATCTTGAGCTGCTGGAGGTCCACCACCTGGTTCTCCGAGTCTTCTGGCGTGACGGATCGCACGCGCCTCCTCGCCTGCGTCTCGCCCTGGGCTTTCCGTTTCCTCGGCAGTTTTGACGGTGCGTCGGCCCCATCCTGGGCGGGCGTTTTCCTCTGGCGTTTCTTGGGTCTCGCGCTCTCTCCCCCGCCCGTCTCTGCGTCAGCCGTCGCCTTGGTCGCCGCCCGCCTAGTTCGCGGTTTTGACGCAGGTTTTGCCTGTGTTTCTACCGTCGGGTCGCTTGATTCTCCGGACGTGGCTGGGGGGGTGGGGGACCTTTCGGCGGCCCCGGCATCTGGTCTTGCTTCGGTGTTTGGGGTCGGCGCTTCCGTGGATGGAGTGACGGCTTGTGAGTCACTGGGCGAGGCATCTGCGTCTGGCAGAACCTGGTCGGGTTCGGTCTGCGCCGGCTCTGATGCAGCAGCCGCCGTTGGACTCACGGTTGCCGACGGCTCGGGAAGCCCTTTCGCAGCTGTTGTAGAGGTGGCATCTGGACCCTGGGGCTTATCGCTTGGCGGTTTGGCGTCAGGGACGCTCTCGGGTTTTGCAGCTTCTGAGACTGGGGGTGGTGGGGTCTCTGTTGAAGATTCTTGGCGGGGCGGTTCTGAAGGTTCTTGCGATTGGGCGTCGTTCGAGTCGGCCGCAGGGGTTGTCGAGGATGGCTTCTTCTTCTCGGGAGCCGAGGGTGCCGGCTGCGACTGCGACTGCGAATCGACGGAGGGTTGGCTCTGGGGAGGTCTCGCTGGCTGCGAAGGTGCCGGTGCCGCGGGGCGGGCTCTCGCGGAGGGAATCTTGGGCTTGAAGGCGGGCCCGCCCTTCTTTTTGAACATGGAACTCATTGAGGCGATTCGGAACGATCCATGGAACTGCAGCGATTCGAGCGAGGCGTCATCACAACAGGCAGCACCGGTTGAAGGGAATTTGGTCGGAAACCCGAGAAAAAGTCTTGAAAATTGTTGCGTGCACCGCAGCGCTGGGAAAATGCGGGATGGTGGAGCGCAGACTTCTTCACCGAACTTCAACCGGCATGGAAATCGATAAGGGAGGCCCAAAAGGGGTTAGACTACCACTAAGCCCCTTTGAGGTGGAGACCGCGCTTCTCGATGTGCGACTCAACTTCGAAATTTCAACTCCTGGCCCGAGGGAACGTCCCATCAGCACGACACGCCTTCCTCTCGCTGCCCCTTCATGACGGCCGACACGCTCTTCGCCGGGACGGGACTTTGCTCTATCGCGCTCCCTGCACCGAACCCTCGCTCTGTTTCTCCCTCGCGCTTCATTTACTCCCCGCTGCCACGCGACTTCTGATGCCTCTCACAACGACCCCCTCTGCCTCGCCCCGTCCGTCCACGCTCGCGAAGATGGAGGACAGGAAGAGGCCTGCCATCAGCAGCGCCGATGACCTTGCTCCCCCTAGTAAGAGAGTTGCCGTCAATGGGTCCAAGGCCAAGGAAGAGGCCCTCGAGACCAAGGAGGAAAGCTGGATCGAGGTAAGTCGCCCATCGACGCCCTTTCCTTACCCGCCCATCCCCATTCCCATCTCCTCCTGCGTTGCCGTGTGAGGGTTTGCGAAGTCGGGATCGCTGCGTCTTCTTCTGAGAGTCCCATGCTGGACGATAAAGCTCACAAGGCCAGCGATGATGCTCGCTTCTCGGAGACGGCAGTTTCCAGCTTTGAAGATGCCTCCTGAGTTGCCCCCGATCGCCTTCGCCTTCGCTCGCGTCACCACAACCCCGCACCCGTTCATCGACGCGCTGAAGACGAAATTGCCACTGACCTCGGTTAATCAGGCCTATACCAAAGGAGCCATCTACCGACAGATGCAGGAATACAGTCGCAAGGCTTCCACGGCTGAATCACGATTGGAAGAACTACATAAACGATCCGTACATCACGACGACCATTTGAGACTCATCGATGCGTGGTGGCGACAGGTTGGTCTTGGACGCGTGATTGACCACTCATCTTTTGCTAATGCTGGAACAGGTTCTGGACGAGTTGGAGCAGCTCGCCGATCCGAATAAATCCCCCTCGTCCCCCGTTTCCGGTATGCGCACCTGTTCCCCGTCTTGCGCATTTGCTGATGTGATATCAGATCCCCCATACCTCAGTGGCGTCAGCTTCAAAGACTTGCACGACTTTCAAAAACATCTCCAAGACAAAGGAAAGGCGATAAGAACAAAGGCCGAGGCCCTCATCGGTCGCCTGGCTGCCAGTCGTGGAGAAATCATCACTCCGAACGCTGCCTCGTTGGAGAATAAAATCAACAAGCTTTTGGTCGACAACAAGGAGTATTTGCTGAAGCTGGATCGATTAAGCACCGAGCGGGACCATCTCTCGGAACAGTTGAATGCGGCGACACTTCGATATTTCAAGGCGGAAAAGAAGCTCGATCGTGCCAAAAGTTCCCAAGTCCAGAAACTCGAACAACAAGCGTTTGCCAACGCGACTCGTCCATCTGCGGCTGGAGACAGTGGTCCCGAAGGTGGTGACGTTAACGGAAATGCGGGCGAACTCTTGGTGAAATACGAAGAAGCCACTGCTGCCGCGACGAAGCAAAAGGAACAGCTCGACTCGCTCCTGGCTGAATTAAAGGCGCTGCAAGATGATAACTCGAGCCTCAGGGCCCGGCGGGATACGCTGACTGACGAGGATTTCATTCGAACCGACGTTTTCAAGCAGTTCAAGTCGCAGAACGAGGACCTTATCAAGCGCATCAACAACCTGGAAGCCACCAACAAGCAATTACGCGAAGAGGCCGAAAAGTTGCAGGCGGAACGGTCTGCTTTCCGATCCCAGTTGGAGGCCGATGCGAATCAGGTTACTCAGGAGCTGGAGGCTGAAATCATGGCTCGAGATCAAGATCTGGCTCGCGTACGTTCGGCGAGAGACGAGATCTTGGCCGAAAACATGCAGCGCAAGGCGAATATGGACCAAGAGCGGGCGTCGATAGATCAGATCAAGGAGCTAATCAGCGCCAAGGATGATCGAATCTCGGCTCTTGAATCCGAAATCGGGCGCCTCAACTCGGCCGAAAACCAGGAGATGGTGGACGTGGACGACGAGGGCGTTTCGCACGACGAACTTCGACAGAAGTACCGAAAGCTGGAGCAAGACTTCAAGTCGATCAACCAGGAATTGCCGTCAATAGAGAAGGCGTACAAGAAGATGAAGGATCTGGCGCAGAAGAAGGTGCTGGATTTCACCGCCTTGGAGGAGCGAGTGACGATGCTCATCGCGGAGAAGAGCAAGGCGGACCAGAAGTACTTTGCGGCTCGCAAGGACGCGGACACGAGGAATAACGAAATCCGATCCCTTCGACACCAAAACAGCAAAAGCTCAGAGATTATCGCCCAGCTCAAAGATCTCGAGTCGCAGAACAGGACTTTGCTAGGCAACTTGGAGAAGCAATCGGCAGACCTCAAGCAGGCGAACGCGATCTTGGTGGCGGAAAACAAGAAGATGGAGACGACCAGCCTAGAAGCGATGCGACGGACAGAGTCGTTGAACAAGCAGATCGGCGACTTGACCAATCTCGTCAAGGCCAGGGATGCCGCATCGGCCGTGGTAAAGGAGCGAAACACGACGCAGGAGGCCGAGGTGGAAAAGCTAAAGGTTCGCATCGACCACGTTCAGAAGGACCGCGATACTTGGAAGAGCAAGGCACTGAGCAACTCGTCGGAGGAGGAAGAAATGCTTCGGGTAAGCCACGCCAAACCGGATTCCCAGACTCGGCTAACCACCTACAGACGTTTGCGTTGTGCTCGATTTGCCGCAACAACTTCAAGAATACGGCACTCAAGACTTGCGGTCATCTCTTCTGCGATAGGTGCGTGGAGGATCGAATCAGCAACCGCATGCGCAAGTGTCCGACTTGTTCCAAAGCCTTCGATAGGATGGACGCGCTGTCGGTTCATCATTAGTTGGTGCTCGTTCATCATGACACGGACAGGCCTTTCTCTCGCTCAGTCGCATCTTTCCGGCAGGTCACAATGCCTCCCCTTACATATTTAATCGCGTTTCTTCAGCATTGTACTATCCGTTGCCACTCGTTTCAGTGGCTCAGCCTAACTTGGGCGGAGGCTGATTGTCTAGGGGGTTGAAGTTGGGTCGATTTAGGGCGTGGTTGCTGTTTGTCCTCGTCTGGGCGAGACGGGGGCCAGTTTTGGACATGTACCTATGTACTATTATTATTCGCTACGGGGAGCATTAGATGTGCTCAGCGGCGTGTATATACTGTGTAGCGAGGGAGCGAGGTGACGAGGTTGACATGGCGAAGCATCGCCAGGTCATCCTTGACAGGGGTTGTGCTGGATAAATGGAGAGGCGTCAGATTCAGCAATTGATAACTTTGATAACACTGATGTTCCGATAAAACATATTTCCAGGCGAGGGACAGGTGACACTGTAGTCCTAGAACGTTGTAGGGCTCTTGCAGGATCTATCTTCGACTGGTCGAACCAAATCCAGTACTCTCGTGGCGAGTATTGGAGCCAGACGAGGATGATCTCGAGGAGCCTCCGCCCCATCCATGCCCTCGCCCAATGCTCCCATAATGGTTATTATGACCGTCGTCACGGTTCCTGCTACCGGCGTAGTATCCGGCGGCCGCTCCCCCGGCCGCTCCCGTCCAAAAGCCCGGCGTCCAGCTATCCTGGGGCTTCGTGCCGGGATAGGGAGGAGGGGGGTCGTTTCCGGGGCCCCAACCCCATCCTCCTCCTCCTCCTCCCCCTCCGCCGCCGCCGCCACCGCGACGGATGCCTGGGCGTGCGGGATCGCGGTTCTGCTGGCCCCGGACGCAGGCGGCGTACACGATGAAGGCGGCGACGGCGAGGAAGATGGCGAAGAACAAGAAGCTGGCCCAGTCCAGCTTGCCCTCTTCGCCGGCGAGCTCCGGGTAGCGGTGCTCGCCCTTTGTGGTCAGGGCGAGGCGGAACTCGACGCCGCAGGAGCCCTTGAGGACGTAGTCGTCGTCGGGCCCGGCGTAGCCCTCGCAGATGACGTCGGTGCTGCCGAGCTTGAGCGTCTCGGGGAGCGACGCAGTGCAGCTCCACTGGATGTCCTCGTCGCCGTACGAGGAGCCCTGGTTGACGCAGCGCATGACGTCGACGGAGTAGAGGTCGCACACCTTGGGGCTGGAGATGCAGCGGAGCTGGGGGATGGCGGGGACGCGGCGGTGCTTGGTCACGGCGCCGGCGCCGCGGAGGGTGAGGGACTCGACGTCGGAGAGGAGGATGGCATCCTTGGGTCGGGGCTTGGCGGCGGCCGGGCCTGGGACGGAGAGGGCGAGGCCGAGGGCGAGGACGGTCGAGGGGATCATGGTTTGGGAGGAGGTGGCGGGCGGCGGGCGGGTTGGGCGCGAGTAGATAAACGACGTCTGGGCGATGCCCGGCTCGGGGTTGACGGAGCTGTCGAGGGAGGCGCGGGCGATTGGGGAGGGTTCGAGCTTTGTTCGATGCTTTTGTTTGTAAAGCCGGGGATAGTTGAAAAAAAAGTCAGATGCCGCGATGGCTTTAGGAGGACACCATGTCTTCGGAGGAGGGCTTGCGGCTGATGGGGAAGGACACATGCAAATTGCGCGTGGCTGCCTGAAAGGAAAAACGAGGGGTGTTCGAGATGGTTCTCGGCCTGGGCCGTCCGCCATCCAATGAAAAAGGGGTGTCGAAATCCGTTGCGCCACGATGCAAGTGTTCGGGGGTATAGGGTAGGAGATGCTCGATTTTTCTTTGTCGAGCGTCGTGACACTACGACGGATGAAGGGGTTAATAATACCATGGTCTGATGGCAATGGGCGGCGGTGCACTTGTGTAGCATGTTCTACGGGTGGTCTGGAGTCGCGTTCGAATTTGAAGAAAAAAAGAAAAAAAGAAAAAAAAAAACCGAGGAACGAAAGAAAAGACTCTCACGATGGCTGCCTGCCGCGATTATCCAGGCTCGAGTCGCAACAACAAGCATGTAAGTCCCTCGTATAGTGAGTCAAGACGACGTGGCACTAGGCGGCACACCGAACGGCGACGACCTCAACTCGTCTCGCCCAAGCGGGAATCCCAGCGTCAAGGTAACGCTAAGACGCGGTGTCGCGGCGACCGCCCGAACATGCACAACACCGGCAAACCGGCCCAGCGATGAGACAAGGGGAAGGGGGGAGCACGGGGTACAGAGTAGGAGGGATACAACGCAAAGGAACAAGCCTGCAAGGTAAGGTAGCAGCAAGGCAACCAACTCGGGCTGCCTTATTGCCATCCATGGACGGAACCTGATTCAGAGAGGGAGGGAGGGATGGAGGGCTGCGGCTGCGGCTGCGGCTTGAACGACGTAGGGCTGATGGCGAAAATTCCTCGACGGCGATTTTTATTGCGCAATCAATCGACGGGCTCTGCTGCAATCGGAGCAAGAGGTTTCGAGGTGGAGAAGAACAGGGCGTGTGCTTATTGAATGCGAAAAGCTATTTTCGGGGTTTTTTCCCTGAATGTTGTTGCGAACGAGAACGAGAATGACTTGGCATCTCCGCTGGAGCTTGAAGGATGGGCGTCACATATTTAGCAGGCACAAAGGGAATAAGGGTCCAGGCCATGGAGATGGCAAACAGCAAAGAAGACGTGAACACAGCTTTCGACGAAACAAGACACGACAAGTGGCCAAGGGTCGGTCCCCGGTCGTAAACCGTCCAGTCGCTGCTTGTTTCTCGTTCGCCTCCAAGGAAGCCGGGGTTCGGACAAGTTGGAGATGCCGGCAGGATGCGCGTATACGAGCAAAACGGTGTTCCGAAGAAATCCCACGGTAACTCATCCCGTAGTCTACATAATTGAGGGGAACCGGCGACCGGCGTGAAAACCAGCCGCCGATGCCCCGGCCCTCTGCTGTCGGGTCATAGATGCGCCGACTGCCCGGCTCGGCCTGTCGATTGTTATTGTTGGTTGAATGACCCTGCGGGCTTCTTAGCTCAAATGGAGCAAGTAATCACCCTCAGGCAGATTGCAGCCGACAGACGACGAGGGCCAGGCCAAAAGGGGGGGGGGGGGGGGGGGGACGCAGAGCCGATGCCAGAGGCGACACAAAGCAGAATCAAGTCCACGGTACACGTACGAGGCAAAGACAGGAGTCGTCTTCGAGCATCGTTCATGTGCGACTCTGGACGAACACTTTTGGGCCGGCGACGAGACTCGGGGTGAGATTTCGTCACATTCGTGCCGATCCTTGCGTCGACTTGCGCGTTGCATTGAGATGCATGGGGTTGCTGCCTGGATGTATGGAAATGTTACGGGGTTCAGGCATGGGAGTCTGGCCCGGCGGCAGTGCCTATACGCCCTATACGGCCATCCTCACACGCAGAGATGTGATGATGGCTCAGATGATATTCTCGACCGAGGTGGTGCTGGAAGGTATCGACAAAAGATGCGTGCCGCATTCCCGATGGTTTAATTCGGCATGACGTAACCTTACCCGGTTCCAGAAGGTCGAGAATGTGTCAAATGATGGAGACAATGCAGACTCGACGGGAAAGGCTTTGTTGTTGTTGGTCGGGAGCCGTCGTATGCGGAACCGATAGCGAGTCAAGGACGACAACAAATTCACATTTCACTCGCATCTTCCTCCTGACTTCGACTTCCGAAAACAGGCACCGTTTCGAGCCGCCCCGGCTTCTCCACTCTCCGCTCCATCGGCCGATATTGCTGCATCAGTTGGGGGCGGGTTCGGGCTGCTGTAAGACCCCGACAACAGGAGAGAGAGGATGAAAGGGCATCATTAGGCAAAGCGGCAGCAGCAAATCAGAGCGAGTCGACGACAGACCTGCAGCAGCTGGGTGACTCAGAGGATGTGGTGGCCGATGCGTGGTTATTCGTATGCCTCTTGGGTGAGACGTCTCATGAATAGTTGGAGGAAAAGTCGATTGAAAAAAAAAAAATTCCATGGTTATGATACCTGCTCCTTGGCGGCGATCTGCTGGATGAAAGCAGCCACACACGCCCGCACTTTGCTCGTGGCGCGCGCAGGGATCCGTCAGAGCCAAGACGGGAACAACTTCCATCGAGGCCAGGCCAGGCCAGCGTTGCTCTCAACGGGTCCGGATCGGATCAGGCGTCTGAGTGAGGGCCGGCGTCCTGGGATTTCTCAATCTCGACATGCTTGATTGCTGAGAGACCCGACGTCGTCTCGGGCCCGAGCATTGCTAAACTCCAGTAAAACCCGCCTCTATTCATTCAACCCGAATGTCGCTCTCGGTCGGGTGAGTTCTCTCTCTGTAAGGTGCTGACTTGTTCAATGGTCTCGCTCGCTATCGTTCCTACGCCGTCTAGCGGGGGTGTCTCGATGCAGCTGGTTGGGGGGGGGGGAGCGGAGGGCGTGGGCGTATTCTTGTCTCGTCGCCCAGAACGATGCAGCACCCCGCGCCCATCGCACAGTGCACCGCGGCCGGACACCCGCGTGAAGCTTGTGCGACGACGGCAGCCAGTCAAGCAGCGGCGGATAGTGTGTCTCGAGTCTCCCAGGCACTGTGCCGGCCGAGACCTCAGCTCGCACCGACCGTCCGCGGGAGGGGGGGCGTGGAGAGGCAGGTGCGAATGGAGGCGTGTGGATGGATGGCCTTAGCGTCCGGCCCGCTGAAGACTCAGACGGCGACGCTACCCTCGAACAAGAGCAGGAGAGCAAGGGAAGGTGCGATGGAGCAACCACCCGGCACCTTTTTTGTCCTCCGTCCGAGGAAAGAGAGACGGGAGGCAAAAGGTATTTACTTCGCGAACTCCGCGCCTGCCTCAAGTATAGTTCGCATTTTAAAGCTCCCCGTCCCCCCGTTCCCATCACCCCTTATTCCCTTCACTCGTGATTGTGAGTGTGTGTTGCCGTGCGTCTCTTGTTCACCTCCAGAGCTCGGTCATGTCCTTGTCGTCTCGGTAGCCCCTCGCCTCTACAACTTCCCCGTCCGAGCTGCTTGCTTGATGCTGCACTGAAGTCGACTGCGCGCCTCTCTGCCTACACGGGCTTGCCCGCTTAAGCCTCGCATTGTTTCTCTGTCCCCAAGCCCCCCCGAGCTTCCTCCCTCCAGAATGGCCTCCGACAAGAGCCATGGCTCGATTCGCTCGCTGCCCTCGAGCCGTGGCGACTCGACCGAGGTTGACGCTCGAACGCCCGCCAAGAAACCGCCCACGTCGGACCCCGAGAAGATCGATCTGCAAAAGGCCGACTCCAAAGTCATTGCGCCGCTGCCCGAGAAGCCCGCCGACGCCGACCTGTACAAGCACCTCCCCGAACACCAAGCCGAAGTCCTGCGCCGCCAGGTTGTCACTCCCGAAGTCAAGCAGGGCGTCGCCGTGCTGTACCGCTACGCCTCGCGCAATGACATCCTCATCATGATTGTTGCGGGCATTTGCGCCATTGCTGGCGGTGCCGCCCTGCCCCTCATGACGGTCGTCTTCGGCAACCTGCAGGGCGTCTTCCAGGATTATTTCCTGGGCAAGCAGACTTACCACGAGTTTACCGACAAGCTGGTCAGCTATGTCCTGTACTTTGTCTACCTGGGAGTGGCCGAGTTTGTCGTCACCTACATCTCGACTGTGGGCTTCATCTACGTCGGCGAGCACATCAGCGCCAAGATTCGCGAACACTACCTCCAGAGCTGCATGCGCCAGAACATTGGCTTCTTCGACAAGCTGGGCGCCGGCGAGGTCACCACCCGCATCACCTCAGATACCAATCTCATCCAAGATGGCATTTCCGAAAAGGTCTCTCTTACGCTTGCCGCCGTCGCCACCTTCATCTCGGCCTTTGTCATTGGCTTCATTCAATACTGGAAACTGACGTTGATCCTGTTCTCGACCGTCGTTGCCCTCCTCCTCAACATGGGTGGCGGTTCCACCTTCATCCTCAAGTACAACAAGCAGAACCTCGAGGCCTATGCTGTCGGTGGCAGTCTGGCCGATGAGGTAATCAGCTCGATTCGCAACGCCATTGCCTTTGGCACTCAGGAGCGTCTGGCCCGCCAGTACGATGCCCACCTCGGTCGGGCCGAGTATTTTGGTTTCCGCGTCAAGGGTGCCCTCTCCGTCATGATCGCCGGCATGATGCTGGTTCTCTATCTCAACTACGGCCTGGCCTTTTGGCAGGGAAGCAAGTTCTTGGTGGATGGCGATACTAGCCTCTCCAAGGTGCTGACGATTCTCATGTCGGTTATGATTGGTGCCTTCAACTTGGGAAATGTTGCGCCTAACATGCAAGCATTTACCAACGCTGTTGCCGCCGCCGCCAAGATCTTCAACACCATTGACCGGGAGTCTCCCCTGGATCCCACCAACGACAAGGGCGAGAAGCTGGAACACCTGGAGGGCAACATCCGACTGTCCAACATCAAGCACATCTACCCCTCTCGCCCCGAGGTCATGGTCATGAAGGACGTCAACCTGGAGATTCCTGCGGGCAAGGTCACCGCTCTGGTTGGTGCATCCGGCTCCGGTAAGAGCACCATTGTTGGATTGGTGGAGCGGTTCTACGACCCGGTCGAGGGCACCGTGTACATCGACGGACACGACATCAGCAAGTTGAACCTTCGATGGCTTCGTCAGCAGATGGCCCTTGTGAGCCAGGAACCTACTCTTTTCGGCACCACCATCTTCAATAACATTCGCCACGGACTCATCGGCACTCCCCACGAGAACGCTACCGAGGAAAAGCAGCGCGAGCTTGTCGTCGAGGCCGCCAAGAAGGCCAACGCTCACGATTTCGTCTCTGCTCTTCCCGAAGGTTACGAAACCCATGTTGGCGAGCGAGGTTTCCTCCTGTCTGGTGGCCAGAAGCAGCGCATTGCGATTGCCCGAGCTGTGGTTTCCGATCCCAAGAGTGCGTACTCCTCGTGTCAAGTTGATGCCCGACTAACCATGCGACAGTTCTTCTCCTCGACGAGGCCACGTCTGCCCTCGACACAAAGTCCGAAGGCGTGGTCCAGGCCGCTCTGGAGGTTGCTGCCGAGGGTCGTACCACAATCACCATTGCTCACCGACTGTCCACAATCCGGGATGCGCACAACATCGTCGTCATGACTGAAGGTCGCATCGTCGAACAGGGAACTCACAACGATCTCCTCGAGAAGCAGGGCGCTTACTACAACCTTGTGTCCGCCCAAAACATTGCTGTCGCCGATGCCATGACGGCCGAGGAGGAGGCCGCTCTCGATGCCGAAGACGAAGCGACTCTTATCCGGAAGATGTCCACCAAGGACGGTGTTCTCACTGATCCCGATGACAACATCGCCGAGAAGCTCAACCGTACAACCACCACCAAGTCTGCCTCCAGCGTTGCTCTCCAGGGCCGCAAGCCGGAAGCGGAGCAGAAGTATGGCATGTGGACATTGATCAAGCTGATTGCCTCTTTCAATGCTCCCGAATGGAAGCTCATGTTGACTGGTCTCTGCTTTTCCGCAATCTGTGGTGGTGGAAACCCGACTCAAGCCGGTATGTGACTAACGGCTCGAATGAAATCATCACGTTCCTCACTGACTCTATCACAGTCTTCTTCGCCAAGCAGATTGTTACCCTGTCGGTGGCCATCACGCCCGAAAACCGCCACCAGGTCAAGCATGACTCCGACTTTTGGAGCTCCATGTACCTGATGTTGGCCATCGTTCAGTTCCTTGCATTCGTGATCCAGGGAGTCTTCTTTGCCAAGTGTTCTGAACGGCTCGTCCATCGCGTGCGTGACCGCGCGTTCCGAACCATGCTGCGACAGGACGTTGCATTCTTTGACCGAGACGAGAACACTGCGGGTGCTCTCACCTCGTTCTTGTCCACTGAGACGACTCACGTCGCTGGTCTCAGCGGCGTGACCCTTGGAACTATTCTCATGGTCCTTACCACGCTCATCTCCGCCTGTGCCATGTCTCTGGCTGTCGGCTGGAAGCTCTCTCTTGTGTGCATTTCTACGATCCCCGTCCTCCTGGCGTGCGGTTTCTTCCGATTCTGGATGTTGGCTCACTTCCAGCGTCGATCCAAGGCTGCCTACGGTTCCTCGGCCTCCTATGCCTCGGAAGCCATCTCGGCCATTCGAACCGTGGCTGCTCTCACACGTGAAGAGGACGTCCTTGCACAGTACAAGGCGTCTCTTGCGGTTCAGCAGCGCAGCAGCCTCATCTCCGTCATCAAGTCGTCGGCCTTGTATGCCGCATCCCAATCCTTGCTCTTCGGCTGCCTCGCTCTGGGCTTCTGGTATGGTGGCACCCTGATTGCCAAGTACGAGTACACCATGTTCCAGTTCTTCCTCTGCTTCATGGCCATCATCTTCGGAGCCCAGTCTGCGGGCACCATCTTCTCCTTCGCTCCCGATATGGGCAAGGCGTATCAGGCTGCCGGTGAGCTGAAGAAGCTGTTCGACCGAGAGCCCGTCGTTGATACCTGGTCGGAGGAAGGCGATCGCTTGACGGAGGTTCAAGGTACCATTGAGTTCCGCGACGTTCACTTCCGCTACCCGACTCGACCCGAGCAGCCTGTGCTTCGTGGTCTTAACCTGGCGGTGCGACCCGGTCAATACGTGGCCCTGGTGGGTGCCTCGGGCTGCGGTAAGAGCACTACGATTGCTCTCCTGGAGCGTTTCTACGACCCTCTTTCTGGTGGTGTCTACATTGACAACCACGAGATCAGCACCCTCAACGTCAACGACTACCGATCTCACATTGCTCTCGTCAGCCAGGAGCCCACGCTGTATCAAGGAAGCATCAGGGAGAACATCCTTCTCGGTACTACGGCGGAGAACGTTCCCGACGAGGCGATTGAATTCGCCTGCCGCGAAGCCAACATTTACGACTTCATCGTGTCCCTGCCCGATGGCTTCAACACCGTCGTCGGCAGCAAGGGAGCGCTCCTCTCTGGCGGTCAGAAGCAGCGCATTGCTATTGCCCGTGCGCTGATCCGCGACCCCAAGATCCTCCTCCTCGACGAGGCCACGTCGGCGCTCGACTCGGAATCGGAGCAGGTGGTGCAGGCGGCTCTCGACAAGGCGGCCAAGGGCCGCACCACGATTGCCGTGGCCCATCGCCTCAGCACCATTCAAAAGGCCGACGTCATTTACGTCTTTGACCAAGGCCGCATCGTCGAGCAAGGAACCCACTCGGAGCTCATGAAGAAGAACGGACGATATGCCGAGCTGGTCAACCTGCAGAGCCTGGAGAAGCATTGATGATGACCATCGATGCTTGAAGCAAGCCCCGAGGGGGTGAATTAATCTTATGGCGAGGACAACTGATTTTCATCGCTTCTCTGTTGTTACAATGATATCCCAGACGGGGAGGGAAAAGTCTGACACACCATCTCTGATCTGCGCTTTTCTTGGTGGCGGCGTTTAAGGAGTTTATAGATGCGAAGGCGCGAGTCCTCAGAAGACTGAAGCCGCCTAAAATCTCTACACACATGTAATGAGCCTTTTTTTTCTCTCTCTTTCTTGTACGTTTGTTAGTTACCACCTTATCGACGCCGCTCGACAATTGAACAGCTGAATCGAAGCTGTAATTTCAACTCTTAATTTCTTCTTCGCATGTTCGCGTCCTCGTGTGTCCAGGAGGGTAGCGGTGAATGATGATGGCACGGAAATTTTAGGGATGACCCAGCGGATTGTTGAGCCAGTTTGGCAGTGGCGCATATCACTCGCGGAGAAGAAATACGAAGTAATGAGAAGGTCGGGCTCGCATCAAGGAGACGACTGGATGGCGGCCGCCGGACGGGTAAGCTCAGCTGGCCCCTCGGGGCCAATGGCGTAGTTAGTAGATGGGGAGAGAGGCAAACGCCCTGGCATGTCACGGAGGGAAATTTGAGAGACGGTCCAACTGGATGACGTGCCTCATCTTGTCCTCGGGGGAGACATCGCGTGGCGCGGCCGAGGCGGGAAAAACGAAGAGGAGTGGAGATGTCCAAGAAGGGGAAGACTGGCATGAAAGCGTCTCGACGGCGGCTCTCGCGGTGGTTGGTTTTGATCGAGTCGATTCTATTATTAGGGGGCGTTGATTGATTGATTACCCATCGCGTCTGGATTCCAGAGTGCACGTGGAGATGACGCCAGAAGAAGAATAAAACATGAGTCGAGGGCAGCCAGAGAAACAGAAGCCAAAAGGAAAAATTGAGTGGCCCATGACTTGTGGACGGGGAGATGCTTGGCAGGGGAAATTGGCCTTCAATTGGTTCCCTTTTTCTTTGGCCATAAAAAGGACTACTGCAAGGGACCGAGGGCATTTCAGGCATTGCCGCGTTGATTATTTGCGGGGTGCACGGTGGGAACGCGGACGCGCGGCTTTTGCAACTTTTGTGTGCGCGACCTGAAGCTGATGATGGGACGGTGAGTCTGGTGATTCCCGATGTGTACGGATACGTACGGGGTTACGGATACTAGGACGGTAGTTGGGACATCTCGAGAGGAAGCGGACGGGACGGTGAGGAACTCCACAAGCGTGGCAGTTCGCCCTGTTGATGAGGGCAAAAGAAGCCCTGATCGAGGTAGTCATGGGAGCCATGGGAGTCATGGGTGGTGAATGGGGAATGGGCAGTGTGGCTGCTTTTTGCTCCGATCAAGCGAGATTGGCCGCGAGTTGCCGTTTTGGGACCTTGGCCGTCGATTCGTCCAGGTTGATTCGCAGAAAATTGATTCTGGCCCCTCTCCTCTCTTTTTGACGATTCACCGTCCTTGGGTGTTTGCCCGCTTGGCTGGTGGTTTTTGGACGTCCTTTCAGGGAAGAAGGCAAACAAACAAGCAAACGAAACATGTTTGGGGCCCCCCCCTCGCCCAGAATGTGTGGTGGTTGCCCCCCTTGATGATGGGGTCGTCCACAGTCGATGGCTGCAATGCAATGCGATGCAGCTCGGCTGGGAAAGTTGATACATATTCGATAGACCATGTCGGTGCGGGTTGCATGGGAAAGGGACAAAGGAAGAAAAAGATAAAAAGGAAAAAAGCTCTCGCTTGGCCTCGAGAGTTTTGTTGCGTCTCAAAAGACGAGAGTTGTTCATGCATGATTTCGCGCAGACCGATGGCACAGACGGAGACTGTGGGGATGACAGCAGCATGGTCCCTGCCTCTCAAAGGTTGCCAAGGAACGAGCGTGGTTGGGCTTGGACAAAGTCGAGATGGCCAACCAAAAGACCGGATGGCCGATGCAGGCTTAATGACTCTCACGAGTTGATGAAGCAATCAGGTTCGCAGCTTCGCATGGTCGCACGCGACGGCCTCGAAAAGCCGTCCACGGGTCCCCCATTAATGTCAGCATTCCCAAGGCTCAGCCCAAAGAGGACACAACGGGGAACGCCTCGGGCCCAATGGGGGAAGGACGGCCCCTGGCGGCCCAGTCAATAAACCGCTACGCTACTGCAACCCGGCCGCCAACCACGCCATGCGCACCTGCCGTTCTGCCATCCACGGCCAACAACTTCGACCAGCGGCTTCCAAGGCAGGTACCAACGGTAGATGCTGCCCACGACTCCACCAGAGCAACCTTCCACCGCAGCTGCCAGTGAAACTAGGGACGGCAAGAACGGACAGGAAGGGGCAGGAAGGGGCAGGAAGGGGCAAGACCACCGTCTCAACCAGAATCACCGCCGACCGACGACAATTGATTCACACCCAACTCTTTCATTCACAAAGGCACATCTTCAACAACCAGGGTCAGCCTCCCCCGGCTTCGGGAAGAGCGAGCCAAGAATCAACATTGAACCCTCCCTGGCCTTCTCACGACAGAGCCCTCCAGTCTGGCCGCCCGGTTTCCCAGCTAATCTAGTGCCGCCTCCGCGCCCATGCCAGGAACCCCAGTTAGCTGCTCGCTGACGGAGACGCGCCCCATGGCCGGGCCTGCGGCCAATGCGGCTACGGCCACGCCAAATCCTTTCGAATGGCCTCGATTCAGAGCCCGGCTTGCCCTTTGGGTTCGTCCCCGTCGGCGGTCCTTTGCTGCGACGTTGGATTGGGAATGGTCGACATGCTGCTTGATTGCATGGTCCACCCACATCGCCCACTGTCCACAGTCCACAGTCGGGCATTGTGAATGTGGTCCCTCGTTGCCTCCGTCTCCTTCACCCGCTGGGTCCGGCTGGGTCTTCTTGCGGTCTTAGCTCTGTTCTTATTCTTGGTCTTGGTCTTGGGGAAAATGGTTATTTCCTCGACTGGCCCCCTCACTCGATGCTCATCTTTGCTCCTTTCTTACTCGCGCAAACGTTGCCCAGAGCCGCCGACGATCACTCCCTTCCCGGCCCGCCTGTCTGTTGGACCTCACATCGACGATCTCTTGATCAAGCTTCGTCGCGTCGTCTTCCGTCAGGCAATCCCTCTGTCGAGACAGCTGCTTCACTCTTTTGGCGCCGTCTCTGTCACTCCTTTCACCCTACTCCCTCGACGCGTTGCCGTCGAGCCCCGGACCCACCTGTACGAAAGTCTCGTCAACCTCGCATACAGACACAGACTCGACGACGACGGCTCAAGACTAACCTCACCTTTCTTTAATCTAAAACGTCGCCATCCAACGTCCCGTTCTTCCCGGTTTCTTTTTCCGTTCTGTCACCGTCTGTGCAGCACCATCGCCGCCGAGCCAACCACGCCCTCCGACGAAGCTACCGGGTCCATCGTGGTGAAACACGCAGCAATTTCCAAGCCAGACAACTGTCACTGTCTCGATATAGGAAGGATTTGCTGACGCCGCCTGCGCGAAGCATCTGACCTTTTCACCTTCTTCACCCTCCAGTTGGGCGACTTTTTCGCCTCGTCACTCGTTCACCATGGCCGCCTCGGCTTCATCTCACATCACACGCCCCGGCCTCCAACTGCCGCCTCTGCGGGTCGCCTTTTTCCTCGTGCTTCTGGTGTCTTGTCTCGCTTCGGGAGCTCTCGCCCGGGCAACTGAGACACGGCATCTCCGCATTCGCCGCGTCGACCCCATCTCGGAGCCGGAGCCGTCGATCCCTCCAGCTCGACATCCAGAGAACATCGACTACGGACGCGGGCAATTGAGGAGACGGGCCAAGTCTGAGGAAAGCGAACCAACCAGCACCGAATCTTCGCAACACACCAAGACCGCGACCGAGAGCGAAACCACAAAGGCGGCGGCAAGCATCACCACTCTCACCATTTCCGTCACCCAAGCCACCTCTACTGTCGACGTCACCACCTCCCCCCTTCCACAGGCCTTCGACGACAACCTCGACGCCGAACTCGATGATAGCGATTCCAGCAGCAACTGTCCCACCTTCCTCGATAGCGTTCTCAATGACCCTTCCTACGCGGCATGCTACCCCCTCTCTATGATGCTTCAGGTAAGTCGCAATGGCTCCAAGTTTAGTTGCCATGCGCCCCAGGTTCTGACCAGCTGGACAGACCTCGCAAGGCTTTTTCAACGCTCAGAAGCAGCTGCTTAGTATTGTTCGCGTCCTGGATGCAACATGCGCCGCCAACGTTACCTACTGCACCGAATTCTTCGACGGTGCTGCCAAGAACCTAACCGCTTCCGAGAACTGCAAACAGGAGTGGGACGACGGCGACACAACTGTAAAGCAGTTTCTCTACGGCCTTCAGGCCTATGAGATGATGTACCAGGCGACCTGCCTTCAGGACCCCGACTCGGACATGTATTGTTACGCTAATGCCGTGACCAACACTACCACTGCCTCCAACGCCTATTTTTACTATCTCCCCTACAACCTCACTCTCCCGGGCAGCACCGTTCCCTCCTGCAGTTGGTGTGTCCAGGAGACGATGGCCATCTTTCACACCGCTTCGGCCGATCGGTCTCAGCCTATTTCCAACACGTACGAAGCCGCAGCTCGCCAGGTCAACACCATCTGCGGCATCGACTTTGTCAACAGCACTCTCCCCAAGGCCGAGGTGTCCGCCAGCCCCGTTTTCGCGCCGTCATGGACCTCGGTTGTATTTTCCCTAATGGGCGTTGCCTTGATCAACGGCTTGTTATAAGGCGAAACCACGCGCCCGATGTGGTCCTGGATCGTTACTTAACGACCCTGACCTGGACCGATTTACTCCTTTTAATCATCACGTCTGCAGACCCTTCTTCACCTGGACCTGCTCATTCATTTCGGATATGATCTCTTTTTGGTAAATATATTTACGACTCTGATACCCTCACACCGTTTCGGCATCACAATTTCATTTTCTCGTTACCACGGCTCCCGTGGTGGCTCTCTGATACGACCGCGACGGAAACACAGCCTTTGTCATATTCTTTTTTAATCTCGAACCGGGAGGGCATCGATCATCACACATTATACGCTTCAGCATTAGACGGACTTGGTCGGCCAAAGTGTGCCCGACCCGGAGTTTACACAGCAACAATTGGGTCGGCGGACTCCCTTTATTATTGGCGCTTGTTGTATATAGCACATGAGAAACTTTGGTAGGTAGGAGAGGAGTGACACGGCGCGAGCTGTGGAAGGCATCCCGGATGCAAACGATGGCTACGTGCCGGATGGGCTCTTGAGGAAGCAAGAAGCTACCTTGCACAGCCTGCAAGAGTCGAGACGTGTGTGGTTCTACCGGAGGTAGAAACCCATGATCGACAAACAACAAAACATAAAAATGAATAAACCGTTTTAAATCATGCCTTCTATTCGCCGTCCCGTCTGCCCATCAAGGCCATTCCATGGTCTTACATGCGCGCTCTACTGCAGGCACTGGCGGTGTTGCATGACACATGTATGATACCAGGGGCCGGCCATGTGCTTGACCCTTACGGGCCAGGGAGCCACGTCAGTAGTTATGGCAAGGCGATATGGAACATGGCCTGTCATCAACTTGGCCCCTTCATCGGGCTGATCTCGTCCCCCCCCAGATTGGTTACTTGGGCGATGATGCGATCAAGTCGGCTGTCGCTCAGGTTTCCCTGCATCTGATCGGGCCGCAACGTATGCGAACACTGGGCATCCTTTGGTGCATTTGCCTTGCCCTCGAGGTAGAATGGTTCCCCAGAGAATCAAGGCATTCCGAAAACAAATCTTAGAGGCGATATCCTCGTTGACCTTGTCTGGCGTGGCCGTTCCCGAGCTGTAACGCTTCCGTCGTCAATCTAACCTGACCACATGTTCCTGCTGATGAGATATCATGCCACAAGCCATACATATCGAGAAGATCAAGCCTCGCAAAGGTAGAAAGGTCGAGTCGTAACAAAACAAGCGCTTCTGCGTCGCTTTTGATGCGTCCGAGTCCCTCGACGAGCATCAACCTCTGACGAGCCATCGCGACAAGGGAACACGGCAGCCGTACAAGCCGGGCCGAGTATCCTCACGAATTGGCCGGGAGAGGACGGCAGTGGACTCCCAAGAATACCCCAGCCATCTCCGGCTCAGTTGTGACTGAATCTTGCTCTTTGTCGACATGATCGCCCTCACCCCGATTTTCAACCCTAACTTGCTAAGCGTCGATTAGATCCGTTCACGGCCCGCGACGTCACAAAAGCGGCTGGGATAATCGGCCGTTGTAAACAGCGTAAAAGGAGCCTGCCGGAAGGATGCCGATCGGATACTTCCGCCAAGTATTTGCAGACCAAGTGCATTTACCGTCGCAGCGTTGGAAGGCGTTGTGCACAAACCGTCGATCGAGCATCGATAGCGCGTGTGACGTGTCTCGAGCGATCTGACAAGGAGGAGGAGGCATCAAAAGCGGACCGGCCGAGAGCCGCGTGCAGCATTGGTGCGTACGTATTGGCGACTCTCCCCCTCGATCAGGGTTCCGAGGTAAGGATTTCGGGCAAGACGACTGTTGGCCGTCATTCTGCTGCCCTGACAACAAGATATACTTATCTGCACAGTAACACAAAGCTGACGAGCAACCAAATGACACTTCTGCCATGTTATCCAGGAAGAGCCCGGCAACGGGCTGAAACCGACACAGCAACAGCGCAAGTTAGCTGAGATATCTCATGCACATGTGCTTCTGAGATAACTCGAGGATCCATGATGGCACGGACATCCAAGACAGGCTAATGCGAGCCAATGTGAGGGGTGAAGGCCGCGTCAATGCATCCCAGGTTCTGACGGGGACAGCTCAGCGATTGCCATGATCTGATCAATGGCCTGGCCATATGCTGGTCGTGAGGGGTTGGCCTTGTCCGGTTGCATTAGAGCAGCTTGGGGACTGATCCGGCGGGGGATTGGCTGGGCCAGGCAGCGAGTGCATTTGGAAGGCGCGACAGGGGTTGAAAAGCACCGTCAATCCCAGACGAGACGGGAAAACTTGCCATGGCAGTCCAGGGCTGACCACCATCCACAGGCCGGGTTCGTGGCGCTCCCAGGGTATTCGTACGTACATGATACCGTTGGAGGCATGGGACGGGGAAGGACGGCTGCTCAAGGCACATGCCAACGGGAGGCAGGTCATCGAGCAACCCAACAGTGGCAGCGCTAGGTGCGTAGGCAGTGGCTAACCCCGGGATCGAGCAGGAGGAGGAGCCTGCCGCGTCGATAGTCGAGGGTGAGCCGCAGTTGGTGCCGAACGGCTTGCCTGATGCTCCCTCGCTAGATGGTGGAGGTGATGCAAGAAAGCAAATCCGGGAATGGGCGCGTGTGATGTGGATGGGGAATGCTTGCCCAGCATCACATCTGCCAAGCGAATGAAGCGGTGAGGACCACAGCCCAGTCTGTAAAGAGCATGGGCTGATATTTGCTGACTTGAGGTCCATTATTAGACCATTGGGATCTTCGTCTGTACCGGCAAAGGGCAGATCATCCAAGTGACATGGGAAGCATGGGCCGTGGGAACCATGGCGGGCTGTTCTTGTGTAACCTGTCACTTGACATGTCAGTTGGAGCCAGCCGTGCGAGGTAAACTGAATGAAGCCTCGTGGTTGTCCTTGGACGCTGGCAGTCTTGTTCCACCACCAACCGTGGCCTCTCAGCTTTTCCGTCGCCGTCAGCACCAGCGGCAGCCACATTTCCCACCCTTGAAAGCCACTGACAATCCCAAAATACCAAAGGGAGCAGCTTCGGCTGGACGTTGCTTTTGTGGTGTGGGGTTGAACTGAGCGGGCGCTACTGACGGCGAGCCAGCATCACCCTTGTGCCTCGCCGATCACCCTGTCAAATCAGTCTAGGCCAGAGGAAGCCGGCTAGCGAGACCAATAATTGGCACGTTTTGGCAGTTGGTTGAGGTAGCAATATCAGCTGGTCAAGGATTCGAAATCCAACCCTTTCTTTGACTTGCCAATCGTTCTTCTGTCGTTGCTGTCGGATGTAGTGTAACTCGACCGTGTTCCATCGCCTCCGACCGGCTCAAGCTAATCGGTGCACAGCCTGTCAGTGCTTGAGTTTCGGAGAGGGGTTAAGGTTGATGTTTGTGAGAAGAGACAACTCGCTTTGACGGGTGGCTTTGCGCCATGTACGGCCTCGACGAGTCCAGAGACCTGGGCCCGGGCCGATCGGGGCAGTTGATGGAGGGGTGTGCGGCAAGGGAGGCGCCTTGTTTGACATGATCAGGCGGTGGCGAAGGGAGGCTCGGTGACGGCGGTGATATCTTTGGTCTCGAAGAGTCGTGAGGGAGTTGATGTTGGAGGGAAGAGGGCATATCGGACCATGGCCACGAGCTCTGGGCCCCAGATCACATTCTTCCAAGGGACATCAGCGGCCGATGGTTCGTGTCAATCGACCGAGTCCCAAGGCGCTGGAAACCCGGGAAATCCTGACGAGATGCCCGCTACGAGCCGGCGGGAGGTGTGGGAACCGGGGAGCGGAAGGAGGCGGAAGGAGGCGGAGGGATGGGGGTGAGCAGGGGAGGGAAGCACCAGGATGCAATGGGATAAGAACAGGGGCTAGCTGAAAGATTGTCGTTGGGCAGGACAGAGGGCGATGAAATTGGTGTGCTGGTTGGTTGGTTGGTTGGTTGCTTGTTGGTGGTGGTATCGTCTTCGTATGGAGATCCAATTAATGTTTGCTCCCTTCAATGCTTGGCTCGAGTGGAGCTGGCAGGAGCGGGCACCGATGGCAGTTTCAAGGTTCCTTCCCCGACTCCTCCAGCTTGCATGCTTGCCTGCCGATGCAGTACGAGGTTCCGAGTACAATGTGCTAATGTTGGACTTAAGCGAGGGTGAGGAATGTGCCTGCCCAGTGCCGACGGGAGGTTATAGTGCCACTGTAGGACTCGAATCCGGGCTGTTCCTGCCAAACAGGTTGCCCACGAAGGCGTTACGTATCTGACCAGTGGCAGCTTCCCACAAGTACCATATCTAAGATCAAAGGAAGGAACTTTACAGCGCTCTTGCTGGATACTAACTCATAGGTTGGACTAATTCCTCAGGCACCTATTTCGTCCCATCAGCCGCTTGGCGCTTGTTCCAACTTCAGCCCACGCCCCATCCGTACTTCGTACTTTCCGAACAACTACGCCGCTGCGAGCTTGAGCTTGGTGGCTTCCCTGCGTCAAATCCAACCTTGTCCCGCCCAGACCAAGTCTCTGTAGGGAGGGTAATGACACGAAAGAGTTGCAGTATCGACGAAGCATCACAGTTGACACGGGTTTGCCACATTGTCTCAGCTCTCTGACTGTCGTCGCGGATATGCGGACGGAGGCCGGAGCAACAAACCCTGAACGGGAGCGATGCCAGCCTTTGCATCCCTGCAATGGCTTTCTAGCGCCAGACCCATCAGTCAAAGCGGAAACGACGACAGATGACCACCAACCGTCGAGAGCGAGTCCTTGCGATGCTCCATGGGGCGCCAGCAGGTGCATGCACTGATTGCCACGGTAAGCAGCGAGAAGCCACGAGGAAGGGTAGCGAGATTTTCGCTCTGTTTTGCTTCGTTTACCTAGGCGGCATCTGGTTAGGGATTCCAGATTCGAGGTTGACAAATAACGAGCCCGCGAGGCGTTGGAGGGATCATGACGGCGGTGGTGTGGGCATGGCAGATGGACGGGGACAGGGATATCGGCGGAAGCGCAGCGGTTCGTAATTACAATGGCTCCCTCCAACACCCATGCCGAGAAAACGGGATCCCCCATTGACTGTCTTGCATTTCCCTGCCAGGAAGCTGGTGCATTGGTGCTGAAATTTAGGGCGGCTTTGCGAAGCACCAGCGACTGGGCTGACGAGGGACGTTGATCTCGAGGGGGTCCAACCATCCAGCTTCGATGGTCGAGTCGAGCTAACATGCTTAGAGACGCCGGTCACGGCAATGGCCCCCGAAGACGAGCGAGGACCCTTCTTGACCTCAGATGTATCCGTACGTCGTATTCCTTGTCTACAGCCTCGTTGGTCGGGACCGAGACACAATTGCAGCATCTACGGATAAGCCACCGAAGGCACCGATAACCAGACACAGACACCTACCCAGTACCTACCTACTACCTAGTACTTAAGTACTTAAGTAAGGTAGGTAGGTACCCACGCACAGTTGCATTGGCAGCCTGATAGGTACTTACTTAATCTTGGCTCCGTCTCCGCCATTTTCCACATTCTTCCATGATATTTCCTCCATGCACCTTTGCTGACTGCCACTACTGTGCCGTACGCTACAGGCCGGGCCTCGATCTCGGCGGCCCTGAGGAATTGGAGTTGAGGTAAATCCTTCTCTTCCGTTCTCCGTCGGCCGATCCCCTCTCCCTCGAAGCTAAGGTACAGTCCACTCCCGCCCGTTTCCAGATTCAACATCCCAACATGCAACGCACCATTGATCGGCCTGCCCCCCCCAGCTTCTTTCCTCTTCTCCTCGACGGCTCGCGTCCACTTCGCTCCCCTCCACACCCTCCACATCCTTCCCGACCTTGGCTATCCTTACTCCACCGTCTCACACCATCTCCAACCCTGCGTCCATCGCACCCTTTGGTGTCGTTCTCCCTTCATTCATAATCCTACCTCTCCTCCCTTGCCTCCGGGCTCCAGCGCACAAGTAAGTACACATGCACGCATACAGGACACCAACGCATTATCAGAGACGCCGGCCGTTCTCCGATTAGCAAAGACCCGTTGGCCACGCTCGACCATTGCCATCACACCCCTCCTCTTGCACTCGCTTAGTAACAAAGGCATCCAGTCACGGCCTCCGGCCAAATTGAAGCCACTCACGCAAGACTCTGCCCGAACCCACCCACCGGGTCCGAATTGTGCGCGGCCTCGGGAGGGGATGCGCCCTCTCGCGTGAGAACAAGTTGCTCTTGTCTGTCCGTTGTCCTCGCGCCGACACGCCCCGTTTGCCCCGTTGCTGGTCCTGGCCGTGCCGGCGCCACAGGGCTTGACAGTCTCCAAATCCGGATGTTCGTGGGGTTGTTAGGCCACCAGCTCTCTCGGATCGCTCTCATCATTTCCTCCCTCTTGTCTCAACCTGGACCACGACGTCCAGTAAGCCTCGATTCATCCCTTGATCGTCAAATTTGCCATTACGGGGCGTTCTCCTGTCTCGGCGCCGACCCACGCTCCTCTGACATCGCACTCCCCTCCCCGCGCTTGAGACGCCTCTGCCTTCACCACTTTGCGACAGCCGTCACCACTGCTTTGACACCACCCGCCCTGTGGACCCATCCGCATTCCCATTTCCAGCCGATTCCCTGGAAAGAGTTGAGGTGCTGGGGCTTCCCGTCGTTTTGTCACCTCGAGTCACCTAGCCTCTATTCTCATTGGGCGCTGCTTGGGTATCCTAAGCCATGTAAGTTTGCTCAATCGACGCAAGCGATCTGAGCCACCGCTCACCTCTTCATAAGCTGGACACAGTTTCTTTCTTTCCCTCTTCATGGTGATTCTCCCTTCTCGAGGGCCCAAATTCCATGTCCTCCACCCTCGTCGAAACAACTTCCCACAGGCTTGGGGACCCAGAAGCCATGGCACGCCAATATACGACAGCGTGGGCTCATGACCCTCGTTACCCTCCTCGCGATCCAGCCGTGAACTCTTCTCGCTACCATGCTCAATCGCCTCAAGACTCCCGATTTTCTCCTCCCCCGAGCCTCCCACGCGGCACGCCTGACGGCTACGGCCTGTCCCAGGCACAATCTCCTCAACACCAGAGGTTCCCTTCTGGATATTTCACTGCCGCGATGCCTGCACCCAGTTCGCATGTCTCATATCCACCTCCTTCTTCGCCGTCTCGTCACACCCCGCCTGCGCCTGCCGACCAGCAGAGGCATCGTGGCTCCCAGGTGGCCCAAAATCCCCCGTCAATGGCTCGCCCTACCACGGCGGATCCCTCGCACACATATCAGCGCCAACTCGTTCCGCGACCCCCTCGAGAAGATGTGGCACCCGGACCCGAAACCTCTGCGCCCGCCTACGTCCCTCGTCCCCTCGTTCCACGTCGACCCAATCACCACGGGTCGGATCGTCAACGAGCTCCTTCGACCGCCGCCCCGATGCTTATGAAGCCGCTTTCAAGTCTCCCACCACTACCGCCTATCGAGACTAGGGCTGACCCAATGAGAATTGCGGACATCTTGAGTGACGATGGCAGCACTTCTGCGAGGGCTCCTGGTAGTAGGCACCCTAGTATTGTCCTCGATGCGGAATACAAACTCCGGATTCGACAACAGCCAGTGGCGGCACGATCGTGTGGTTTTGGCGAAAGGGATAGGAGAGTCATCGACCCGCCTCCGATTGTACAGCTTCTCGTCGAGGGTCCTCACCTCAGCGAGGAAGAAAAGAAGAAGCGCCTACGGTACTGCCATTACGTCATGAGCTGCTCAATCTACGATGAGTCTGGGACTCGGGATGCTGCCTTTATGCCGGAAGAATACCGGCAACAACGACGTCTCATGGGCTCGCTTGCCGGCGCTCCATTCGTAGGCAAGGATGAATTCGGCGAAGAGGGCTGCTTCTTTTGCTTTCCAGATCTCTCTTGCCGGACTCCGGGGGCATTCCGTCTGAAATTTAGTCTGGTCATGATCGACCCCGTTCGAGCAAGAGAAATTCGACACTTTCCGGTTCTCGTCGAAGTCAAGAGCGACGTCTTCAACGTCTACAGCGCCAAGGATTTCCCAGGCATGCAAGCCAGCACAGAGTTGACAAAACGCTTGAAAGAGCAGGGCTGCATCATCTCCATCAAGAAGGGCGCCAACGAAAAGGGAAAAAGCGCCAGGCACTACGAGGATTCCAGTGAAGATGACGATGACAACCGCACGTCTCATAGTAAGAAGCAACGGCGCTCGAGCCGGCGATAGAGGCATCAGGCTCGTGGGATCACATGGCGTTGAATGGGGTTTGAAGACATGCGCAAAGGATAAACGGCAAGGACGGCGGGTACAGGCGATTATGGACGATTTGTGGATAGTCAGGTTTCTTATTTCTCTCTATTCGTTCACGGCGAACATGATGATATATTCTGGTCAAGGCTCATGCGCCAGCATCGTTTCGTTTCCCGCACCCACGAGTTTCTGTGATTGGAACATGGGCACTCTACCTCCTGACCGGCCGGGGCTACAAAGAACGGCAAGGGACCGAGTTGACGTCAGACATCAGAACGGGACGAGTAACTGACTGCATCTCAACGACTCAACTCGGGGCCGTGGGACAGATTCGGCAGAGCGTTACCGTTTCCCATTCGGGATTGGATGAGAAGGGGGGGGGGGGGTCGATCCCAGGCCAGGGAGGCTGCGGCTGCACGCTCTAGGTTTGAGCCATCGAGGCTTGGCAAGGCCACGCAGGCCTCAGCTCAAGCCTCGATGAGGGCGGGCAGGTGATGGACAAGGGCCAGCTTGAGCGCATGTGGTCAGCCCCCCCGGCCTGTTCAGAGAGAACAACGGTTAGCGGGGAGTGAGGAGCAAGTCAGCTGTCGAGCAGGATATTCCAGTCTCAGCAGTTAAAAAGGGGGGGGGGGGGGGGGGGGGGGGGGGGGGGNNGGGGGATGGTCGGGGGGTTCCGAGTCTGTCCGCAGTCACGCATCGGGGGCCTTTGGAATGCAAGTGACGAGGTCAAGCACTCGGTTGAGGATAGGCTCGACGCCCGCTTGCTGTCTCACCGCTGAGACCGGGAGGATGGGAAAGTGACGGTCAGAACCGAGGCCGAGCACCTCGATGGACGGTCTGGATCCAAGTCTGGAGCCGACTTGCACAAGGAACCACCAAGCAAGATGAGGGTGCCTCCTGGTACCCAGAGTCCTCTCGTTGGGTCCCAATGTACGTCCCGCCAATCCACCAGCTGCATCTGGCAGCGGCATCAAATAGAAACGCAAATTGGACCGACGGGGCACGGAACTGATGCCGGCTCCCTAGCCGTGTCTTGCCGTGGGCGTTTTGCACAAGAGAGAGAGAGGATGCGGCCCTCACGTCTCACCATTTGAGGGCCCATCTGCAGCCACAGGGCGGCCAGGCCATTACTCATGGCCTCAACAAAAGGTGTCTTGCTCTCCCACCACTGCCAGTTCACGAGGAGAGAGTAGAGACGGAACAGTACAGTCCCCCTTGTGGCTCCTGGCAGGCGTCGCTCTGCACGCGAGTATTCTAGGTGCACACATGGCCATCCACGGGCTGCATTACTCATGGCAGGCCGGGCCATGGGCTTCTCTGTTTCCCATGCTGGCCCAGTGCCGCCCGCCGCCCGCTGTCAAAATCCGTCTTTTGTCCGGCTTCGTCCAGCCACAAAGAGGGGTGGAGCTGCGTGCCGTGTGAAGGGCTGTCGCAATGGGCACGCAGCATTCTCCTCGTCGGTCGATGCTTGGACGACAATGGTCCCTCGGCCACGCCTAGGACGCGGCAAAACAATGGGCGAGGCCGCCGTGGCCCTCGCTTTCCCGCAACCCTGATTCCCAGAGCGTCTTCGGCGCTGACGTGACGAGCATGGAATGAAGGGCAACCATCAGGCAGCCTCTTCACGTTTGTGTCGTGCCGTCTTCTCCACATGAGAAAAGCCGGCGGTAAATTAAGGCTGCAAATCCGGGCCCCCTTGCTTGACAGTTGATGCTACTGAATGCATGTCTCACCTAGTTTGGCATGGAGGCTCAGGCGGAGAGTCGAGGCGAAAGAGGTAAGCCTATTGGGAGCGAGAGGAGGCTTGGAGAGGTGCCTTCGAGCAAGCTCTTTTCCCGTCTCCGTTCCTCTCCCCAGGCTGACATAGTCTCAGCCCTAGGTCTTGTGACCGCAGGAGGCGTTGGAATCCGCCGACGGTGAGTTGAAACATGGCCTTGGCCGGGGCGTGTCTGTAAAGAACAAAGTGCGTTGCCTGAAGAGGCGCCGAAGGCCGCGGCCGCCATCCCCACGACCGTCTCCGCTCAGAGTGATATATTTGGAATTGAAGCCTTTCACTTGAGAGAGATTCCGCCTCCTCTCACAGGAGGCAAAACCCTATGGGAATAGCCCGGCAACCTTGTCTCCCCTCGTTTTCAAGCACGATGCAAAGCTTGCATCCGCATCGAGAAAAGCGGCTGGCAGGGGGAAGGATGAAACAGCCAAAGCCGAGGAGAAGTCGGAAATGACAAGAATCCAAAGAGAAAATGGCTTTTTTAGATGTGTGACAGCGACGGGCACTTTGGAGTTGAGACAGCGGGACCCGTGATAGAGGGCAGAAATGGGAACCAATACAGCTGCATTCCGGCCGCGGAGACGAAGGACACGTCGCGATGGGC
This sequence comes from Thelonectria rubi, assembly GCA_013420875.1. Classification (NCBI taxonomy): domain Eukaryota; kingdom Fungi; phylum Ascomycota; class Sordariomycetes; order Hypocreales; family Nectriaceae; genus Thelonectria; species Thelonectria rubi. The sequence goes on from WMHX01000053.1 coordinate 634,782, forward strand.
GACGAGAGAAGAAGTGTCTCGGAGGGGTTTGCGGGCCGATGGCGGACGAGGACCAGAGCTTGAGCAGACGTGCCTGCATGCGTTGAGGGGGGTGCTGTTTTCTCTTCTGTCGCCATGTGAATGGAGGGCAAACGGCGGTGACGGGCTGCATGAGCTGGTGGTGTCTTGGACACACGTTCTTGGAGGGCGCAGATAAGACTGGATGCCGCCGATGCCGTCTGCTACGCCGCAGGAGAGCAGACATGAAGTCGGGCCGGCATGGTTTGTTGAGCTCCAGGCGGGTGGGCACTGCAGGTTTTCGTGCCGAGAGACTTATGCGGAAGAGCGGGCTGGACAATAGTCTTTGAATCTGGACGGGTGACAGTATTTGACCGCCATAGGCCCGTTGTCACCCGCCTTGTAGAGGATGGGTTGATAGCCTAGGAGGGACTTGGGCCGTGTAAGTAGCAGACATACTTGCCGCTTCCTTCACAGCAACTTTCGAAAGACGACGGTAGGGATAGACAGCCAGTAAGTCTTGAAATCCGATGACATGGATAGACAGCCAGTAAGGCTCGAAAGCCGATGGCACGAATAGACAGCCATCAGTCTCGGAAGCCAATCGCATGATTCGACAGCCAGTCCTTGCTCCAAAGTCAGTCTGCCATGAAGTCACTCACCCATCTCATCCCAACTGATCAATAGAACCAATAGAAGCCCGTCCGATGTGAGACGAGCATGCCCTCAATTATAGGCCAGCGCCCTGGCACCAAAAAGGCTTCTTGTGCATGGTGAGATTGGCGGTAAGCCTGGGGAGCTGCTGTGACCTGAACAAAAGTGCCCGGAGTTGCAAGATCGTCACCGCCTTGGGAGATGCCACAGTATGAGTTACACCTGGGTGAGAGGCTTCACCAGAACCAAGTTTATGCCAGTTCTGGGAGTTTTGTCTGCGCCCGACAACCGTCACAGACGAGTGATGGGCATCTTATGACTCTGACGCCGTGATGAAGTTGCTGCCGCACATTGGCTCAAACGCAGGAGGGGTTCGTTGAAACAGCTTCGACAGAACAAACAAGTCTCGTGATGACAGTCCCTGCCTCTGAGTCAGTTGCTTCAAGTTGCAGAACCAGACAGCCGTTCGCTGGAAGTGACCAACAACCCCTTGGGTATCTTCGTGCCCAACCTGAAGTCTGAATACTGGTCATCGACTCATTCACGTCACAGCGTGTTTCGCTCGATCCTGCAGTCTTCCGAATAGGGGATGGCTTTGTGCGCCGGCGGGATCACCTGGAGGCTTGATCAGGTACGTGATCTCTGATCTGTCAAGTGAGCCACGAGACCAGTATCGGACGATACATGCAGTGACCAAGAATCAAGAGCGAACCCTCACCGTAATTAAACGCCGGCGCGATTCCATCCTTGGAAGTGTACGCATTTCGTAAAATGACCCTTGTGTGACAGAACGAAAGTCGTGGATGTTGCGAAGACGACATTGCCCATGACGCAAATCACCTTGTACATGGCTCACCTGCCGGACCGGCTAAAATTACCCAATTATGCTCGCAGGAGGACAATATTTCAAGGAGAGCATCGTCTGGCAAGAAGGATTCTGTTGCATAGGGGTGGTTTGTGCCTCCTGTTGAGAGACTCAGCTTTGACATGATGGACGCGGGCGTAACGGGGTGAAACTGTTTGCTATTGCACTCAGAGAAGGTTGAAGTCGGTACGAAGATGCCGAATTACTCCATGCATTGCTCTTCTAGGCAACTCGCAATCTAACGGGATCGACTAGACGGGCATGTGATGCGAACCGAGATCATGGTAAAGACCAAGAGTTGGACGGTTTGGTCCTCGGGCCGGCAACGGTTGATTGCTGACTGTGGGTATCGAGGTTCAAGCATCTGGCTCATCGGTGGATGGAGAGAGTCCCTCAGCTGGAAGACTGGAGTTATAGGGGTTGCTGCATTTCGCATCGAGTGTAGCCTGACGGGTATTGAGTCGGACAAGGATGTCATCATAAGGCGGGAGCATTAAGAGCCGGACTGTAACAGGATTAGGGCCGGGCCGAATGGAGATGGGAAACTGGCAAATGGGCAACTTTGGAAGCCTCCTCGAAGCCTCGGGGACATGTTGAGCGAACGAGACACGGCCACATGCCACAGGCTGCGGTGGTGCTGAAGTCCAGAGTGCGGAAATGGGTTCATGTATTGCCTTGTTGGCAAGCAACTACTGTCGAAGCGAGCATGCAATCGAGGTGCCAGCTGTTCATGCTGCGGGCGTAGCGAACATGTCGGTGGCTGATGTAATGCAGGCCGGAGTCGACGAGACTCGACTTGTTTGTGAGGGTGGGCTGTTTGGTCGCCCATTCGATGAGGAGTTGCAAGGTAATGTGGCCATCTGGGGAGTTCATTCACGGTCATCAACCAGTGCATCTTCACATTATGTAAGCTCATCGAGATTCCTTCGTGGAAGGAGAGAACGAGGATGAAGGAAGGAAGGAAGGAAGGGAGGGAGGGAGGGAGAATGGTAAGAGCCGGCAAGGAAGGAGCAGGCCGGCGGCTGCGGGTTTGACCAGCGCATCATCACCGACCAACACTCCAAGCCCCAAAAACAACTCGAAGCCTCATCTTTTCGTCGTCTTCTTCTTGGGCATTGGCCCAATCGCGAATCGCCCGTTCAAATCTTGGCCCCAGACTAGTGCGTTTCAGGACCTGTGCCCCTGAAAGGGCTGCACCGCTGCAGCCACTTGGCGCGCATCCTTTTCAGGGTCCTCCCTTTGACCCCTGGCTAACACGTTTGAAGACAGATGCAAACGACGGAACCCCAGCTCTGGGACAACAATTGAGCTTATTTTTCTACTTGGACCTGGTTCTTCTTCCGCCTTCCATTCCGCCCTTCGGAGAACGGAGCCTTCCTTTGACAGGGATCCGAGTCTCAGAGACTTCAAAGCAACATGCAGTCATATGCATTGTCCATGTTGTATGCCGAATGGGAGCGCTGCTTTGTTTGAAACGCCCGACCCGTTTCGCTGCCTGGGAAACGCAAGTACATGGGCAAAGCAACCATCAGCCTCTCTTTCATGGCCGCTTGTACCCCCTTCCCCTTCCCCTTCCTTTAGAACGAGGCAATTACAAAGGAAAAGGAAGAAGAAAAAACTCAACAATGAAGCCGAATCAATAGATCGCTTCATCAAGCGTTGGTCCCGTCGCTGTTGACGGCCATCAACCACGAGGAGAGCGTGACGCCACCGCCAGTCCCGTCATTAACCCCTGTCTGTCTACGCTCAGATCTCTCGGCTGGATGCCGGCGGTTGAAGAACGGTCGCCTGAGCCCTGCAGTCTCCAAATGATCTGCAGTGGGGGAGACTGACGGTCCATGTCGCTTGTGCTTTTTGTTCGGGGGCCTCTTCGACTGGGTTGTCTGTGTGAGACGACGCTGTGCAACAGGAATAGGTGCCCCTCCTCCTTCAATATAATCCCGTCAGCAATGGGCATGGATATTTTTGGTCTTCATGGTGCTGCGAGGGGCAGCCAGAAAGGATGTCCTTGGTATCAGCTCGTATCCGAGATGCGGTTACGCTGCCAATGGCTGCAAGAATTGTGCAGTCACAAACCCACGTCGACTGGGCTCGATTCGCCTTGGGCCTCATCTCTGTCTCCCTCCATATGTCGGTGTGCTCAACGCCAAGTTACACCAAGAGCCAGCGCATCACCGCCAAGTACAAGAGCGCAAGGCACCATCCGCTAACACGACAAAGCTGGACGGAGCCAGAAACAACAGCCGCCGAGCCTCCACTTCCGACCCCTGGTCCCATTGAGGCGCTCATGGGCACCATCCCATCTTCATGGCCCTCAACCTTGGAGCCACAATCTAATCTGCCATGTCAATGCGGAAGTTCGGATGCAGGAACGTACGGACCAGAGGCCCGAAGCCATGGATGGGAAAGCACAGGGCTGCAAGCCTTCACCGACCGGGCGGCGTTCGTGACTCAATGTCGGAGGCGGTTTGCTCACGGGGGGAAACACTTGGCATGACGGGCGACACAAGCTGAGGAAGTGCGGCGTGAACGAAAGGACCGGGTGATCCAATGACGGGCGCCTGTTGTTACTGAAAGGCTGTACTCGTGGGTACGGTCTGCTGGAAGGTCGACAAAGAAACAGATGAGGCCCTGGCGACCCCTGACTCCTTGAGCGCATCGCCACTCCGGCATGGCCATGTTTGGCCGGGCGGCAGACGGTGAATGAGTGCTGCAACTGCACCTGAACTGCACCTGCAACTGCACCTGCACCAACTGTTCTTCGTACGTGATCCGAGTGGCTGTTCTATCCGTGGCTTCACGGCCTTGCATGGAGGCCGGCCCCTGGCAGGAGAGACCATCAGTCCTTCCCAGCCGCGGGCGCTATCAATATTCCAAGCAGCTTACTGCAGGTACCTTACTCTTCGGGTCGCAGCTGCCAACAGCCCTGAAGGTAGCCTACTCTCGGAAAGGAAGCAGCGCAGCCTGAGGCTCATGGTCGGTCCTGCCGCCACTCGGGCCACCCTGGCGAGGTACGTACCCAATGGAAGCAATGATCTCACAAGACCCTCCTTCACCTTCTTCGTCCAACCTCGCCCTCCTCTTATTCTCGTTTCTTCCCTCACCCTCTTTTTTTTCTTTTCCCACTCTCTTCGTACACCACAGAAACTGCTGAGCACGTCCTTTCATTTATTTCCTTTCTTCGCTCTCTTCTTCGCAACAGGCCCCTCCTGTTTGCTCCTCTCATTCATCCATCTTTCGTTCGTCAACCACGTCGCCTCACTTCGGCCTTGATTCACTTGCTGCCGCGAGGTATTTGTGTTGTGTTGGACCACACTCGTTCTCTCAGGTGCTCCGGTATCGCCTATAACCTTACACTTCGTTCTGGCTTTCTAAGCCCAACTTCATTCTACTTGGTTGTCGCCGTCCCAGAGACCGTCAAACCAACCGCCGCTTTACCCTCGTTCTACTTCAACAACTCCGTTCAACTCGAAACTCATCTCACGCCTTGCAACTGCCGAAACCATGAAGCTCACCGCCGCCAACACCATCGCAGCGCTCGCGGGAGTCGCCGCCGCCAAGGACACGGGAACCTTTGCCGTCTTGCACTTCAACGGCAAGGAACTGACCAAGGGTCGCGTAGACCCCATTCTCACTCCCGGAGAGGTCTTCACTCACGTCCATAGCGTCATGGGTGGTAGTGGTTTCAGCAAGTCTGCCACTGGAAAGGATCTCCTCGAGTCCAAGTGCAGCAACGCCAATGTCAAGGGCGACAACAGTGCCTATTGGTTTCCTTCGCTCTACTTTCACGATCCCAAGACTGGCAACTTTGAATCTGTCGACATGTACTACTTCAACGCCTACTACTTGTAAGTTTCCATGTCGTCTCGTCAACTAGTTTCGAGCCCCGCTTGTCCTTGCTCATTGTGTTTCATGAAACTAACTCGGTACCTAGTTTCGAGGCGACCAATGATGATATCAAGGCTTTCCCAGTCGGCCTGAACATGGTCTCAGGCAGTGCCATGACCCGTGTCATGCCCGAGGCAGGTGCCACGGCCAACCTTGATCCCTCGAAGGGTCCTGTCAACCCCGCCAGGATCACCTGCCCGCGTCTCGAAAACATCTATGACCCCCCTTCCTGGAACCCCGACTCTGATGGTACCATGCAGGGCGTGGGAGACCCAAACAACTTGGGCGAGGGAGTTGGCTTTCCCTATCGAACCTGCGATGGAAAGTACTCCCCTCTCCGCGCCGACGTTCACTTCCCCTCTTGCTACAACCCTGACGCTGGCCTCACCGACTACAAGAACAACATGGTCTTTCCCTCGGACAATAGCGGCAAGCTCGACTGCCCTGACGGCTACACCCACGTCCCCCATCTCTTCTACGAGGTGTACTGGGACACTCAGAGTTTCCAGGGCCGCTGGGAGGAGGGCAAGGACGACCAGCCTTTTGTCTGGTCCAACGGCGACGTGACGGGCTACAGCTCTCACGCCGACTTCATCGCGGGTTGGGACGAAGATCTCCTCCAGCACATCATCGACACGTGCGACGCTGGTACTGGCGGCATGGACACGTGCCCCGGTCTGTTTTATGGCACCAACTCTGAGGAATGCCACATCGAATCCGGCGTGGACGAGAAGGTTGATGGCACCCTGAGCAAGCTCCCCGGCGACAACCCTCTCAGCGGCTTCAAATACGGCAGTGGCAGCTCCGACAGCTCAGGCAGCTCGGCCTCGTCGTCGACTGCTGTCAAGACGTCGTCAAGCGATGCCACATCCAAAGTGTCTGGCTCTGCTCAGTCTACTGCTGCTTCTAGCACGGAATATTCTGTCCAGCAGGAGCCCACAAGCGAGGCTTCTCAAGCGAGCCAGACTGTTGAGGCTGTTTCGTCTTCCAAGAATGTCTACTCTTCGCCTGCGGCTGAGTCTGCGACGTCTCAGACCGAGGCAGGCCAGGCGACCAGTGTCAGCACGCACCGTGCCAAGGCGACGACGTGCAGGCAGCGAGTTCACACGGTCTGGAACACGGTGACGGTGACGGCCGAGGCTCCCAAGCAAACGGATGTTTACAAGCGGGATCACATCCGCCGTCACGCTCATGGCCATGGTCGCCACTAAGCGGGAGCCTTTTGTCTTTTCTCTTCTTGAACATTAGAATTTTAGGGAAACGGAGGTGGGTAGCCTTGGGTTACTCGGGTCGATGTTTCGCCCTGCGATATGTTGCACATGGATCTGGTGAAATGTCGCGAACGGATGGGTATAGCGAGGGCGATTTCGGGCGGACAATGTTTCTTTACCTTGACCAGCCTTCGTATGGGGGTTGGATATTTCGATTCTTGACTTGTACATTATTTCAGGCACATAGTTTCGCTCTTCGAGGCCCAGTGCCGCGAAGAGAGCATGCCCGGTATGACTTGGGGCAGGAAATGGAAATGAATGAGCAGATGACTTTACTGTGTCGTGTTGGTTCATTTCCGCAAGGCTAACCGCCATGGATCATTTCCAGGTCCGGGGCTTGCATCCTGTCGTTGGTGGTTAATTAAGCAGAGCGCCAAGGATCGAGGCCAGTTGGCTGTGGCGTGCGCGCCGGCGAAGGCGACAAAGAAGAGACATATGGCTGCTGAGGTGTCAACCGAAGCTCTTATCTAGGCCGGGGTTCCCTCTTTGCCTCCCTCGTCTTTGCTTTCAGTACCCGTCTCCAAGACGCTTCCTTCCCTCTCCCGTGCCATCGAAATGCGTCGTCCGTCGCGGCCGGGCTTCTGGCTCAACTTTGACGACGCCCGGCGGGGGCTTTCGCGACGGGGGTCGTGCCCCAGATCTTCGACCTGCTGGCGTGTCCATCCTCGGAGAGCGCGTGCCCCTTTGACGAGGAGCGGTGGCGGCGCCAAGGGGACGCGCGGCTGGCCCCGGGGTTCCGGCACGCGCGCGACCCGCGGTACCTGCTGCGGCCCGAGGCCATCGAGAGCGTCTTCGTGCTGTGGCGCGTGACGGGCGACGAGGAGTGGCGCGACGTGGCCTGGGACATGTTCCGGGCCGTGGTCGAGGCGACGAGGACCGGGTACGGGAACGCCGCCATTGAGCATGTCACGAATCCCGACTCGCCCAAGATTGACTCCATGGAGGTGAGTGAGCAGTACACACGTCGTTGTGACTTGTTGGAGAAATCATGCTGATACCACTGGGCAGAGCTTTTGGCTGGCTGAGACGCTCAAGTCCTTTTACCTCGTCTTTTCGCCGCCTGACTTGATCAGTTTGGATGACTACGTTTTGAACACCGAGGCGCACCCTTTCCGGCGGCCAAAGTGATGGAGCAAGGGGCCGGTGCTTGTGAAGGAGGAGATGCGAAAAAGGGAGGACAAGAAATCTATTTCATTCTATCGTCTAACTGGACCTCGTTGAACCCCATCTAGTCTATGCAGTCTTCTCAGTCTTCTCAGCCATGTCCAGAATCTTACTCACAACAGCATCAACATCATCCGACTTGATGGGGAGGCGATGGTCCCCGTCCCACTCGACCAGCTGCGCGGAGCCGTCCTCGCAGTACTTGTCGAGCAGGATGCGGTGCTGCTCCAGGCCCGGGTCCCGCAGCCCGTGGACGTGCAGCGTCGGGACGGCCACGACGTGCGGGCCGCGGTTCGTCTCGGGCCAGTCGTCAAAGTCGGACGTCAGGCGGTCGGCGTCGACGACGTGGCGCGGCGTGGGCAGGCGCGGGTCGAGCTGCACCACGGGGGCGCGGCCGGCCATGATGACGCCGAACCGGAAGGCCGTGGCCGCCGCCTCGTCCGGCCCCAGCTCCCGGGCGGCCCTCTCCTGCGTCCACAGCAGGCTGGCCGCCACCTTTGCGCCCTGCGAGAAGCCCAGCACGCCCGCCCACTCGCCCGTGCCCGGGTCCAGCTCCATGGCGCGGCGGCACTGGTAGGCGATCTCGCGAGCCGTGGCGTCGGCGCCGAGGTCCGGCTGGTCGGGCAGCCAGCGCAGCCAGCTGTAAAAGGGGCCGAGCTCGCCAAAGACGGCCGTGATGGCCGGGTGCGCGTCCGAGAGGAACGGCCCGTCGACGAAGACGAGCCGGAACCTCGCCTTGAGCCGCGCGATGATGACGCGGCACTGCATCTCAAAGACTTGCGCGTTGACGCCGCCGCCGTGCAGGCAGAGGATGCGCGGGAGGTCGAGGTTGGCCGGTGGTGGTGTGCGCGCCATTGTGTGCGGAAATGAGCGTTGGCGCGTTGTTGGGTGAGAGTCAAGGTGAGGCTGACGGCGATGGTACGGTGTCGTTTGTCTTGGCTGGCATGTCGGGTTCCGAGGCCGAGAGCGGTCGGTTTTATAACGCAAGAAAGGAATGAATGAAACTCGCCGAACTCGCTCACGGGACAACTGTCGCGCTTATAATGCATTCTGGATTTATTTTCATCCCTCACCCGTCTCTTCTTCTCCATTGTTTCTCTCCTTCCGTCTTTGCTCGCCGCCGTGCTGGCGCGCTCTCATTCATCCGGTCGCTCCCGCCGTCTCAGTCAGCACGGGAGGGAAGGATCAGGCGCCACCGACACGAACCTCCCGCCTCTTCCACGATAAGAAGGAGAGATGGGCTGTCGAATTTGTTGTCCAGGCAAGGCAGGTATAGGCTACCTGTCCAGTTTACTGGTAACCGCACACGTCGTCCAAGAAGCCTCAACAACCTCGCTGCAAGTCAAAAAAGAAATATGGAACTCAAATCGCTCACACTTATCGCTTCACCCATGACATTTCCCCGTCTTACTCTGTCCATACCCAAGTGCTTTTGATAGCTTTTCTCGGCCTTTCCGCTTATTCCTCCCAAGTCTCATGGCCTTGGCGACAGACTTTCGCACTGCTGCTGCCGTCTGGAGGAACAAATTGTTTGGCGTGCATCGTTGGGTCCCTCGAGGGCTGACAAAGGCTACTTTGAGCACGGTGCGAATATGTCTAGCCGTGAGCGACTGAAAGAGTCGAGGGAACTCGTCCAGCCAGAGCTTCCCGGAAGTCTCACACCTTTCCAACAGTTCCAGGTTGATTGTGATGTAGAGCTGCTGCATGCCTTCGAGGGCCGCGCCCAGCAACGAGAACCATCCAGCCTCGGTCGTAGTGCTCTGAAACCGGGCCGCATTCAGCGTCGCAGAACGCTCATTCAGCATGGTGTGGTTGTGTCTCAAGACCTGCAGCGTGACATACTTCAGCACATCCGACGAGGTGAGTGCCGCGACCGAGTCGTGAGTCGGATCCAAGACCCAAACAACAGGAACCCCAGCGCCCGTCATGACATCTATCACGTCCACGGCAAAGTCCCTCGCCATGTGACGATTTCTGAAGGATCCGTGGATTAGAATCTGCGACGATTCTGTTGTGGCCCCCCATTCCTGGAGCTGCGAAGACGTCAACGACGAGTTTTGGCACTCGTTGCCTTTTCGACGACGGAGGTTCCTCCTCGAAGCATAATATCGATGCATCAACTCTGGAGTCGCAAGTGACTTTGACAAGAAATCCAGAATCCGAGAAAATCGGACCTCTGATATCTGGCGCACTTCTACCTGGCTCATGCTCAGAGCCGGCCGGTCGATGGAGCGGCCTGTGTCCAGAATGTCGTCCACTATGTCTCTAAGATTCAATTGAAACGGACTGCTCAGAGCAGCAAGCGCCCTTAGGGCTCGACGCTTCTCGTACCACTTGATAGCCCGAGTGGAGAAGGCAATGACGTGAAGATATAGCTGGGCGGTCTTCTCTTGGATCGACTCAGTCGGATAGAGGAGTAAGCTGAGCTGGACATGCCGAAGAGCGTGGGCAACGCGAGAAAGAGCCTTACATGGCTCCTTGACCAACGTTTCGTAGTTGAGAACTCCCTGGAATCAATGCATAAGTACTAGAAGCTGCAGAAAAACGACAGCCAGGCGATTTTTTACTTACCACAAGCAGAAGTTTGATCATTCCCCAAGCAAGGGACACATGCTCGGGGTGGTGCAAAGCAATCAAAATCAAGGATCTGGCCGTAGAACATGACCTTGGATGAGAGTCTCGTCACCCATTTCCAGACCTTGCCAGCCTCTCGTCCCCGGTACTTGGACTCGGCCTTCTTCAGCTCGTGAACAAGGCCTTCGATGCTGCCGTCGACTTGCCACTGCCTTTGCCCCGAATGCAACGTAGCTCAGCTTCAACTTCGATCTCGATCCGGGTGACACCACGTCTTCACGCTCGCAGGTGCATGGGAAACGAAAGAATGGACAGCATGACAGCGAAGCCAATTCATCTGGGCCTTGTAAGATACGCCGCTTTCAACGTCACCGACTCTGCAAACAGCTTGGGGAGGAGGGGAGGGACTCGGCCTGCGAAAAACGGCAAACGACGACCAGTTCTTCACCAGGGTCAAGGCAACCTTCCACTTTGACGGTAGCTTCCAGAGGAAGAAATGGAAAGAGGTCGTGGTGGTAAGATGGGATGATAGCGACGCCATTCCCATGAGCCACCTATCTATCTTGCCATTCGAATTTGCTGACGAGGAAACACAAAAGATGCTTCTAGAACGCGGGGAAATGTTTTGGAAATGTCGTCGCCATCACCGCATCTCCTACGACGGCTGGGACATGCCCAACCAGGAACGCTTCGTCCGTCTTCTTCCAAGCCTCCCAGGTTCGTGAGAGCACAGCTGACTACAAGTCCTCAGAACGGCTCCCGATTCATGGTGGACTATCGCGCCTACGAGCAGCAGTTGCCAACCCGGGCTTCCCAACCCGCTCCCCAGGATTTCCGGGACGATTTGGGCCAAGTCGTCATGGATCGCGAGGAGCCTCCGGGAAATACCTTCCTGCTCACCTTGTCCCATCTCGTTGCCCGCTTTCAACATGACCGACAAACGATGGAGTACGACTTATCCGTCACGTCCAGGTTGGAGTGCTGCTCACATCGGGATAGGATTGCTGGCCGTGTCATGCATGCGTGACTTTGACTGGGACGTGAAAGTCTTTCGGAGCCTGGTACTTCCAGACGATGTCAAGGACGTCATCAGAGCCCTATTCACGCACCGCGTCTCGAGTTCTTCCTCGATCGATTAGACGAGGCAGAGGTATTCCTACAAGAGAGGTCTCTCACGAATCTGGACAGAAACGCGCTTGTCTCCGGTAGGTGTTCACACCTCGACCTCTTTACCATTCCCATGATTCCAGAACCTAACCGATTATAGTCTGTCTACGGCTCCTGGAGGATTGCGGGATTCCGTCAGTTTGGTGATGACGCAACACTGACATGGATTTTGCCCGGCATCATGATCCTCACCAGCAACCGAGTCGGCACACTGGACGAGGGCTTGAGATCGAGAATACAAACTGGCTCTCGAGTACCCCAAGTTCGACAGCACTTCCCGTCAAAAAAGGGTGTGGGACAACTTCGTCGAGATGACTGGAAGACGACCCCGACGTGGCGGCAGAGGTCGACTTGTCCGACCTTTGCCGAAACTTTCAGACTTAGCAAAATACAAACGGAATGGGCGGGAGATTCGCAATCCCATCAATGTCGCACGCCCCCTAGCGTTATCGAGCGGTATGCAGGTGGATTTTGACTGCGTGAAGAAGGTTATTAGGGCGCAAAGCAGGTTCGATCGGTATATTAGAGATATGAATGAGGGACTTGACTCTGAGAAGGGGGCTGGAGAGGAAGGAAAGCGGTAGGGTAGAATCGTAGGGGACAGAAAGATAAATAAAGCCAGATAATTTAATAATGTACTTGTGTATAATTATATATTAGAATTCCATTTTAATAAGTCTTGTGCAAAGGCTACTAGTAGTAGTTATATGCTTATACGAAATAAATACCCAGCATATAAGGTATATAGAGGGAACTTTATATTCCTACCTAAGAACTAATTTTCTACCACTATAAGTTAGTAGTACGTATGTCATTTAGGAAGAGTCAGAACTCGGCGTGAGTTGAGGCCTCATGCAAAAGAAAAATACAGTAGATAAAAGGCAGGTACTTCTGGGCAAGCCACGAGCTCGTAGACTCGTACCTATCTGTGCTGCAATGCGTGCATAAACCGAGGGCATCGCCGGCCAGTTCGGGCCATGGAGACAACAAGCTCTATGACTAAAGTGGGTGGTAAATAACCGTGAGTGTCGTTTACTGCACGCTCATTATGCATCATGCATCTGTCCGTAAGTCTCTCAATTCATCATGAGGACGCCGACGGCCTCCCACATCCAGGGCCAGCCGGATATTTCAACAAAGAACCCATCGCAAAACGCACGTGTCGTGCCACCACGTCCCAAACCCCCCCGCTTGAGGTTCGATGCAAGAACTCGAGACAAATCTCGGTCTCGCTTTGGATTGGACCCCTTCGCCTGTGAATTGTGGCTGTGCAGAGAACGCGAGCAAACCAAGCCCCGCGCGCGTCGCAAGCACCCGCAGCCACAGGCGATGACATCAACAGGACGTTGAGGCCTCGAGCAAGGAAAGACAAGAAAAAGGGAAGATAAAAGAGACGAGAGTTGCCGCTGTGCGTTTATCCAGATATCCAGTATTCATTAATACGTTTTTTACTTGGCATTGTTGAGTTGTTTCTCCACGTCTTGTTGTCATTGTCGTCGCACCCGACCTCTTTCCTGCATCAACCCCGCATCGCATCGCATCACCACACGGACGACAACAACAACAACAGCTTCGTCAGACCATTCAAATGTCGAGCTCGGAAAAGAAACCGCTGGACCAGCCCGAGGGCGACCAGCAGAGAGGCTTGCTCCCCGAGGCGGACTATCCCCCTCCTCCTCAGCAAGATCCTCCCCAGCAGGATCCTCCTCAGTATGCTCCTCCATCATCCGAGCACGCTCAGTTCGCTCCTCCGCCCACGGAGAAGCAGGCGGACCACCAGCAGCAGCCATACTTCCCGCCGCCTCCCTCCGGCCCTCCGCCGCACCAGGAGGAACACCACGACTCGGCTCTCCCGCCGTCGTACGAACGGGGCACCTTTGTCCCTCCGCCCGCGGAGAAGCAGTCCGACGTTCCCGTCCAGCCAGCTGCACAGCAGGGCGAGTTCCCGGCTTCTGGATCGGAGAAGCAGTTCCCTCCTCCGCCTCCCGGCGCTCCCCCGAGCCAGCAGCCGCATCCCGATCCGTTGACCGCCCATCCCGTCGAGGCGGTGCCGGCTCAGTATAGTCAACCTCCCCAGCAGGAACACCAACAAGAGCGCCATCAGGAGCAGCAGCAGCAGCAGCAAACCTACACCATCCCGCAGTACAACCCCGCCGCTCCGGTCTTTGCCCCTGCTCCGGCCCAGCCCGCCGATCAAACGGCGCCCGAGGCCCCCGTGCCCGAAGCCTCGACCTACCCCCCGACCACGGCGGCGGCCTCGGGAAGCGCGTCGACCGAACAGGCGCAACCGCACAAGAAGCACGGATGGAGCGAGCGCTTCAGCAGCCTCGGCATCAAGGCGGCGGCGCCCATCAACAGCCTGGCGCACAAGCTGGGCAGCCAGAGCTTCCTGCCCGAGACGCTGGACAAGGAATGTGAAAAGGCGGCGTCCATTATTCGAACCTTTTGTAGTAAGCTCCAATTTCCCCAACGTTCCCCAACCCGAACTGACACGTCTTCTCTTATAGAAAAGGGAGTCTACGCGGATCCGGGCACGGCTGGGCCACCTACGTCAACGGACCCAAAGGCCACCGAGACCAACGACGCCATCATCGACCCGACCAAGAACAAGCCTAAGAACCGGGTCATTGTCACGATCCCGCCAAAGGTTATCTCCAAGGCGGTCGGGCTGGCCATCTTCACGACGCTGCGGGCGGGCTTCAACGTGTCGGGGGCCACGGGCTCGGGCATCCTGATCGCGCGGCTGCCGGACGGGTCGTGGGGACCGCCCTCGGGGATCCAGGTGCACTCGGTGGGCGGCGGCTTCTCCATCGGACTCGACATTTACGACTGCGTTTGTGTCATCAACAGCAGGAAGGCGCTGGCGGCCTTTACCAAGACGCGAGTCGGCCTGGGCACGGATCTAGCAGTTGTGGCTGGGCCCTACGGCGCTGGCGGCGCCGTCGAGTTTGGGGCGGCCGTGGAGAATCGACCGAGCCGCAAGCAGGGAGAGGAAAAGGGCGAAAAGGGCGAAAAGGAGACGGCGGAGCAGCAGACGCTGAAGCCGGAGCAGGGCGACAAGAAGGGCGGGCGACGCAGCCTCAGCGCCAGCGCCTTCAAGCCCGTCTTCTCGTACGTCAAGTCCCGCGGCTTCTACGCGGGCATCCAGATCGACGGCACCGTCGTGGTCGAGCGCAAGGAGGCCAACGGCGCATTCTACGGTGAGCGGGTGCCGGTCGACAGGATCCTCGAGGGCCGGGTGCCCCAGCAGGGACCGACTGGAATGTGGCCGGCGGGCGCGCGTGGTCTCCTGGAGACGCTGAGGGGAGCCGAAGCGGGGGCGCTGGCGAGGGAGAAGTCCAAGGAGAGGGGGGAGAAGCAGAGGGAAAAGGAGACGTCACCCCCTGCCGCTGCGGCTGGATCTAGCACCGGGACCGAACATCCTCCCGCATATGTGGATGACGGCGTTCAGCGGCCTGGAGTTGGCGACCACAAGTATCAATGAGGCGCCGCAGTGACGACGGGCGAGAGGACTTTTGCGAGGGGAACAGGGAGGATCAGCGAGTCAATAGCAGCAGATTGAGCATTCAGACGTGCGCCGTTTCAGGGCCTTGTTTTGGGCAGAAAACATGCCACGAGCTTCGTGATGATTCTCCATAGGATTACGTGGACTCTTGTTTTTGACTTCTGGCCTCTCGCGCGTTGCAGTGTGCGGCAGAGGCGGTGGAGAAGAACGGATCGTCGGTGTTGTTTTTGTACGAGGGACCGGAAGTCGGACAGTGAAGGAGACGAAGCGAGAAACAGTGCAAACAAAGGGAAAATAAAGGGTTGGTTGATGCCAGGATGGGCCGATGGGGAGATGCTGGTTTGGTGATGTGAGGTTGTTGGGAGGGACCTCGGAGTGTGAGGTAGAGCGAATGTGCGACAGAACATGGGGTAGTTGTTACTAAATGTGCAACAAGTGGAAGTGAAGTTGAATGTAAGAGGGTCGTAAGTTATAGGCTTGCGAATAATAGCAGACAAAAGACGCACGCATTTTCTACATGATTTATTCCGACCACGAAGGGACTTTGG
This sequence comes from Thelonectria rubi, assembly GCA_013420875.1. NCBI lineage: Eukaryota > Fungi > Ascomycota > Sordariomycetes > Hypocreales > Nectriaceae > Thelonectria > Thelonectria rubi. Next base: position 650,415 of record WMHX01000053.1, read on the forward strand.
ACCTTGTCCTTCTGTTGGCGCGCGTCGCCGGGGGGGGGAAAAGATGACCGGGCGACCCCCGCCACACGCAAAACTTGGGAGGCGTCGTCATTCTTCCGAGACTTGTGCTGACACTTGACAGCAGCCGCACGGAGAGCTCGTGTCTTTGGAATGAAGAGAGGTTGGCGCGTCCCAGCGTTTCCTGCGAGCAGGATGCGCCGAGAGAAAGATGCAACAGGGGTTGCAGTCACACAACAGGAACAAATGGTTGAACCGCGCGTCTAACGATGCCCAGTGACACAAGGCAAGGCACAGCAAAGAAAGATACGCGGAAACGCAAGTACGTAGTAAGCAGACAGGGACGACTCCTCTCTTCCTCAGCGCTGGGATGCTAAGCCTTGCAAGTCTTCCCATGTGGAGGGGAAACGCACGCGAACCATTCCAGTAACGGCGTCACCCGGAACGGTTCTTTGGTCGTCTTCTTTTTCAGCTTACCTTCTTCCTTTCCGTGGTGTTGGGGATTGCTTGGGAAAGGGGGGCACCCCCGGGGAAACAAACGGAAACCGTTTCAAACCTCGTTATTTTTTCAGCTGTTCTCGGCCAAGCGGTGCCGAGTACGGGAGTTTTTTCTTTACGACGGGAAGGATTTGGGGGAATCTCGTGCTGTTGGGACAATGGAAAGGAGAGAGAGAGAGAGGACGCGTCCTCCAATGACGGCCATATTCCTCGGTTCCCGATTTTACTTCTGGGCCAAAAGGTGTACAGTAATACGGCGTGTCTTTTGAAGCATTTTTGGTTCTCTGTTGCAAGGCACCGTTTCAGCTGGCAGAGTTCCCTGGCCCGTCATCCCAGCGGGAAGGGAAGGCAAGGGAAGGGAACGGATGGGAAGGGAGGGGGGGGATGGGGAAGGGATGGATGAGCGGCATCGAACCCCTGAGCGGAACAGGGTCTAGGTCACGGATGGGCTTCAGTGCTGAGTGGCTGCTTGTAGCGCCATGCTACGCCTGCAAGTCGCCAGGAGATGGATGGATGATGCGAAATCTCCCTCCCTTGAGGAAGGAAGGAAGTGCCCTTTCATCCCTCGATTAGTTCCTTGGCTGCCCATGGCGCTACTGGCGTGCCCCCCCTGTCAAGTATCAAATAGTCGCGGCCCGGCGTGCAAATATTGAGGGCTACTGGCAGTCCAAGTTATCGGCGTTCTGGGGGGTCAGAACCATCACTCACCACATCTGCCTGCTCGAGTCCTCTCTCTCTCTCGTTGTTCGTGCGGAATGTCACCAAACATGCCAATGCCCACGGCAGCCCATGACACCCCATAGCAGTCAGTCGTAGCAATTGGAAACGGCGAGACCTCCCTTGACGGGACAGGCATGCGCAGCGGAATGCGGCCCACACGAGAATGACACAAGTGCCCTTTTTTTTTTTTCTTTCCCTTGCTGGATTTGATATGAAGACCCAGGTGCTTGATAACGAAAAAAAAAAAAGAGAACTAGCACTAGCCCGCAAGTGGCAGTAGAAGTCTGGCCCTCCCCACGCTTGAGGTCGCCGCCCTTGGGAGGGACTCCATTCCCGTTCCCAGGGGGGCTTTGAAAGGACGTCCGTCGACTGGACAAGTCTCTCCCTCGTTGTTCCTCTTATTGCTTTCTCGTCTTTGAACTTGTCCCTTCTCCCTCCCTCTCTCTCTCTCTCTCTCTTTTGTTGCGACCGCTGAAGCCACCTATCAACATCATCATCATCATCACCTCCTCCCGCCTCCACCACCACTACCACCACCACTACCACTACCACCACCTCCTCCTCCTCCTCCTCATCGACCACCACGACTCCCACGATTCACGGCCTGGCCGCCGCCGCTCTTCCCCTCCCTCCCTCACCTACGTCTCGTTAATACTTCGACCGACCTCCCTCCCCTGCAGGCAGGCCAATCCGGGCCCCGGGTGTCGGTCTCGGCTCAACCACTTACATGAAGCCTCACCACAAGTACCAATCGACCATGGGAGCCAGGATAAAGTCTCCCATCCGGCTCAACATGCGGCACCCCCTCAACCGGGCCATGGCCTTCGCCGTGGCGCTCCTCTTCTTCCTGTCGCTGCTGCTGCGGCCCGAGACGTCGAGCGTGCGCAACCGCTTCTTCGGGGCGGGCGACTCGACGACCAAGAAGAAGCACATGGACGAAATCGTGGCCGTCGACGACGACCCCCTCTCGCTCAGCCCCTTTATGAACGTCGAGCTCGAACCCATCAGCACGCACGAGATGGACTGCTCCATCGACTCGGCGCACCTGTCGGAGCTGCGCAAGCGCCACGACCTCTCGTACACGGTGCAGTACCTCAAGCGCTACGTGCGCTTCTCGCGCACCGACGGCCTCGTGCGGTCGCAGATGACCAAGCTCAACCAGACCATGGTCAGCGGCAAGTTCAAGACGGTGCAGATCGGGCGCAAGTACCAAAAAGAAGAGTGCGGCCCGCCGCTGGAGCTCCCCGTGCCCAAGTCGGGCTTCCCGGCCACGGTCAACGCCTCCGACTTCCTCTTTGGCGTGTCGACGACGTACGAGCGCTTCATGAACCCCGACACGACGCCCATCGGCGAATGGATCTACTGGCTCACCGACAGCCACGGCCACACCAACGGCGCCCACCTAGTGCTGATGCTGCTCGACGCCTCGGACCACCAGCTGCAGGAGGTGGCCAACCTGCTGGGCGACGTCGGCATCAACGTCGACGTCTACCACTCCGACTCGGGCACCGAGATGGCGGTGCGCTACGTCACCCTCGTCCCCACGCTCTACACGCACCGCGAGGCCGCCAACAAGAAGTGGCTCGTCACCTGCGACGACGACACCTACTTCCCCAGCATGCACGGCCTCATCGACAAGCTCGACACGTACGACAGCGAGCTGCCCATGTACATCGGCACCCTCTCCGAGGACGCGGGCGCCGTCGAGCGCCACGGGTCGCAGGCCTTTGGCGGCGCCGGCGTCTTCCTCACCCTGTCCATGGCCGAGCGCATCACGGCCAACTACGACGAGTGCAGCAACGAGAAGAGCATCCACAAGGCCAACTCGGGCTGGGGCGCCCAGGGCGACATCCTGCTGCGCAACTGCATCTACGAGCACTCCGACACCCGCCTGACCAACCTCTGGGACCTGTGGCAGCTCGACTTCCTGGGCGACCCCAGCGGCTTCTACGAGTGGGGGATCAAGCCGCTCTCGCTGCACCACTACCGCGGCCGCGGCTGGCACCTGTCGCGCCCCGTGCAGATGTCCAAGATTGCCCACACGTGCGGCGAGGACTGCACCATGCTGCGCTTCCGCACCTCGGACAACTTTGTTGTGTCGGGCTACTCGGTGGCTCACTACCCGGAGGGCATCACCTTCGACCACCGCCAGGTCGAGTCGACGCTGTGGGCGCCCGCCCCGAACCGCGGATGGAACTTTGACTACATGTTCGGCCCCCAGCGCCCGTCGCTGCACCGCACCGGCCGCAAGATCGCCTGGGAGCTGGTCGAGTCCGAGGTCAACCCCGACGGCTCCGTCATCCAGACCTACATCCGCCACAAGACGGACGAGCGGTGGGTGGGCAAGGACGACAAGCCCATGAGCAAGGTGGACGGCATCATCGAGCTGGTTTGGATTCCGGAATGAAGGGGGGGGGCCGAGAGGGCATCATCAAAGGAGCCACCTGCATTCGACATGTACTTTTAAACTACAACTGCGCTGGAGTTTATGGCGTTTTTTTTTTTTTACATCATCGGCTGGGAAGGAAGGGAAACAAATGTACGCGGTCATGATACCTCGAGATTCACTGTCAGAATCGGAACCGGAATGACGTTTGCTTGGCAAGGCCCGTTGGGATAGAGCGTAATAACTACTACACTTGGATAAGACCAGAGAAGAGACGAGGACGTCCAAAAAGAGAGCAAATATGAAATCAGTACGAATTAGACAAGAAAAACCCCCGCCGCACTATCGAAAATCAAACGGCCGAACTTGAAAAAACTCTACTGAAGAGCTGAAAGCTCTAGCTCGACGCCAAGGCCGAGCGAGAGTCAGAGATGTGCATGAGTAAAATGAGATGAACTTTGGCTCTCACGTAAGGCAGAATGGAGGGGGGGGGCCGCCTTGAACGATAAGGGCATAACTTCAGGGGGGGGGATTCTAGGTCGCCTTATTCCCGATGGCGGATCCTTGGAAGCTTGCCGCTGACAGCAATTGGGACTTGGGTGGTTTGGGCAAGGGGCGGGTTGCTTTGGTGTTAGCTTGGGAGTTGAAGCCATCACCAAACCGTGTGTCTGCTTAGTCATCCCCCACCCTGGCCCCCCCCCGCCAGCATGACCACGTGAATGAAGTCATTGGGCGCGTCGCTTTCCCTCGCAAACAAAACATCGGCCACCATGACGAGGTAAAAGAAAAAAAAGTCCCCCGTCCTATACCGGCACACAACACAGGCAATCATGATGATGACTCTTCTGACGGAAGCAGCTCTAGCAACATCCTCGCGCTCCCGTTCCGCAAGTCGACGCAGCTCTCCCTCGCCTCGACCATCCGCCAGTACATCAACGCCAAGTATGACCAGCACCCGGACATGTTCAGGCAGGACCTCGAGGTCATCGACTCGCTGCGCCGCGACGCCGTCAACGTGAGGGAGCCGCACGCGAGCGGCGTCAAGAAGCTCCAGACGTACGCCGGCCAGCTCGTCTGGGTCGGCGGCAAGTTCCCCATCGATGTGAGTTCCCGGTGCTGGGGAGGAGGGGAGGCGGCGGGGGGTGTTGCTGGCTGGTCGTTGCGCTGACGAACAAGCCTAGATTGGGGCCGAGTTTTCGTGGTATCCCGCCCTGGGGTACAATACCGAGCGGCCGATGGTGCGGAACAACCTCAAGTACGAGCTCATGAACATCCTCTACAACCTCGGCGCCCTGTACTCGCAGCTCGCGCTCAACACGCCCCGCGGCGGCGCCGACGGCATCAAGGCGGCCGCAAACTACTTCTCCCTGGCCGCCGGCGTCTTCCAGCACGTCAAGGCCTCGGTGCTGCCCGACCTGCGCATGTCGGACCCCCCGGAGGACATGGACAACGACACGCTCGAGTCGCTCGTGCAGCTGATGCTCGCGCAGAGCCAGGAGTGCTTCTGGCAAAAGGCCGTCATGGACGGGTACAAGGACGCGTCCATTGCCAAGCTGGCCGCGCGCGTGTCAGACCTGTACAACCGCGCGGGCGAGTCGGCCATGAAGAGCGAGGCCGTCAGCAGCGCCTGGATCCACCACATGAGCGCCAAGCACCACCACTTCGCCGCCGCCGCCCAGTACCGCGCCGCCTGCGACTGCCTCGAGAAGCGGAGGTACGGCGAGGAGGTGGCGCGCCTGAGGGACGCCGTCGCGTGCGTGTCCGAGGGCATCAAGGAGACCAAGAACGGGTCCGTCAGCAAGGTCGTGGCCGACGACCTCCACGGGCTGAAGCGCAAGGTCGAGGAGGATCTGAAGCGGGCGGAGAAGGACAACGACCTCATCTACCTCAACACCGTCCCCCCCAAGTCGAACCTCAAGCTCCTCGATCGAGCCAACATGGCAATCGCCCGGGTGCCGCCCCAGGTCGCGAATCCGTACGAATACTTTGGCGACCGCGCCGAGTTCGGTCCGGCCCTCTTTTCTCGGCTCGTGCCCTTCTCGGTCCACGTCGCCACCTCCATCTACGAGGAACGCAGAGATCGCACGGTCAACCAGAGCATCATCCAGGAGCTCGAAGGCCTCACGGACAAGATTCACGAGTTGCTGACGTCGCTCGGGCTCCCCGGGTCGCTGCAGGCTCTCGAGAAGCCGCTCGGGTTGCCTCCGAGCCTAGTCCAGCATGCCGAAGAGATTCGCCAGGCGGATGCCGTTGGCAGGGTGCAGAAGAGCTTCGCGGACATTGACAAGCTTCGCTCGGCGGATCTTTCCGTCTTTGAGGAGGGCAAGGCCGGGCTCGCCTCGGAAGAGGAAGAGGACCAGCGCCTGCGGATGAGATACGGCACGGATCGGTGGTCTCGACCGGACAGCCGACAGGACATTCAGGGCGCCAAGCTCTGGGACTCGGCCGCCGAGATTGACGGGTACTTTGCCAACAGCATCAGCAGCGACTCCGTGGTCAGGGATAAGTTCAGCGGCATTCAAGACTTGCTCGACGTCCTCTCGGGCACCGACCGTGGCTTGATGGATTACGTGCCGTCCAGCCGTCGAGTGGACATTCCGGAATCCCTCAAGCCCGTCATTGGAAGGCTTCGGGGCGCCTACAACGATGTTTTGCGACTGGAGGGCCGCCGTCGGAAAAAGGTTGAGAGTCTCCGAGAGAACACGCGCCGCGACGACATCAAGCCCGACATTCTCAAGGAGGCGGCCCGTCTGGAGCGCACGTATCCCACGACGGCGCTCGTCCCGGCGCACTTTGAAGACTTCTTCGACAAGCGCCTCGATCAGCTGTACGAGCCCGAACTCGAGGCCATCGACAAGGAGGCTCAGGACCAGGAACGGATCCTCGCCGACGTGCAGCGCATCCACCGCGAGTTCGAGTCGCAGAAGCGGCACATGGGAGATCGCGGGAACCGGGAGCGGGAGCTGGCGCTGCAGCGGCTGGACAGCGCCTACTTCAAGTACAAGGAGATTGTCAACAACCTGGAGGTCGGTCGCAAGTTCTACAACGACTTGAACAAGATTGTCGGGCAGGGCTTCCGAGACGTGGTGCGCGGCTGGGTCGCGCAGCGACGAATGGAGGCAAAGTCGCTGGAGGAGTACGTCTCTCAACTGCCCCGGGCATGTGAAGAGCTGACAATGTTAGGGAAATCAACATGCCGCCGCTGTCGAACCTCAGCATCTCCCACCAGGCGACTCCGGTGCAGAGTCCCGGTCCTCAGGAGAACTACGCCAGCGACCCGGCGCCGATGCCGATGCCCATGCCCATGCCCATGCCCATGCCCCCGGGGCAGAACCCGGCGGCGAGCATCCAGTCCTGGGCGGGCGAGACGGTGCAGCCCCGGCCGGTGCAGCCTCAGGGTCCGATGGGGGCCATGTGGAATCCGAACATGGGCATCAAGTTTGGGACGTCGGCGGGGGGTCAGCCGCCCAAGCCGGGGACGTGGAACCCCAACTCGGGGATCAAGTTTGGTTGAGGGTGTTGCAAATAGATTCAATGTAGCGGAGGAGGCATTTGGGGTTGGGAGCAGTAGAGACATTGAGTCGAGTCGATTCTCTGTCGGCTCTGTCAGCTGGCGTAGTGACAGGACTATATTCCACAACAACATACTTTCACGTCAATGTTCAAGTTCTAAACCGGTCTACGAAATAGACTACTCACTTCTATAATTAGCATCCACGCACTTCTAAGTTCCCCGTCGCCATCATGACTCCCTCCCGTCTCCAAAGGCGGCGTCTTGCTTTGCGGATCAGCCCCACATGGGGGAGAGCCACAAAGTCAAGTCTCTCAACACTCAAACTCGCCCAACCTCAAAGTCACCGTGACACTCAACCAACGGGGTTTTTTTTTTCTTTATTTTCTGTTTCCGGTCCCGTCGCCAGAGAGACCAGGCCAACCCAAAAAACAACAACAACAGCCATGACACGTTTCCGGCCATGCATCGACCTGCACGCCGGCCAGGTCAAGCAGATCGTCGGCGGCACCCTCGACAGCGCCTCGTCGGAGCTCAAGACCAACTTTGTCTCGCCGCACGGCGCGGGCCACTTTGCCCGGCTGTACAGGGAGAGCGGGCTCGCGGGCGCGCACGTCATCATGCTGGGCGGCGGCAACGAAGGGCCGGCGAGGGAGGCGCTGGCTGCCTGGCCGGGGGGGCTCCAGGTCGGGGGCGGCATCAATGAAGGGAACGCGAGGGAGTGGGTGGACGCGGGCGCGGAAAAGGTCATCGTCACGTCCTACCTGTTTCCCGAGGGCCGCTTCAGCCAGGAGAGGCTGGACAAGGTGCTGGCGGCGCTCGGCGGCGACAGGGACAGGCTGGTGATTGACCTCAGCTGTCGTCGGAAGGGCGGCTCCTGGTTCGTGGCCATGAACAAGTGGCAGACGATGACGGACATGGAGGTCAACCAAGGTCGGTCCTCGATCTATACATCTCGAGCAACGCACGTCCAACATTGCAAACTGACACACACACACACACACACACAGAAAGCATCAAGGCGCTGGAGCCCTACTGCTCCGAGTTCCTCGTGCACGCGGCGGACAACGAGGGCCTGCAGCGGGGCATCGACGAGGAGCTGGTCGCGCGGCTCGCGGGCTGGTGCGGCGTCCCCGTCACGTACGCGGGCGGCGGGCGGAACCTCGACGACCTCGAGGCCGTCAAGCGGCTGAGCGGCGGGCGGGTGGACCTCACCATCGGGAGCGCGCTAGATTGCTTTGGGGGCGAGGGCGTGAGGTTTGAGGACTGCGTGGAATGGAACAGGAAGCAGGAAAGTTGACGAGGCTGGGCGGTTGCGACGTTTCGAAGAGAGGTCGGTCGGTCTGCCCTCCGGCTCCGGATCATGGTTCAAGGATGGGTGGGTGGCGGTCTCTGAAACGAACAAAACAAAAGAGGAGGAGGTCCTACAGAAGCAAAAAGCGGCGAACCGCATCACACGAGCAGAAGAAACAAACAGATACGAGCAAGTTTTTCATTTGTTGTGCATGAGGGGGGGGGACGCTCGGTTGCAGCATGTGAAGCCGGCCCAGTCCCAGCACCGGGAGAGCAGCCCCCAAGAGTTCCTGTGCGATGCACGTCCCGGCAGTGCAGAACGGTCGGGAGAAGAAGGAAATCTCGGCAGTGGGAAACGGGGACAATGGGATTGTTTTGTTTTGGCTGTGTGTGAAATGCGTAGGTGCGGATAGTACCGTACACGAAGAGCTGTGTTGTTGCGCTCAAAGAAAATAAACAATGGGCGGGCGGTGGTCAAAGTGCCGGCATACGAAGCGGAGGGTACGGAGCTCTCATCAGCTAGTGCTCGAATGGCGTTCGGGAAGATCTCGATGCAAGACATGACAAAGACTTTTCTGGGCAACGACTAGCGAGAACGATGGGGGGTGGGCGGTTTCTGTGCTTGGGAGAGACGGGATAGATATAAGTCGAGGAATTGTTTACGCAAGTACGACTGATGGTCTGTATGAGTCTGTCCCGTCTGTATGTAGCCTCGACAATAGCCTCGACAACGACGAGACAGCAGACGCACACGTACAGAGGCCCTTCCGCCGGGCCATTGCCACGGGTAACTTGCCTAGGTGGCCAAACAAACGCACACAAATCGTCATGGTCAAAGTCAGTCGCGCGTTGCATGCAAATTTTATGCCGGGATCATGCCAGCCCAGCATTGACGCCGCCGGCCGGGGGGCCCATATAGGCCCAGCCAATGGATATATTTTTTTTGGCTGCGGCCTTGTGCTGCTTGCGCCGCTGCCATGGCGACTCTGTGGGAGAGGTCAGCCAGCCCAGAGGAGCCCTAGAGGGGTAGGTACCCGGACGCCTTCAGCGGAGCGGGGTCGCATTGTCGCGGACTGATTAGCACTCGCCAGTGAGTGGTTGGCGCTGTCGATGGAACAAGAGCCCCGGTGGAACCCTGGCTTTTCGCTCCTCTGTCTTCTGGCCTTGTGCACAGCCGTCGCCGTGGCAACGCCGGCGCTGGCCCCGGCTCGACCTGGTCCGCTTGCTTAAGGGCCGTGGGGAAAACAAACATGCACCTGCCCACACTCCCTTAAACACGACGAACGCTCGCCTGAAGCACTCGCTACTCTCCTCCCCTTTGACTCGCTCTCCATCTATCTCTCTCTGCCTCGCATTCCCGCGCCGAGTCGAGAGACACCCTTTTTTTCCACGGCTGCGCTGAACTGCCCAGAGGGCCTGTTTCTTCTTTCTTCCCTTCGTCAAGCCACCACACACACAACAGTCAAAACAAAGCAGACTCTATCGCTAGCTGATACACTTGCATACATTCTCTCGGCCGAACCGCACGCACCTGGCTTTTGCTCCTTCTACCAGAAACAAAGCAAAGAGGACAAAGAATCAACGCCCGGCCTGCGAACCTTGATTACTTTTTTACACACACGAGACCTGATCCGCATGCCAATGCCTCCAGGGCCATCCCATCCATAGGCGGCTGATCAGAACGTAACCCAAAACCATGGCTACCGAACAGGTATGTTTTGTTTATTTTGCCAATCTTTGTCTCGCTCCGTGCTTTTTCTTCGCCTGCCTTTCCGTGTCTGACTCCTCCAACTCGACCAGGTCCATCCCTTGCGCATCACAAAAAGCAACACGTCTCCGGCAAAGATGCCCACGGGGATCCCTCGCCCGCTCTCGGAGCTGTCCCCCGCCGAGATGAGGCGTAACTCGCCCAGCTGGCACCAGAGCAGCACTGGTTCGCCAAAGAACAAGGTACGTGCCCGCCGCCCTGCAGCACGCGAACGCGAGCGCGAGCGCCCGACGCTGACGCCGACGCCCGTCGCGCAGAAGACGAGTCAGAACCTCGACTCGTCTCCATTCCAGTCTTCGCCGCTGGACTCGGTCTCCTCGCCCAGACTGTTCTGGCAGCACCGCAACTCGGAAAACTTCTACAGCGGATCGACGACGACGCCGTCACCGAACCGTCGCTCCTCGATTGAGCGCCTGCAAAAGGCCTCCCGCGTCAGGAACAGCAACATCCTGGCCCTCGAGCAGAAGCAGGAGTATGATCCCACTCGCCTCCCTCAGATCGAGAGGCCGCTGGCAAAGGTCCAGAGCAGCCCCTTTGGTTCGACAAACACACTCCGCTCCTCCACCTCGGACCGCCCCGTCTTTGGCCACCACCGGTCCGAGAGCAAGACGAGCATTCCCAACATGAGCCCGACCAAGTCCACCCACTCTCAGGCCGGCGCCTCGCCAACCCGGCCGCTCACCCCGAGCAAGGATCAAGTGTCTCCCACCAAGTCGTCCCTCTCCAGCTCGAGGTTCAAGGGCAGCTTCGACCTGGAGACGGGCACCTGGTCCAACAACTCGTCCGTCAACGACCGCGAGCTTCCTCCTGGACGGTCGCTGCATCGTCACGCGAAGAGCGTGACCTTTGATGCCGCGCCTCCCCAGATCAACGAGTACGAAATGGCCACTCCCGATCTCTCGTCCATCGGCACCAACTCTCGTGAAGGGAGCTTCGAGTCGTTGGATGACGACGACGATGACGACGACCTGCTCTACGAGCCTGGTCACATAGATCTCGAGGGCGACAGCTTTGATGCGTCTCTGGAAGACACCGACAAGACCCCCGTGGTCGGCCCGGATGACTGGAGAGGCGACAGCCCGTTCGCCCGCGGACCACAGGAGTATGAGAGCAGTCCGATGCCTGACAACACGCCTTCTCTGGCCTCCTCCGGACGTGCCCGTACCGACTCGGCCAACTCTGGAGAGCATCGCCCCCTGCCTCCTCTTCCCGGCATGGGCCATGTGCGGGACAACTCACGGGGCGAATCGCCAGCCTCTCCTGGTCTGTCGGCTACGGCAGAGAGGATGCTTGGATCACAACGGGGGCTCCCGTCTCCCCCTCCTGCCTCATCCACGAGTAAACTCGACATTCAGAACCTCGGCAACGGTCGCATGTCGCTCGAAGAGAGACTAAGGTTGTTGATGTTGTCGGATGATGATGGCAAGGTGGCCGCGTCTCAGCAGCGCGAGCGGCGTCTTCGCCGCGCTCAGGGCCGGGAGCGACTGAGCAGCCCCATGTCTGAGCCCGAGTCTACCACGAGCATGAACGAGGCTCTGGACGATGGCGCTGTGGCCGACCTTTCTGGCCTCGGCGAGTACCAGCTGCCTCCTCGCATCTCGCGCGATTCCATCTTGCGAAAGGTCGGCAACAAGACTGCCGAGCAGGAGGCCGCCGACTACAACTTCTCCTCTCCCCCTACCTCTAGCCCCTCGCGTCAGCTTCCTCTCGATCCTGATGTGCCTATCCCCTCCACCGAAGATCCCATGGACGACTACTCGGAGGATGAGGGAAGCGTCATCATTACTCGACTGCCCGATGATCAGATTGAATTCTACGAGGACTCGGATTTCGAGGACGAGGACGAGCTGGACCCCCAGGTTGGAGACGTCTACAGCGAAAGCCAGTATTCCGAGCAGAACTCGGCACAGCCAGAGCCGCTGCCAGCTTCGGTGCCTGAACTGAAGCCTGCGTCGGAGCCAGAGGTACTGCCAGAGCCGGAGAAGGAGGCGCTGCCAGAGCTGAAGCCGGAGCCCCAGCCAGAGGCCAAGGTAGAGGTTCAGCCCGAGCCTCAGCCCGAGCCTCAGCCAGAGACCCGGCCAGAGCCCCAACCAGAGGCCAAGCCAGTCGTGCCCAAGCCTGTGGAAGTCGAGGACGAGAAGGAAGAAGCAACAACCTCTCGCGCCACGACGCCCACCCCCAAGCGAAGGCTGAGAGAATCCCTCCCCGCGCTGGATACTCAGTCAAGGGAAAGCTTCTTCGCGCGAGACTTTGAGTCCTTCATGATTCCCGAGCCCAAGGAGGAGCCCAAGCCCGAACCCGAGGCCCCCAAGATGGCTGATGCCCACGCCTTCCTGCAGCGTCCCTTCACCCCCGAGCACCGACTTTCCAAGCCCGAGTATGATGGCACTGGCTGGGGTGAGCCCGAGGATGAGTATGACGAGGAGCCCAGCACTCCGGACTCTGTGATTCATCACCCCATGCCCGATGATGAGCGGGAAGAGCCCAAGGAGGCACCTCCCCCCCTGTCGCCGGCCATCCCCACGAGATATGCCACCATCAAGGCCTCCAACTCCAAGCTCAAGACACGACTCTCCAACACGCCATCCGACATTGCTGCCATGCGAGAGGCTCGCAGGCAGGTCAGCGTTGAGATCCCAGACGTTCCGGCGATCCCAGACCGCATCAGCCTCGGCAAGAAGGAGCCGTCTTCGGACTTCCTCCTGACTGGCGACGAATTCATCGATCGCCACCCAAGCTTCAAGAACCGCAGCTTGACGCTCGATCTCGACGACCTAGGCCTCAGTCTCGACAAGGACTTTGAGAGGGTCATCGAAGCACAAAAGGTGGCCTTTAACCATTCCATTTATCAACCCCCAGTCAACGACAACTCCGGCAGACAAGCGTCTGCGGACTTGGCGCAGACAGAGAGAGAACTCAATGCTAACGTAACATCTCGTCGACAGCGCGGTTACCTAATGCGACAGAACACCAAGCTTATTTCCGCGAGCGACAAGGACACTGACGAGCCTCGGGGCGCTAGGTCTGTGGGCAACTCTCCCGTCAAGGAGAGCCGTCCCATGTCGTGCGTGGTTGAGCCGTGGAACAACAAGCCGCGTCCTGGTAGGAGCGTGCGGAAGCGGGTAGGCGGTAGTGTCGGTGCTATCCCTCCCATGCCTGGCCAGGAGAGCAACGCCACGGCCCTGAACCAGGTTGCTGAAGAGGACGTCAGTCTCGAGATGGCGACGCCCGAGAGCGGCGAAAGGGGTCGTCTCTTCGTCAAGGTCATGGGCGTCAAGGACCTGGACCTGCCTCTTCCCAAGAGTAAGTGGCCGACCTGCAGCTGGCCATCGAACAAGAAGATACTGACAGACATAGACGAGCGGACCTGGTTCAGCCTCACGTTGGACAATGGCGTGCACTGCGTGACTACGGCTTGGCTCGAGCTGGCTCGCAACGCGCCCATCGGTCAGGAGTTTGAGCTCGTCGTCCCCAACGACCTCGAGTTCCAGTTGACGCTCAACGTCAAGCTTGAGAAGCCCCCCGTTCCCGCTAGCAGTAGCAGCAACAACAACAAGCTCCCTCCCCAGGCGGCGCGAACGCACAAGCACAAGACGTCGACCTTCAGCAGAGTGTTTGCGTCTCCCAAGAAGCGCAAGGAGCTCGAGATGCGCCAACGCGAAGAGGAGGAGCGAGCGGCGCGAGTTGCGCTGCAGGAGAAGGAGGCGCAGGCACGCAAGCGCAGCGCTCCCCCCTCGGCCTACGAGATGCTGTCTCCGCTGGCGGCCGAGGACGGTAGCTTCGCCCGGGCCTACGTGTGCCTCCGGGAGCACGAGAACAGGTGCTTCGGTCGGCCGTACATGGCGGAGATTGCCTGCTTCAACGAGTGGGCGTGCGAGGAGGCCAGCTTCGCGTCCAGCGTCAAGAGCAAGCGCGGCAACAGCGGCGTTGTGCGACGGGCTCCCTACAAGATTGGCAAGCTGGAGCTCCAGCTGCTCTTCGTCCCTCGCCCTAAGAACGCCACGGACGACGACATGCCCAAGAGCATGAACTCGTGCATTCGAGAGCTCAAGGCGGCCGAGGAGAGGAGCGCCCGCACTTGGGAAGGCCATCTCAGCCAGCAAGGCGGCGATTGCCCTGTAAGTAGTACCTTTTGAGAAACGGGAGCGAACTTGTGCTAACTGGGATGCAGTACTGGCGTCGCCGATACTTCAAGCTCGTCGGCCCCAAGCTGACTGCCTACCACGAGGCCACTCGACAGCCTCGTGCCACCATCAACCTGGCCAATGCCAAGCGGTTGATTGACGATCGCCGTGCCCTGACGGAGAAGGAGACGACGGGCAGGGGCGGCCGTCGGCGCCGATCAGCCTTTGCCGAGGAAGAAGAGGGCTACATGTTTGTCGAAGAGGGTTTCCGCATCCGATTCAACAACGGCGAGGTGATTGACTTTTACGCGGACACGGCCGAGGACAAGGAGGGGTGGATGAAGGTGCTGGCGGACGTGGTAGGTCGCGACAACGGCGAAGACGACCACCGAGCGAGGTCGAAGTGGTGCCAGCTCGTCCTCAGGCGAGAGGAGCAGCTACGACGACGAGCATCTGGGCGACGAGTAAACTCTCGACCCAAGAGCATGTTCCTCTAGGCATCTATCTCCTCGGCGAGAGAAAGATGGCAGCATGATGATGTGTTGTATGACAGGCCCGGACCAGGCGTTCAGGGTCGATGGGACGGCTCAAGATACCTCTTTGCTCGTGGGTTTTGGGGAGTGTCTGGGATAGGTCTTTGGCATTTACTCGATTGGTGTTGATATGGAGTCTGGCGACAGCCATTCTGATCAGGGGAAATGGTTAGGCGTCGGCAAGGATGGGGTGTTTCTTTCAATGTTTTTTTTTGGTTGCTTCCTTTGGTGGCACAGGTGGCTGCATGTGGGATTTCTGTATTGATTTGAGCTGGGATTATAATGATGTTCAAAAGAAGAGTTGTGTCACCAAGTGCGTTGTCCTTGAGGAACGTTAGAAGTGACTGAGAAAAAGGAAGTCAAGGTCCTCTCAACTTGTCATGATGGTGAAGTCTCACGTGACGGGGTAGTCAGGGACGACTCGCACGACGTTTGGCTCCGCTTGGACAAGTTGGCCTTGTCGACAAGTGGGGAGCCTGCGAGGCGCAGCGTCAGTTCCAGGGGGCTTGACTGCTGAAGCTCTCCCCTGTAGCATTAAAGCATGTTGCATTATTAGCACCAGACCGACCAAACCCCCCGACCTCCCGCTTCCACGACGACGACGACAACAAGACAACAATCTCTCTCGCTCTTCCTCGCTGCGCATCCTTCGACAGCGCTCCCGACCTCCCTCCTCCCGACCTCCTCCCTCGTCATCTCGCCCATCATGGCCGGCCGTTTTGTGCGGGCGTCCAAGTACCGTCCGTCCAACACCACCTCCTCCTCCTCCTCTCTGCCTCTTCTTCGGCCTTGGGCCGCGCCCGCGCCCATGACGAACGGCTTGCTGACACGCCCGCTTTCTTCCTAGGCCACGTCTTCGGCAAGTCGACCAGGAAGGAGTCGTGCTACGACAACATTCACATCAGCCGCAATGCCTGGGATACAAATCTGGTCAAGGTGCGTTTGCTTTCTTCTGCGTCGCGGGACAGGCGGTTCGCTAACATCAGGGGCGGGGGGGAGCTTCTCGCTTTCCTCGCGTTTTTGGGAGAAAATAGGCCAACCCCGAATACCTCTCTGTCAATTGGGACTCTTCCGGCGGCGGCGCCTTCGCCGTCATTCCCTTGGGCGAGCGAGGAAAGCTGCCTGATCAGATCCCTCTGTTCCGCGGGCACACGGCCACCGTGCTCGACACCGACTGGTACGCCAGCAGCCGACCGCCCCTTGGGTGCCTCCTTACGTGCCCGTAGAGCTGACGCCCGCCGGTATTTTTTTTTGCCAGGAACCCCTTCAACGACCGCATCATCGCGTCCGCCTCGGAGGACGGCAAGGTCTTCATCTGGGAGGTGCCCGAGAACTTTACGCTGCACACCGACGCCGAGGAGATTGTCGACGTCTTCCCCGTCAGCAAGCTCGCCGGTCACACGAGGTTGGTTTAAGCCCCCCCCTTGCGCTCCTGTCGTCGGGTCGGAAATGCTGACTCCCCCAACCAGAAAGGTCGGACAGGTCCTCTTCAACCCCTCGGCCGAAAACATCCTCGCGTCGGCGTCGGGCGACTTCAGCATCAAGATCTGGGACATCGCCACGGGCCAGAACCCGCTCGTGCTCAAGCACAGCGACATCGTGCAGAGCCTGTCATGGAACGCGAGCGGCAGCATGCTCGCCACCACGTCGCGCGACAAGAAGATCCGCGTGTGGGACGTCCGCCAGGAAAAGGCCGTCCACGAGTTCCCCGGCCACGGCGGCGCAAAGAACAGCCGCGCCGTGTGGCTGGGCGAGCACAACCGCTTCGCCACCACGGGCTTCTCGCGCATGAGCGAGCGCCAGATCGCCCTGTGGGAGCCCGGCAACCCCGAACCCATCGGCGGCTTCACCATGCTGGACTCCATCTCGGGCGTGTGCATGCCCTTCTGGGACGACGGCTCCAACTGCCTGTACCTTGCTGGAAAGGGGTAGGTGAAGAAGAGGTTAACTCGGTCGGGTCGGCACCGAGGCTGACGTTTTTGCAGTGACGGCAACATTCGATACTTTGAGTATGCCAACGACAAGTTCGAGTTCCTCAGCGAGTACAAGTCTGGCGAGCCTCAGCGAGGCATCGCCTTTTTGCCCCGACGCGGCATCAACGTAGGTTTCCCCCGCCACGGTGCTTGTACGACGACGCTCACGCGATTTAGGTGCACGACAACGAGGTCATGCGAGCTTACAAGACGGTCAACGACACCTACATCGAGCCCATTTCCTTCACGGTCCCGCGACGCGCCGAGACGTTCCAGGCCGACATCTTCCCCCCCGCCACGGGAACCAAGCCGGCCGTCAGCGCCCAGGAGTGGCTCGCCGGCAAGACGGGCCTACCCCCCAAGCTCGACCTCGAGAGCGTCTACGACGGCAACGCCCCCAAGGAGCTGCCGTCCGACTTCAGGCCCGCGGCCGCCCCGGCGATCGCGCCCGTCGAGAAGCCCGCACCCAAGAGGGAGGAGCCCAGGCCCGCGCCCGTCGTGCGATCTCCGCCTCCCACCGTGAGCGAGCAGAAGGGTTCCATCGCCGCCATGGCCAACAAGTACCAGGACGACGAGGAGGAGGACGACTCCGAGGACGAGACGTCGAGCTTCGAGGAGGTCTCGCGCCCCGCGCAGCGCACCGCCGTGCCCGTCCGCTCCGAGCCTCCCCGACCCGTCGCCGCCCCCGTGAAGACGCAGTCGATTCCCGCTCCCGCCTCTCCGGTGAAGCCATCCTCGCCCGTCAAGCCTACCGCCGCCGCCGCTGCCGCCACGTCGTCGTCCTCCTCCTCTCCCGGCGTCGAGACGAGCCTCGCCCAGATCAAGCAGCTCATCGAGAACCAGTCCAAGCTCATCAGCGCGCAGAGCCAGCAGATCCTCTCGCTGACGTCTGAGGTCGAGGGCCTCAAGCGTAAGGTCGGCTCCGGCGGGCAGGACCAGAGCGAGCGCATCCGCCAGCTCGAGTTGGAGCTCGAGGAGGCGAGGTCCTGAGCTTTTTTGGATTGTTCCAGTCCTGGCGGTGCGTTCTGTGTGCCGTGTGCCGTGTGTGAGTGCGTGCGTGCGTGTGTGTGTGTGTTTTGTCGTCTCGGGTGGTCTTTGGGAAAGCTGTGCTCTTCCCCGAGTCTAGGTAGTACGGCGACGGGTGCCCCTCGTGTTGGAAAGTTGGAAATGTAGGGCGGACCAGATGGATGCATGTAGCGACGCAAATGTACATAGGTGTTCAAAAGACTGCGCGCGTTCTGATGTCTCTCCCGTGTGTTTCTGGCCTCTCTCTGCGGCTGCCCAGATCATGTCCGAGTATCCATGCATCTGCCTTGCCAAGACCGCTATCGAGTCTTTTCTGGAGTTGGCATCTCGCCTCCTTCCGACTCGTAGCTGGATATTGGCGGCGCAGCTCTTCGTCGACCTCTTCTTTTGAGACGGGTAATCCATCCCGTTGGATTACATGTGTTTGAGGGCAAGCATGGCGTTTTGCAGAAGAGATTGTGGCTTGCTGTTTGTATTGTATGTGTGTTGTTTGGTTTTGTTTGGTTTGCTTGATGGTCCACGGGTATTATCAATTTACCTAGATGTGGTTTCAGTATCATTGACGCCAACGTTCAATCAGCACTACGTATAATGATTTTACCAGCGAAAACGACTCTACGCCTCTATCCGTACGAAGCTCCAGAAACAACTACAGCTAATACCATGCCAGGACTTGTTGTAGACTAAAGTGTCGACTTTGAGCCCTTTCCGATCGACTTACCCTACACCACCACCACGAGGACAAGGGAAAACGGCCCGGCAAAGTGCCTGTAGGCTTCGCCCGACCAAGTCCACGCAGACGTCACATCATGCCCCCCCCCCAACGGCGGCCCTGTGAAACCCAAACCATTCGCTCCAAGCCCTCTCGGCTGTCAAAACAAGCTTGCCTCCCAACCTTGTCCGGCACGCTGACAACAAAGACGGGCAACGCAGCCGGCCTTTTTTCCCCTCGGTACACCTCACCGCGCATAAGGTAAAACCCACCATCAACCCGGCGGCCATGGCGGACGGCGGCTGCCCACGGCCGAAACGATGCAACGCGGGACGACTCTTCTGAGACGAGCGCATTGAAGATGGCCGTGACGATGGAGGGGGGGGGGGGGGGGGGGGAACTCATCCCCCCCCCCCCCTCCTCTAGGCGCCGTTGCCTCTTAGGCACTTTCTTCCCCGTCCTCGAGAGAGGTTCGTCCACTCGGAGAATATTCTTCATCTGGGAGATTCGCCTCTGAAACACACCCGCCAGCCGATCGACCCTCTTCCACCTTCCACCGCACGTAGCAGAGAGAGAGGGAGACACAAAGAGAGGGTGTCGAGAGAGAGAGGAGGCGTCGCCCGTTTCGGACGAAGGGGGCCAAGGCGGGCCAAGACAAACTCTTGGAACGGGAGACAAGGAGAAGGGACAAAAAAAAAAAAAGGGTGGCAAGCTTGCTGGGCCCTGAAGATCACCCGTGTGACGAGAAAGCTGCCGTCAAAGCTGGTGCAGCCAGTCGGGGACGCCAGACGAGTGCCTCTGGGTGGATTCGGCCTCGTTTGCCGCCCAAAGAATTCAATGCTGTGGTGCCGGGGATGCCTGCTTCAGGGAGATGCATGGCTTGTTTCATGAATAAGGGGGTGTCGGATGGGACATGATCAAACGTGCAGACATCCATGGGTGGCCGCCTCACTGATCGGGGAGTGGCCCTTTCCATCTCGAAGGAAGCCAATACGACCGTGACGGAAGAAGCAAACCACAGCATCGCCGTCTCGGGGCGAGAGACGAGCGAATTCGGGCATTGTCGCATTGAAGGAAACCCCTGAAAGGCTCGCCGCCACTCCACTCGGAGTATTCGCTTTGGCGAGGAGATGGATGCCTGGATTTATGCTTGGGCCTGTTGGTTCCTGGTCCATGGTATCCGTAGACGGCAGAAGTGCAAATGGCTGGGGACGCAGTGTCGGGTCGAGAATCTGAGAGGGAGGGGAGAAGTTGGGAGCTCGACGTGGACGAGACGAACCTAACCGAGGCCCATTGTACCCTGCAGAGATTGGCTGATGTCCAAGGGCGCCGCAACTAGGTAAACAGTATCCGTAAAGCCTCTGCCTTGTCCGTAGGTACGGATGCGTCTTCCTTCCTTCCTTCGCCCCCTCGGAATCGGTAGATGAACGGCCTTGGATCGAGCGGCCACGGATCGGGGTCGCAAGGCTCAGATGGACGCCCAAGGCACGAGTCAACTCGAGAGCGGTGTCTTCCCCGTGTCTTGGAAGCGTCCGTTCCCGCTTCGCGTTGTTCTGGAAGAAGCTGCAACGGGCGACCCGTCGTTTCATGTACCTGACTTGCGCGAATCTGATGCAGTTTCGCTTCTGTGCCAGATTGGAACCGTTATTCCAAGAATACCTTTTCAGCCACGGCCAAAGATCGGCCGTCTCACATTCATGCAAACGTTCTCCCAGACACTCTGACGGTGGCGACGGTGGCAGTGGTGAGGAGGGGGAAAGATGCCGTCGTTTCTCGACAGCTTTGAAGTCGTCGAGCTCGGGCTGTTTCAGGTTCACGAGCCGGGCTCTCGATGCACGTCACATCCTATTCGTGCTGAAGGCGCACCTCGAGCCCTCGACGAGCTGAGCCAGATCTCACCCCGCTCTGGACAAGAGTGCTATTTCCAGCTGCGCCGGCTCCTCCATCCTTCACTTGGCGCCGACCCGACTTTGGCATCCGGTTGGTCTCGTCGACGACGGCCAGAAGCAATCACTACCGGCCGCAGCCAGATCGGCCACAGTGAAGATGGAGGGTGGAATTGGAGTAAGCGAGGGCCAGACGGCAGACGGCAGACGGCAGGCGGCAGACGGCAGACAGGAAGATTGAGTCCGGTGTCTCCCCCACGAAATGGCCGTGTCGACTCTTCGCGATGCCCATTGGACGCTTCGAGATAGAGTCGTCCTAATTTTGGACCCTGGCTTGTCTCTGAAACGCCAGCGTCCCAACGGCCCGTCGACTTGGACCTCCCACACGCGCCCACTCGACCTTCTCCTTCTCTTTTTTGTTCCAACTTGCTGAAAATCTTCGTGCGTGCTGAGCGGCCGAGGTTGGTGGATCCCGATGCCCTCACTGATCAGATTAGATTGGCGAGCTAAACGCCCAGCCTGTTGTGATGTGTGCCCGATGAATTCCCACTAGACGACTGTGTCAGAGTCATCCCGAAGTCTTATAGTGTGCGGCAAGACCTTGGCCTCGCGTGCGGAAAAGGCCGGCTCTTGTGTGGCACTGTGCCGCCACTGTACGCTGATATCACATCGACCGGAGCCGGCCCTCATAAGCCAGGCCTCTTATTCACCCGCCTGCTGTTTGCTGATTTGCCACCGACCGACCAGCCGCCTTCAGCTTCCCGGCTCTGTGCCTGGAATAGGCCATCGTCTCCTTCCGTGTAGTTGGTCGAGGCCCAGGCCATGGCCTTCAGATCATGTCGCTGTCCGTTGCGTCGATTCGGCAACTTCGCGGGAGAAGAATGGTGCCTGGCGATTAGACGGTGAGTTGTACCGGCTTGTGACTGGCTGCCGTGACACGGCTTTGTCAACACCATGGATGGAAGCATTGAGCCTGTTTGCGTCAAGGACCAATGGGTGACAAGCTTCTCGCTGTGCCGCTTTTTGGATCCTGTTAGCCCCGAAGCCTCTTGTTTTCGATAATTTGAAGAGCTTCCTGATCGAGATGCGTTGTCTGACTAGGCTCGCGGAATCACCTCGCTCGTCTCTAATCATCAAACGTCGTATCGAGCACGAGTTCGTATCATCCGTAGGTGACGTGGAACGAATGCCTCCTAAGCATGGGCAAAGACAAGACCAGACTCCTGGAATGACGCATGGCTCAGCGTGGTTCCCTGAGATTCGTCTTGCTTGGTCTGACAGCGTGAGATGCTGCTTCCCCCCGACCAAGCTCACAGCATGGCATCGGATTCTTCAACCGAACCCATAGGCCCATAAAATGACATTCTTGTCCCTAAGACACTGTTGATTGATGAGCTTGATTCTGCAACAAACAAACTTGGCCCGGCCAGCGTTGAGCGTGGCTGGACAGTCGAAACCCCCAGAAAACGGCTTGGAGGGGCGTCTGAAATGTGACGAGCCACTGGGAGCGCGAGTGTCGTTAGCGGCGACAAGGTCTGAGGCATCGAAACAACTCAAACAGCTCAAACGACGTCGGCTTCTTGATGCAGTCCCGCAGGCGAGTTTCATCTTGATGAATGCCCCTCCTCCCACGTCGACACAGCCTCCAAAAGGGCAGGGGTCTCTCTGCATACCAGCCATCTCTCCCATCGGCACTCTGTCTCTCCCATGTGCTGACCGAATGGGTCCTCGAGGCTGCCGTCAACAGAGCCAAGGAGACGTGGCCGCCTCTCGCAGGTTCGTTGGGATGAGAGCAAGTGCATCTGGCCATGTGATGGCATGCAAGCGAAGTGTCTTGTCACTCTCATGATGCCTCCCTGAACCCAATGGCATTCGCCAGTGGGGATTGTTTCTTGCACCATCAAAGAAGTCCTTGTTTGGTTCACTTGACTTGGGCATGCGTCCACGGCTGTCGGCTTCAGAAGACAAACTGTTTGTAGCCTGCCTAGTGTAATGAAGATGGCCTGATTCTGTTGGGGAGGCCCCATCTTAAGATTACGTGGGCCCAAGGTGGAAAAGCTCACTGACTCTTCTCTTGGATTTGAGCCGAAAAAGAGCCATAATAGATGAAATATGGTGCGGATCATGGAGACATGGATCCAAGTACATATCCGTATCCGTACTTTGCATGGAAATGTATGCAGTCCCGGAAGGCGTACCGAGACAATCATCGAGGGTTCATTTCGGTTCAAAGCGTTAGTCTTGCGTGATGATACACCTCTCTGGATGCTCCGGATTGGCCTTGAAGATATTCGACTTTGTTGTCTTTGCCTGGAGTTAAATATTTGGCTGGAGGAATGTTGAGGAATGTTTGCTTTGTAGCAACGAGGAGCGTCGAAGCTTGTGGATGAGCTTCAGGGAGGATGAACCTCTGGATGAGCTTGAGAACCACGCGCTTTGGCGTAGCTGATTATTCATCCGAGGCTGCGTCCTTGAACCTCCTCATCAGGCTCGTGGTGACGAAGAACAGACCACCGCGGCTGAGCGGGATAGCCTGAGCCCCTGAGTCAATAATCTCTGATCAATGTGCACAAACAAGCACCACCTCAACGTGCGTCGAGGCCCAAAGTGCCCCTAATGACCAGCAGCCGGTGGTCAAGAAGGGCAATCTTAACCCGGTTGTTATTGCTCACGCTGTGGATGAAAGACGAAATGTTTAAGACAAGGCGACATCGACTGTGGAGTTGTTCGCTAATGGCGAGAGACAGCATGATATCGTGTACTCCTAAGGAAGGTCTTATCCGCTGGGCGATGTTGAGATGATTGTGTTGCAAGAGTGGCTTCGAAACATTAGGACCGCTGACGTCGCATCAACACCGGGATCGAGTTCTGTTTGCTTGGTAATTATTGCCCGGCTTGAATCTGATCAGCCTCGTTACCTGCGTAATTGGGCACATAACCATACATCCATACCACTCAGCCTCGACCCCTATCATAGAAGGACAGTGTCGAGTTGTGCAGTATGAGGTCCATTATGTATGTGCTTGTCCTCTCAAAATGCGCGAAGGAGCGAGTCTTTTCGCAGAAGGCTTAGGCATTCGTCTGAATGGCGCTAATCGATGGCTTGCCCTTGCCGGTTGGTCCACACCGGAACGCGGTGATGATGATGGCCTCGCTCACTGGCAATCTCTTGGACTCCACAGCTGGTTAACCGGTGCTCACTCTCTGGTTCGAGTCTTGGAGATCCGGTTGATGAACGGACCCGAGGGTTATCAGGGCCACGGCCGCCCGTGTGCTCGAAGTGTGGCCGCTCTGACCATTAAAGTTGTACCAAGTACGCCGTCGGCGCAGCTTGGTCTTGGCGTGGGCGTGCGTATGTATCCCTGGCGAAGAGGGTTGCATTCCTCAAAGTCTCTCTGTTCCGTCGTTGGCTGGCTGCTGGGGAGTGGGCACACATCCCCGAGAATTGTCGTCGGGGGTTGCTTCTGGAGCTAAGCTTCAGAATAATCTGCGGACCCAATCACCAGGCTCAGACAGGCGACACGCGATGCGACCGTGTCAGGAACCGCTTGACGCCGTGTCAAGCAGTTTCCATCCTCCCAGTCGAAAGCCCGCAGGTATGATCGCCGCCGTTTCTGCTCCTGGCCGGCCATCATGGCGCTGGCGAGATACGAGGACGAGGAGAGAATTGCCGGCCTGCTGGAACTTGGCTCGATTGCAACACCAGTTTCGTTTCCGCCCTCCCCTGGCGACCCTGTTCAGAGGTCTCGTCCGATGGAAGAGGAGGTGGGTGAGGATAGCAAGTGAAGGGGCGTGAGACTAAAAGAAGTGCTGGGATGTGTGCAGCGAGGCCCCTGCTCTGGCCGACATGCTCTGAATCCATCCGCGGTGCCTGTTGCCAGTCAGTCGAATTCTGGTCGAGAGCTCACTTCTCGGCCATCTGCGAAAGCCACTCGATGCCTCCCGCCTGTCGGCACGCAGCGGGAGTCACCTCCACACAACCCACCTCAATTATTCTCCCGTCGCGCCCGCACGCGCCCAATTTCCCACGGGGCGACTGTGACTGTGGTTGTGCTGACAAAAACACTGAGCACAAGCCTTTTCGGGGTAGGACAGAGCCAAGCTGTGGCGGACCAAGGCAGCATTGGGTTTGGAGGGCATCGCCCAAGACCAAGACACTGCCCCCCGTGGACCGTGGACCGTGGCATGCCAATGCTATGCCATGCTTGTCGATACCGCTGTGACCATCCCTGGCCGGAAGCAACGCGACCCAGTTTTTGCGTGACCAGGGCCCTATCGTGCCCAGAATTCTGACCGACGAGCACGCGGGTGTGAGGTGAAGAGTGCACAGTACGAGATGTTGGAGGCCAAGGTGAACGAGATGGAGACCATGGAGGTGTCTTGAACCCCAAGTGCTCCTGCCATTCTGGTTGGCTTTGTTCGGACAATCTGACATCTGGCAGGCGCGCTTGGTGTGAAGGCGAGGGAAGGGCTGCAGCTAGGTTTCTCCAGCAATTCGGAGAAGTCGTCGTCGCGTCTTTGATGGCACTTGCCATAACAACAACAATGGAACCCATTATCCGCCCGGAGTCCCGACTGGAATATACAGTGCACTATCTATAGCAACACTGTACAACCACGGCTGCTGACTGCCAGCTTCATCAGCGTGCCGATGAACGAGTAATAATGCAAAGTGAAATGTCCCTGTCAGTTCCATTTTATTGCTCTCGATTCTCGCCCCGCCGCATGTGTTGACTTGTTGCGACGTGCCCACCCCGCCCGCGCCGCTGTCTCTCCCGAGTCCCTTCTAGACTCGCCCCAACTGAGCCACTGGTGGGCAAGGGGAAACCGAGAAATGCCCCCGAGTCCTAAAAAGCACCGTGCGTGCTGTGGCTCACGATCATCCACAACCTCTTGCCCACATGCCCTGCCCACGCCCACTCACCCACTCGCGCTTGCCGTCTGCGCCAAGGTAAGGTTGCCATCCCCCCCCCCCTCTCCAAAATCCCAAAGACACAAGGACCCAAAGCCCACCTTCCCCCGTTCCCCGTCCCTTCCCAGAGCGAAGCCGTATCCTCCTCTCCCGTCGGCCGTCGACGCTACCACAACTCATTAAACCCCCAGTCCTCCTCGCCCGCCCTTTCAGATTCCCTCTGAAATCTCTTCTTTTCGTCGTTTTCTTGTTTTCCCTTCATTTCTCTCTCTTTCCCTCTCCCCCCCCCTCTCGCTCCACCGTCTCCGCGACCCGTTCCGGAGTCGCCCTCAACTTTGTCCGCTTCTTTCCATTTCAACAGGCCCGCCGTCGCCCATCGTTCACCCCTCTTGCATCAGCCGCACTCTCTTCATCACCAACAAGGCTGCTGACTGCTTGATGTGCAACGACTCATCGGCTCTGTTGACTTCTTTTCGTTATTGATTTTTTTTTCTTCTCTGTGCGCATACAGCTTTAATCCAGCTCGATCGTTGTTTCGCGCGAAACACTCGGCTTTCATCCACACCATCGCGATCACCTTGACGGTACCCCCATCGACTCCTCCCAGCATCATTCGCTTGACGCAGTGACTGGGTCTTGAATCGCATTGCGCAGCGATTCCATTATTCCGGGCTGGTCTCGAATTTTGGTCAAACAGCATCAACTCCGACGGTTTTAGGCAGCGCCTCGACTACCTCCCGGCATTCTCGCTTCTCTGTACGCGCGACCATCAACAAGAACAATTTCCTCGTCCCAACACATACGTCGTCCCGCGATTCAATTGAGTGATTCAATCACCGGCCGTGCCGATATCTCAGCCTTTGCCAGGCTTCTCCCGACTGACCGTCGCTGGTCACGTCATCCCCAGACACCTCAATCGCAATCGACAAGATGTACTCCCAAAACCCAAACATGGCTCCCCAAAAGCCGGAGACTTTCATGCTGAGCACCGAGGCTCAGCAAGCTCTGCCTCACGACGCCCAAGTTGCCCTTCAGCAGGTTGATAATCGTAGGTCTTGGAGTTACTGCCGCATAGCCTGCGCTGACCCCCTCCTAGTCAAGTACTTCCTCATCTCTGCTCCCGTCGATTGGCAGCCAGACCAGTACATCCGTCGCTTCCTTTTGCCTACGGGCGAATACGTGTCCTGCGTTCTCTGGAACAACCTCTTCCACATCTCCGGTACGGACATTGTTCGCTGCCTGTCATTCCGATTCCAGGCTTTTGGTCGACCCGTCAAGAATTCCAAGAAGTTTGAGGAAGGCATCTTCTCCGACTTGCGCAACCTGAAGTCCGGAACCGATGCCTCTCTGGAAGAGCCCAAGAGCGCTTTCCTCGACTTCCTGTACAAGAACAACTGCATCCGAACACAAAAGAAGCAGAAGGTTTTCTACTGGTATAGCGTTCCCCACGACCGACTTTTTCTTGACGCGCTGGAGCGAGACTTGAAGCGTGAGAAGATGGGTCAGGAAGCCACCACCGTCGCCGTTAGCGAGCCTGCTCTGTCCTTCCAGTACGACTCGTCTCAGTCGCTGTATGAGCAGCTGACCAAGGCTCAACAAGCCAACTCTTCGTCCTTCAACGCCCAACAGGCGTCTTTTTCTCAGAGCCAGTCCACGTCCCCAGTCATGAGGGCGATGGACCAGATGCCTCCCCCCCCAACCATGATGCCTCAGTCCATGCCCCCTTTAGCGGAAGGGATGGACGCGATGGTACCATACGGAACCATGGCGGTAGCCCCTCAGATGACCCAACCGGTCCCAGTCAAGAGGGAGCCTGATTACACTCGCGTTCAGTACAACCAGAATGGAGTGCCCATTACCCAGGGACATCAGCGTCATGCTTCCATGCCGGCCTACGGCCTGGAGTACTCTCCCGCACCTTCCTTCGTTTCTTCTCAGTACGAGGACTACAGCAACCGTGGTATTTCCTTTGAGCCCATCACGCCTCCTCAACAGGCTCTTGGGATCTCAGCTGAGCCCGCCTACATTGCAAACGAGGAAACCGGACTGTACTCGGCCATTCCCGACCACCTCTCCGGCATGAACGGATTGAACGGTGTCGTCCAGCTCCCCCCTTCAAACCTCGCTGGGCCCCAGTTCTCCCGTCCATATGGTACAAACAACGTCTACTCTGTGATCGAAGGTTCGCCGACATATAAGCAGAGAAGACGGCGTTCATCCATCCCCCCATCTATGTCGGCAATCGCGACAACGACTGCTCCCCCATCAGCCCAAACCCACCGTCCTTCAGAGCTCCGGAGATCCGTCTCCGCCTCGGTTGGACCCCTTGCCGAGGGTGACGAGTCTGCGGACAACTCGCCCCCTGGTCTTTCTTACAGCACCTCTGCTGTGTCGGTCAACAGCCAGCACCCGAGAGATGTGATGGACATGTCTCGACATGGCACTCCTTTGTCCGCTGTGGAGGGCAGCCCTGCTCATTCTATGGGCGTCCACGAATTCCCTCATCTCAACAATGAGGAACTCCCCGATGGTTCCATGGATCGACGATCTGCGCCTGCCCCCGGCGGTGTGGTGCGTCGAGCTCGCTCAGCCACCGTCATGGAGGTTGGCCCGTATCCCCAAAAGTCTCACTCGTGCCCGATTCCCACTTGCGGTCGTCTCTTCAAGCGTCTCGAGCACCTCAAGCGGTAAGCTAATTTATTTTCTCTGTTCACATCACTTGCCAGTGAGTCTGACCATCGTCTTAGACACGTGAGAACACACACCCAGGAGAGACCCTACATTTGCCCCCACTGTAGCAAAGCATTCTCCCGATCAGACAACCTCGCACAGTATGCCTCTCCTCCCATGTTTCCACACGCATATCATCACCGACTCCCAACCTGATGACCCAATGCAACTCCTCCCCTGAGCAAACCGCACTTTCGCGTTACTTGATGTATGGATGCTAACATTCGCCTGCAGACATAAGCGTACCCACAGAGAAGACGGCGGTGATGGCAACCTGAACCTTTCAGGTGAAGAAGAGGAGGAGTTCTCGGGAGAGGACCAATTGGGCTCTCTCGAAGAGGCATCCCCTCATTCCGACCACGCCTACGTGACGGGCTCGATGAACGCCGGGCAGGACACTCCTGTCTCGAGCGACATGTCCGTGCCTAGTTCCGTGGCTCCTTCACAACCCTTCAACAGCCTACAAACCCTGAGCATGCCCATGACCATCAGCCACCCGGCAGCTATCAACGCTGGCGGCATGATGTAACGGACTCACGGCACGACTTGCATTTCGTTCTTTTTCTGGGTTATGATTACAGAGGATTTATGGTTTCAATTTTCAAGGAGAATTGTGATGGGTGATTTCTTGGCCTATACAGGACCTTTCTTTTGTTCATTTCATGTCATTTGTTTTTGTCGGAGCGTTCGTGGGGAGGGAAAAGGAAAGACCCCTGATAGATATACTCTTGGATGGCTTCCCGGGACTCGAGTCTCGCAGCCGACTTCCAAGATGGAGGACGACGATGTGCCCCGTGGAGTTTTTGTAAGGATGCACCTGTATATATATGGTCGCGTTTCCTTTCCGGGGTGGTACGCCCAGATGATACCGAGGCCTAGTGGTGTGTTGGTCGCTGTGAAAAAAGACACACTTGAAGAGAGCTCCGTATGATATTTAGCAATGAACCAGTGTAAAAACTCCATGTGTGGGATACCATCGTGATGCCATTGTTGCTTTCTGGAACTAGACCGTATCACCTTCCCCTTCTGCCGAATGCATCTCGTCCACTCTCGATCTTTTTCACATCCCTCTCGTTCAAGCGCAATTCGGATCCCCTTAGTCTGCCTACACCTGGACGATCCACGCCCAAATCTCGACCCCTGCTACGCCTTGGCTTCTTGCTTGCTTCTTTTTCAAGGATAATGCCATTCTCCTTGGCCTCCCGTCTGCGCTTGGTCTCGCGGGCGTTGGCGGTGGCAATGATGCCCTTGCGCATATTCATGGGCATCTTTTCCTGCTTGTGGATTGACAGCTTGGACCCCAGGGCCTGGACACGCATGTCGGTGGCCT
This sequence comes from Thelonectria rubi, assembly GCA_013420875.1. Taxonomy (NCBI): domain Eukaryota; kingdom Fungi; phylum Ascomycota; class Sordariomycetes; order Hypocreales; family Nectriaceae; genus Thelonectria; species Thelonectria rubi. The sequence goes on from WMHX01000053.1 coordinate 679,814, forward strand.
TTTGGCGCGTGCGACCAGCGGCAAACGACTTGGGCGCCACGGTGTTGTTGGTGGAGGGGTGGGAGGGGGCGAGGAGGTGGGATTCGGCGAGGAGGCGGCGGAGTTCGAGGTCTTGGGCGAGGAGTGAGGGGGCATCTTCGGGGAGGGGGGAGGAGGAGGAGGAGGAGGAGGAGGAGGGCGTGGCGGCGGATGGGGTGGTGTTGAGGGAGGTTTGGTCGGGTGGGCGTGAGGACTGGAAGGGGTTAATTAGATGACGAGGGGGGGGGGAAGGGTGGGTAGACGAACCATGAAGGCTTTCAGTTCTCTCTTTGACATGGTCGTGGTTTTGAGTTGCGTGCTGGAGTGGTCTACAACTTCGACAACGGGTGGTGCTATGCGACGTTAGACTGATTCAAGAATGTGAACAAGCAAACGAACCCGCGTCTTCTTCACCCTCGTCTCCCGAGAGACCACCCCATTCTTCATTGTCCTCCTCCTCCTCCTCCTCCTCGCCTTCAGAGCCCTCGCTCCCCTCACTCTCTTCCTCATCGCCGCCACTGTCGAACCGCGCCTGTTCGCCTTCCTTCTCGACTTTTGCGCCCGGCAGCGGCGAAAATTGGGCTTCAAAGTGGCGCCGGAAGATGGCTGCGGCGTCTTCTTCCGAAACGGACGGGGGCTCGCGAGCCTTGCGCTTTCCGAGAACGGCCATGCTGGGCGGGGGGAGGATGTTGTGTGTCGCTGTTGTCGGTCAAGGGTGTTTGCGTTGGTGTGGTTGAAAAATTTGGGAGAGAGATGTTCAGCCTTGTGGGTGGGATGCAAGGCTGCCCCACACTGTCATGATCAGTCACAGCTGGGATGCAACATTTTAGAATCAAGTCATATGAGGTATCAAGCGAAGAATCCAATCTATCGCCACTGATACAATGTCCTCATTATTCTGTGCCTGTCCATATTACATCGTACGCTAGTCGCACACCTTAAGTAACCCATGGTATCATGCCCTGAACGCCGTCATCAATCCATTTTCAAACCCGTCCGGCGACTCTCGCCTTCCTCGACTCCTCGTCTCTCCTCGCCTCGCTCCTCGCCAAGAAGTCCTCCCTCGCGTTGTACGAGGCCTTGGACTTGCCCGCCAGCTCCAGCTCGTCCTTGATGCCCTCCTTGTCCACGAACCCGGCCCAGTCCATGCGACTCTTCTCCACCGTGTTGAGCTTCGTCGCCCGCGCGTCCTTTGCGGCCTGGATTCGTGCGGCCATTCCGAGATTGAGGTCGGCGCGCTGCGGGAGGGGGTCGACCAAGGGCTCGAAGGCGGAGCGGAACGCCCTTCTCGTGACGCGCTTGGCGGGTTCGTCCTCGGAGGGAACCTCGCCTTGCGAGGCGAGGTAGAGCTTGGCTTCCGCCGAGTCGCGCGGGACCAGCTTCTCTTCCGTGTGTACTCGGCCGGCGAAATTGTAGGTGCGCTTGATGCGAATCATCGTCGAGGGATCGGCTTCTTTGGCATCTGGAATTGGCTCTGTATTCTCGTCTTCGGGCCGCGTGCTCTTGGCAGCCGGAGCCCCAGAGATCATCTGCGCCCAGAGCGCATCAACGTCGATACTGACGGGCCCGTCGTTTGCGGTGTATTTACGCTCCTCCTTCCTGAGTTGAAATGAGTTTGCAGCGCATAAAAGCTGGGTAGAGAGATCTTACTCGGCCGCCCGCTGCCGTCGGGTCTTGATCAAGCCCCCTTCGCCGCCTGCATCCTCATCCTCGATGCCCTTGGCCTTGGCTCTCTTGCGGCGCTTTTCGCCCTTTTTTATGATTGTCTCGTCGCCCGAGTTGTCGTAGCCATCGTCGGCGACGGCCGTGTCGGCTTGCTCTGGCTTTCGTTTCTTGCTGGACTTTTTGTGTGCATCGTCGCTGTCGGAGTGATCAGACGGTTGGTCCCCGGCAGCTTCGGGGGCGAAATCGGAGTCCTGGGACGAGTCGTATTGCTCTTCCTCGTCGAGGAGCGGATCGGGTGGCATTTTGGGATGTAGGGTTGATGTTTCGAGGAAGATGTTGCCCGTGTCGCATTAAGCGATAAGCGATAAGCTCGGTGAAGGTTGGCTGACCGAAGGTGAGTGGCCAATCAGCTTATTGAATCTAGCGGCCTCGAGGATCATCTTCATCAAGTTCTATTTCGTCTCCCCCAAGATGGAGGGTTTATACAATTGAATTGGAGAGACGCTTAGAATGTAACTGCTCGGGGAATTCCTGCCCAGTTACCTACTAGGAGGCTGTTGCGATCTGTTCTTCGAAAGCTGACTCTAATGGAACTTCTTGAAGAGAAAATTTCAGCGCGTCCTTGCCATACGTTTTTATTTCTATTTCATATCAGATACTTATTCATTAACAAAAGAAACAATCAAGGTTCTACCACGAGCCTTTTCACCACAAAGACTTTCGGGGCGATATCTGGCAAAACCTGTGCTCAATTCCCAGAAGGCTCGTGACAGCAGGCTCGGAAAGAATGGCCCCTAGCCCCCGCAGCTTTAGACAGAATTGGATCGTTTAGGTCACCGATTTGACTGTGGAACGTACGGTGTGATTCGATGCAATGCGAGCTGGGTCTTGTCTGCAACGTGACGTGGAATGGGAGTGCCGGGCTTCTAATGTGTGACACTCTTCGAGTCCTGGAGCATCTATCAGCATTCTCGTTCGGAAACCGAACAGAGCCGTAAGACGGGAGAAAGGAAGAGAGAAAAGGCCAACAGATGGAAACGCCAGAGAACAGCCGGAGCGGTCTGCAAATGGTGGCGTGTGATGGTTAATCTGCCGTTGATGGGATGACATCTGGACCCCCGCAAAGCAGAGCCTAAAAAATTAATGGGGGCGGTGGACGAAGCTGCTTGCCAACTTGCCAACCCAACAGCCAGCACAAAGCCGAAACTGGACAGTCAAAGGTTTCTCCCGTCCACATAAAAAAGACAAAGTCTCCCTCCTTCGACCCCCCCACGTTTTCTCCTCCTTCTCTCACCCTCCTTGTGGCACTCGCCCCGACCTGCCTGCCATGAGTTCCGACGACGATTTCGAGATCGAGGCCCCCGACCTGGCCGCCGACGATCCTATGCGAGCATTTTTGCCGACTTCGTTTGGCAAGAAGGCCAGGGAAACCAATATTGCCGCCCAAATTGATGCCAGCCGAAGAGTGGTGGAGCGGTCGGATGGCAATGGTGGGAAAGGAAAAGAGCAAGAAGCTAGGAAGGCACAGGATTCCAGCGACGACGACAGCGACAGCGACAGCGACGATTCCGACGACGAGGATGAGTTCCCAGTCTCCCACGAACTGGTCCTGAAGACCCAAGAGCGCGCCGTCACCACCGTTTCAATCGACCCCTCTGGCAATCGCTTGGCTACGGCATCCGTGGACTGCTCCATCAAGCTACATGATTTCGCGTCCATGACACCGACGACCCTACGAGCGTTTCGAACAGTCGATCCCTTCGCGGCGAAGACGGCCAGCGGCAACAGCGAGTCCCATCCAATCCACCATGTGCAGTTCAATCCACTATCCGGAAGCGTGTTCCTCTGCATTTCCGCGCACCCCAAAGCTAGGATCATGTCGCGAGACGGAGACGTCTTGACCGAATTTGTTCAGGGCGACATGTATCTGCGGGACATGCACAACACCAAGGGCCACATTTCCGAAATCACGACAGGAACCTGGCATCCCACAGACAGAAATGTTTGTGTCACGGCGGGAACCGACAGCACCCTGAGAATCTGGGACATCAACAACAAGCGCTCCCAAAAGGAGGTCATTGTCTTCAAGTCCAAGGCTGCCGGCGCTGCTGGTCGGACCAAGATGACTGCCGTCGCCTGGGGGACCCCGGCCCAAGGAGGCAACAATGTTCTCGTTGCCGCGGCTCTGGACGGCTCGCTTGTCATGTACAGCGGAAACAGTCCATTCTCGCGTCCAGCTGGAGAAGTCCGTGATGCCCACAAACCCCAGACTTGGACGAGCGGCATCGACATCTCTGCAGACGGTCGTATGGTGGTCACTCGCGGTGGCGATGACCTGATCAAGCTCTGGGACACTCGAAAGTTCACGAAACCCCTCGTTACCGTCTCCCACCCCTCGACGTCCGACCATTATCCCACGAGCAATATTCGATATGCGCCCAGTTCTACCAGCATCATTACAGGATCCGCGACGGGCCACCTCCACATTCTCAACCCAGGCAACTTGCGGGAAGAGCACGTCACGCCAATCACGCCCGGATCACCACTGATTGCAGTGGATTGGCACGCCAAGATTAACCAGATCGTCACAGGTTCAGCAAACGCGGAAACTCACGTTCTTTACAACCCAACCAGGTCGAGCCGCGGAGCGGTAGACGTCATGTCCAGAGCCCCGAAGAAGCGCCACATCGACGACAACCCCGAATTTACCATGGACCAGTCTGTTGGCATTTCTGGAGATTCCATCATGACTCCAGGCTCCATACCTGCCTCTCGCAAGGCCGGAGTGACGGGAACCGGCCGATCCAAAGATCCACGTCGACCTCAGATCCCGGCTCAGACGCCCTTCCAGAAGAACCAGCCAGACCAGCAGCACGTCGTCGAGAACATTCCCCTCGCGCGCATGCTCCACGAAGATCCGCGCGAGGCTCTGTTAAAGTATGCTGACAAGGCCCAGAGTGATCCCATGTTCACCAAGGCCTGGAGTAAAACGCAGCCACAGACTCAATACGCGGAGCTGAGCGACGACGAGGAGGGCCCAGACAAGAAGAAGGCAAGGAGGTGAAGAAACGGACGTCTTGCTAATGAAGGCTCACGTAACACCCGTGAACATACCGGGCACGACTGTAACCACACGAGGTGGACAGACGCCGCCTCATTTTCAAACATCAAGAGCCAATCCCGAGCCAAGGGACGGAGCTACAGATCACCCCCTCTTGCACCGTACGATTTAGCGACCAACTGGACGCCTCACGTATGAGATTTGCATCCCGTCCTCAAGGACAACCATTAGTTTGATGGCCAGTACACTGCGTACTTGTCTGGGAGAATGCCTCGAGTAATGGCCATGGAGGAAAGCAGGAGGATGCGCTGGGGTCACGTGTTGCACTGTGCTCGTAATCAATTGAAGTAACTTGATGAATCGGTTGGGATGTGGATGCCTCAGGCGCCACAGATGGTAGCCTGCCTGTTCGCAGACCCAATTTCCGGCAGGGGAGCCGTGCTGAGAAATACTGTGGGCGGCCGACTCAAGACCGCACCAACCATCACGCTGAATCTTGTCCAGCTGTGTCTTCACCACTCCCCATCATCAACGGCGAGCGCGCGCATCCAAAAAATCGCCAGGGCCTCTCAAACCATCGGCTCCCATCTCGAAACCTCGCCAAATCCGTGTTGCACGCGATTTGCACGCCGCCCCGGTCCCCGGCACCGGCCCCGACACGCCCCGTTGCCACATTGCATACTTTTTCACCTCGACTCGACATTTCGCGGGCTCTCTTGGACGACTCCCGTTCTCTCGACCCTACGCCGCGCTCCCCCCTCGAGTGCGCCCACGGTCAACCCCGTCCCGTCCAACGCGCATCCACGACGTGTCGCTCGCAGTTTGACGACACCAAACGCCTTCTACCATCCATTAGCACTCGTCACCACATTGACGCGCTTCCTTCACCCATACTTTCCTTCTCGACATTCTTTTTTTCGGTTTCGCGACTCTCCACACTTTTGCGCGACGAGCTCTGATACCAGCCGCAAGTACACGCTCGACATGCACCGTTAAGCCTCGATTACATCGATCACAATCCTGGGCTCAAGACCACGAGGACCGTAGCGCGTCCAACACCCATCACCATGGCGTCGGTGCAAGCTCCCCCGGCTGTTCAGCCCCTTGGCGCGCCCATGCCTATCGGCGCGACCAAACAGCAAGCCGAGGAAGTCTTCCGAGTATGTGCCCTACGCGTATCAATTGCCGACCTCCGTGTTGCTCGCTCCGGCGCCGATGAGATTGGCTAACCTCGTCGCAGAAATTCAAGCAGATGAAAGAGCAAGGCGTCCCGCCGAACGACCCCGAGTACATCAAGGCCTCCCAATTCTTGAAGAGCTTTCAACAACAGCACAATAACATCCGGAGAAGCCAACACCAATACATGCAGCACCAGCAAATGCAACAGCAGCAACAACAGCAGCAGCAGATGCAAAATGGTGCTCCCGTCAATGGCGTGCAGGCTGCTCGCCCCCAGGTCGCTCAAGTCAGCCAATCTCCCCAAACCTCGCTCAACTCGTCCGCGATGCCCACCCAGAATCAGTCCACATCAGCTCCAACTGCCGCTCCCAACGCGTCGTCGCCGAACCAGTTCACCCAGCAGCAGCTCAGCCTGTTAAGACAGCAGATTCATGCCTTTAAGCTTCTCGGCAAGAATGCGGGAGTTTCCTTGCCATTGCAGCAGGCGATCTTCAATCACAGACAGCGCCGACAAGCCCCCCCCGTCGATGCAGGCCTGGCTCAACCAACCCCGAAGGCCCAGGCCAGTCCCGATGCTGGGAAGGCGACGAATGGTCCCGAGTCCGCTGCCGAAGACGAAAACTCGTTGCATCCCAAGGCACATGCTTTTAAGACTGTCAAGTCGCCTTACGGCACCAGCATGATTCGGCCATCGATCAAATACCTCGACCACTCCCAGCGCAAGAACCGATGGTTCATTCCAGGCGTGTTCCCCACTGGCATCGACTTCGACCACCTCCGATGGGAACGAGAGGTTGTCATCTCGAACAGGATGAGGCAACGTTACGTGGAGCTCAAAAACCTGCCTGGTGATCTCGCCCATTGGGACTCTTCTCAGGAAGCCCTCGAAGCCGATGATACGTTGAAGCGAAAGGCCATAATCGAGATGAAGAGCCTGGCCTTGTACGCCAAGCAACGGGCTCTGCGTGAGAAGATTGGCCGCCAGATGGTGCACTACGATAACCTCGCCATGACCACCAATCGAGCAAACTACCGGCGTATGAAGAAGCAGAATGTTAGGGAGGCCCGCATCACGGAGAAGCTCGAGAAGCAGCAGCGCGATGCCCGTGAGAACCGCGAGAAGAAGAAGCATACCGACTTCCTTCGAGCCATACACAGCCATCGACAGGAGATTGCAGACGCGAGCAATTCCCATGAGAACAAGTCACGGAAACTCGCCCGCCTCATGTTTTCGCAGCACTTTAACATTGAGAAGGAGGAACAGAAGCGTATCGAGCGTACCGCGAAGCAACGTCTGCAAGCCCTCAAGGCCAACGATGAAGAGGCATATCTCAAGCTGCTCGACCAAGCGAAGGATACTCGCATCACCCACTTGCTCAAGCAGACCGATGGCTTCTTGCACCAGCTTGCCTCCTCCGTCAAGGCTCAACAACGAGAGGCCGCCGAGCGTTACGGCAACGACGCTGATACCTTTGCCGAGGAAGAGGAGAGTGAACTTGACGAAGACGACGAGAGGAACAAGAAGATTGACTACTACGCTGTTGCGCATCGTGTTCGTGAAGAGGTCACCGAACAGGCCAATATGCTGGTTGGCGGCTCATTGAAGGAGTACCAAATCAAGGGTCTCCAGTGGATGATTTCGCTCTACAACAACAACCTGAACGGCATCTTGGCCGATGAAATGGGTCTCGGAAAGACCATTCAGACAATCAGCTTGATTACGTACCTGATTGAGCGAAAGATGCAACCCGGCCCCTACTTGGTCATTGTTCCTCTCAGTACCTTGACCAACTGGAACCTCGAGTTCGAGAAGTGGGCGCCAACCGTTTCCCGCGTCGTCTACAAGGGCCCTCCCAATGCCCGTAAACAGCAACAGGATAAGATCCGACAGGGCAAGTTCCAGGTGCTCCTCACGACGTACGAATACATCATCAAGGACCGTCCCGTCCTCAGCAAGATCAAGTGGTTCCACATGATCATCGACGAAGGTCATCGCATGAAGAACACAAACTCCAAACTCAGCGCCACCATCCAGCAGTACTACAACACGCGTTTCCGACTGATTCTCACCGGTACTCCTCTGCAGAACAACCTGTCTGAGCTGTGGGCCATGCTCAACTTTGTGCTGCCGAACATCTTCAAGTCCGTCAAGACGTTTGACGAGTGGTTCAACACTCCCTTTGCCAATACCGGAGGCCAGGACAAGATGGAACTCACGGAAGAAGAGCAGATCCTCGTCATTCGACGCCTCCACAAGGTGCTGAGGCCGTTCCTGCTGCGTCGTTTGAAGAAGGATGTCGAAAAGGATCTACCGGACAAGACGGAAAAGGTCATCAAGTGCAAGTTCTCGGCCCTGCAGTCGCGGCTCTACAAGCAAATGGTGACGCACAACAAGTTGGTTGTGAGCGATGGCAAGGGCGGCAAGACCGGCGCTCGTGGCCTCAGCAACATGATCATGCAGCTCCGAAAGCTGTGCAACCACCCGTTCGTGTTTGATGTCGTCGAGAACGTGATGAACCCCTTGAACATCAGCAACGACCTTTTGTGGCGAACGGCCGGCAAATTCGAGCTGCTCGATCGCATTCTACCCAAATACCAGGCCACGGGCCATCGCGTGTTGATGTTCTTCCAGATGACTGCCATCATGGACATCATGGAGGATTATCTTCGCTATCGAAAGGTCGACTACCTCCGTCTGGATGGCACGACCAAGTCGGACGAGCGTTCGGATCTCCTTCGAGAGTTCAACGCACCCGATTCAAAGTACTTCATGTTCTTGCTCTCTACACGTGCAGGTGGTCTGGGTCTCAACTTGCAGACGGCCGACACGGTCATCATTTACGATTCTGATTGGAATCCTCACCAGGATCTGCAAGCTCAGGATCGTGCCCATCGTATCGGTCAGAAGAACGAAGTCAGAATCCTTCGACTGATCAGCTCGAACTCTGTCGAAGAGAAGATTCTTGAACGGGCTCGCTTCAAGTTGGACATGGATGGCAAGGTCATCCAGGCAGGTCGCTTCGACAACAAGTCTTCGGAAACGGATCGTGACGCCATGCTCCGAACACTACTGGAGACGGCCGACATGGCCGAGTCTGGTGAGCAGGAGGAAATGGAAGACGAAGAGTTGAACATGATGCTCGCCCGTAGCGATGATGAGATTACCGTGTTCCAGAAGATTGACGAAGAACGACAAAGGAATTCCCCTTACGGCAACAAGGCAGGTGGCAGAGCTCGACTCATGGGCGAGGATGAGCTGCCCGATATCTACCTCGGCGATGGCAACCCGGTCGCGGAAGAAACCGAAGAGGTTATTCTTGGACGTGGCGCGCGTGAACGCACCAAGGTCAAGTACGACGACGGTCTCACCGAGGAGCAATGGCTCATGGCCGTCGACGACGACGACGACTCTCCCGAAGCAGCCGCAGCTCGCAAGCAGGCTCGCAAGGACAGGCGTGAGGTGAATCGGTTGAAGAAGCACGGCATCCCGGGTGTGGATGACTCTCCCTCTGGGAGCAGGGCCACGACGGAGGAGGTCGAGACGCCCAAGAAGCGTGGGCGCAAGCCTGGCAGCAAAAACGAGAAGCGCAAGGCCGAAGACGGCGAGGAGCCACCTGCCAAGAAGCGGCGCGGTCCGCAGGGAAGACCGGCCAAAGTGAGCCTCGGCGAGGCGCGAATCCCGCACGAGAAGCGCGAGGTGCTGCAAAGGAGCTTGCGTGCCATTTTCGATGCGTTGATGACGCTCGAGGTTGACGACATCGACCCTGCAGCCAATGACGATTCGTCAGACGCAGGAACGCGACTCATCATCGGACCCTTCATCAAGCTGCCTCCGAAGCGCGACTACGCCGACTACTACGTCATCATCACCAACCCCATCTGCATGAACCATATCCAGACGAGGATCAAGCGGGAGGAATACACCAGTCTCAGCGGTCTCCGCAGGGACTTTGAGCTGATGATGAGCAACTGCCAAACGTACAACGAGGACGGAAGCATTTTGTACCAGGATGCTAAGACGATGCTGGTGAGTAGTGTGTGATTTCGTTAAAAGGAGACGAGTGAGTCTGACAAGCGAACAGGAACATTTCAATGCCAAGTACCAAGACGAACTGGTCGCTCATCCCGAACTCCAGGAGCTCGAAGAGGGCGGCAAGGACAGCTCGGTCGCACCCTCTGGTAGCGGTGGCACCCCTCAGCCGGGCGGAACTCGAATCAAGCTGATATCGAGCGGCTCGAAGGAGCAGAGGGAGCACAGGGAGCAAAACGGCGGCAGCACGGCGGCGCAGAGCGACGAGGATTAAGGCAGAGGCGGGACGGAAAGCAGGAAGAGAGCGGGATCCAGGTTGGTTGCTTTTGACGATATATGTAACGGCGTTGGGAAGGACGGTGTACTTGTGTATTCCAGGACGGGCAAGGAAATTCAAATACCACAGCATACAAGGGGATGGACCGCCCAGAGTTTCCGAGCGCTGCAGAGGAACACGCTGGGCGCCATCGGCCTGCGAAGGGCAATCGAGTCGCCGTGTGTCTAGATAAAGTAAAGTGTATTGTAATAGATGTTGGTGAGCCGTATAAGTCTGCTGTGTGGTGCGTTGCTTGGGTGTTGTATGGGCTGTGAGTTGAGACGTAGGATTTCACGTCAGGTGCTTTGATGGCAAGTCACGCAGCCACACGTTGGAACTAGGGAAGCAGCTCTCAACATGCGCCACAGCCTCAGCTCGTGACACTTGCACCTCACTTGATTTATAAGACTGCAGCCGACGAGAAAATGAAGAAGACGCTGCTGCTCTGTTTCATCCACGGCTTCAAGGTTCGTCCCCTCCCCCACCCCCGCAATTCCATCGTCGAGTCTAGGACCGCTGATGACGCACCCGAGCCGTAGGGCGGCGAGGACACGTTTGGCCACGACTACCAGTTCACCAAGCACCTGCGCCGGCTCGTCGCGCACGCCCTGCCCAAGCTCAATGTCGAGGTGCTCGTGTATCCCAGGTACGAGACGAGGGGGGACCTGGGGCAGTGCGTGAGCCGCTTCCGAGACTGGTGGGTTTTGAATCAATCCGACTGCTCCAATTCCGAAGCTGACTCGAACTGGCAACAAGGCTCGAGGAAAAAGTCATCGACCTGGAAGTCGCGGCGGGCACGCCCTCGCCCACGGTCGACCCGTCGGTGCGCACCGTGCTGGTCGGGCACTCGATGGGCGGCATCGTGGCGGCCGAGCTGCTCCTGGCCCTGGCCTCGGAGCGGCCCGTCGTCTTCTCCGAGGACGGCACGCGCAAGCACGACGACGAGGAGGCCCTCAACGCCCTCATGTTCCCCTACGTCCAGGGCGTGCTCGCCCTGGACACGCCCTTCCTGGGCATCTCGCCCGGCGTCGTCGCCCACGGCGCCGAGGGCCGCTACCAGCAGGCCGCCCAGGCCGCCGGCGCCATCTCGCAGCTCACCGGCCTGGGCGCGTCGCTCTGGGGCGCCGACAAGGCTGCCAGCGCGGGCCCCTCTGCCCCCGCCAAAGTCCCCGTCGCGGCCCTCCCGGCGCCACAGCAGCAGCAGCAGCAGCAGCAGCAGCAGCAACAACAAGCCGGCGGGTGGCAGCGCTGGGGCAAGGTGGCCATGTTCGCGGGCGCGGGCGCCGCCGCCGTGGCCGCCGCCGGCTCCGCGGCGTGGACGCAGCGCGAGCACCTCGGCTCGGGCTGGGCCTGGGCCACGTCGCACCTCGAGTTCGTCGGGTGCCTGGCGCGGCCCGAGGAGCTCAGGAAGCGCGTGGGCCGCCTGCTGCGGGTGCGCGAGGAGCTGGGCGTGGGCTTCGCAAACGTCTACACGCGCCTGGGCCGCGGCGCGCCGGCGAGGGGCGACGGCCAGGTCGGCGGTGTCGGGGGTGTTGTTGGCACCGTGCTGGGGCCGGACCGCACCTTTTGCAACGTGCCCAGGCGCGAGGGCGCCGAGCTGTGGCGGGAGGCCGTCAACGACAAGGTGGCGGACGAGGCGCTGGCGCACATGAGTGAGTTTTTCTTGTCCTTTTGCTCGTGGGGAGGAGAAGGAGACTGACTGTGTTACAGACATGTTCACGCCGCGAGAGAACCCCGGTTACGAGAAGCTGGCGACCGATGCGGCGGGCTTGATTGCCGAGTGGCTGCAGAACGGCTGGTACGAGACCAGCGTCGAAGACAGGCCCTTGTTGGAAGACGTGAAAGACGGCGAGCAGGGTGAAGAGGATCCAGCTCCGTCTCTGATCTAGCTGGCATGACAGACGTCACCATGGTTTCGATACGACAAGGACTGGACCGACTGGTTTGGGGGGTTTTCATGATATTATTACATTAGTCTATGCCCATCATCCAATCGTCTTTTACGCCAATTCGCCCACTATTCTATCCATGCTGGCCGTTCTATACCTCGACATCACCAGTCGACGCCATCCATCTTTTACACACGTCATGATACGCCTCCATTTGCCCACTATTGTGCCTTCTTGCTGTCGCCCTGGAGGTTGCGCATGACCCGTCGTCGCTGGGCCATCATATGGGTAAAGAGGATGAAGGAGCCTATATAATATTAGACATGTTTATTCCATGCGTGATCAGTCGGCAATCTCACCAGGAACATAAATGCCAAGGATGGCATACAACACATATGGCAAGTAATGGTTCAGCCTCTCAGCCGGGACAGTGGCCCTCCAGATGAGGTTGCACTCGCTGGAGATGCCAATGGGGTAGAGGAGGTAAAAGGTCGAGTAGCGGAGCTTCGTCAGCGACTTGGGCTGGAAGCCCGAGAGCGACAGGGCGAAGGAGGTGTATCGGATGACTTCGGTCAGGGACCAGGCGATGAGCATGGACGAGTACCAGCCGGACAGGGCCACTCGCGGGAACACGTCGACGATGGGCCACACGAGGAGGAGCCGGGAGGCCACTTGCATGGCCGTGGTGAAGAACGGGGCGCGGACGACGCCTGCGAGCGGTTAGCACACCAACAACACTATGTTCTCTCGTCTCGTCAATGACCAGGGAGAGAGAGGGGGGGGATGGTGTAATGTTACCCAGCAGCGAGTGCACCATCTCCATGACGGCGACCGTCTGCGTCCACTTCGTCCACTCGCCCACGCCGAGAAAGACGAACCTGGGCCCGTGGAGGGCCAGCAGCGCAATCGTGCGCCCGAGCACGACGCTCCAGGCCACGGCGGAGAGGGAGTTGTACAGGATCAGGTACGTCTTGTTGAGGGTCGAGGGCTGCCGCTTGGGGGCGGGGGTCGAGGACGAGGGGGCCATTTTCGAGCGAGAGATGGGGTCGAATGGTTTTCGCGAGGGAATTGGGTTATACGGTTATGATGCTTGGGGGGATAATTGGTGTCGTGATAGCTGTGAGATGAATGTTTGATCGTGGAGTCGGCGGGGAGTTGGGCAAATGTTGAGGGTGAGGTCGATGCCAATTCGCATGTGCTTACTGCCTGTTTTAGCTTAGCGCCCGCCTTCTTCAAGGGGAAGTTGCAGGGGTATGAAAGGCAGGCACATTCTGCGAACCTCCCGTCGGTGTTATTGCTAGTGCTTCGCTCTTCTGTAAGTACCTAGTAGGTAGTATTTCATGCAGCAAGTACTTACCTAGGAGTAGTAGGCACCAGTTACCATGTAACTCACTGCATTCAATGGAAACTTACAACTGTCAGAGTTTGAGGGACGTCTCCAGCGGAGGGACCACCGGGGTAAAAAGTCACGGGCAGCACGATAGCGCACACGACAGCAAGGTAAGTAAGTAGGTATAGTACTTTGGCTGTATAGTTTACCACTCAGAATGGCAACTTCCTTCTCTCCAAGACGTATTCGCGCAGGAATATGCCGTTCTCGAGCAATGCAATAAAAGGCAGGGCTGCCGCACCCAGGCGGCCAAGCCCTCTCACCAGACATGAAGGGGATACCTACCGACCGCAGCCATGGACAGGACGTCGATAACAACCGTGGAGGCGATCGACGACAGACTCAGGTAACGCTCGACCCTCATTCCCTCGACAGATGCCGCTTGCAAGAAAAAGTCGCTAACCCGGCCGGACCGAAAGAATCAAGGTGCAAATCACCCTCTTCAGGGCCCACGTCAAAAAACACTCGGGCGTCAACCTCGCACACTACCGGGGGATCCTGTGCTGGATCACCGTCGCGGCCTACGTCTTGGCCTACCTGACGATATTCAATCTTTTGGTTGCCTGCGTCGGAGCCGAGAAGCAGAATTTCGGATGCGCCTTGGTCCTGGGCATGTTTCAAGCGCTGCTGCACCTGGTCAGCAGGAGACTGAGCTCCATCAGCCACATACTGGACTGCGCCGAACAGAACATTAGGGACCGCCGCGGGAGATTTGCGCCCGGCGAGCTGGATCAGGATGCCGAGGAGATTGCCGCCTACTTGTTCCGGAGGCCGTGGGACAGGACGGTTGTGTCTCCGATTCGCAGGTATCGAGACATCGAGGCATGACCAGGACGAGAGATTGGGGCGTGGACTCGGCCAGACTCGGTTTGGGCCTTGAGAATACGCACACTACACATTTAAACCAGCACAATAAAAAAAATTGTACAATTCATTCACTTCACCGTCCATCAGATATCACCCATGGAGCAGGGCTCTCTGGCGACATCAGGCACCACCATGGATCAAACGCTCTGAACATCTCGTCAAGGTTCCATTACTAGTGCTCGCGTGTGCGATCAGCTCTTTGGCCGAAACCGCATCGGTCATTGTCATCATAATCCACCCCTGAACGCCGAGAATGCCAGACTCTTCTCTTCATCCATTTTTTCACAAAACTTTTGTTGGGTATCCCGTTCCGTTTAGTAGAAGAAGCCAATAATCTTGCCGGCGACGTGCTTGCGACGGGCCTCCTCGTGATCCATAATACCGGCGGAGGTGGTCAGGATGATGTAGCCGAACTGACGGGCAGGGAGCAGCTTGACAACCCACTTCTCGAGGTCGGCGAGACGGACGTTGTAGCGGGGGGAGATGACACCGGTCTTGTTGATGCTGCGGTTGGTTAGCATGGGCGTCTTGAGGCGTTTTGGGGGGGGTTTACGAACCGGCCGTTGAGCTGAACGACAATCTTGCCGGAGCGGTGGTCATCAACCTCCTCGAACTCGCCAATGTAGCCTAAAAGATATGTCAACAATGTTTCGAGAGACTAAACGTTAGACGTCATGGGAGGTGAAATAAATCATCAGAAAAACGTGTAAGATCTCCGAGTTTCAATCTATCGGCAATTTATAGGGGCTGGGTCGTGGGGCGGTATCGACAGTAGCCCTAGTTATCATGCCGAAGGGGGGGAAGGGGACGGAGACGGAGGGAACGCGTTTCGAAGACGACTTGACGTACCGTGGCGCTGCATGACCTGGAGGAACTTGATGATGACCTTGGAGCTGGGTCGGATCAGGACCTGGCGCTTGCCGGCCTTCTCGGCGTTGTTGATGCTGTTGAGGGCATCGTGGAGGACGGAGGTGCGGACCATTTTGGCGGTGTCGGAATGGAGATTCTCAAATCGAGTCGTGGAAATGAGGTATCTGCCGAGGAACCCATTTGTTAGCCTTTCCGAGGCTCGCGAGCGAGGAGAGTGCCCTCAACGAATCCGAATCGTCGAGGGTTCTGCCGCCCAATGCTGAAGAGGAGAAGCGTATCGAGGAGATGGCCCGTCACCCGTCGCTCGAGGCTCCGACGCTCTCAACGATTGCTCTCCCCTGCCATGGTGAAGGCATCATCCTTTCGATTCGAGTCGCCGTCAGCGGTACTCATACATACCTCTGTTGGTTTTGCTGTCGGTGGATGCGAGTTGTCGAGGAGAGAAACGTTCCAAAGGGCAAGGGGGAAAAAAAAGGGCGAGAATCCACCGAATGTGGTGTGCCCTGGTGGTCCGTGCGTGTAAAAATGCCCTAAGGGCCCGCGCACTCTGTCGTTTAGATTTCGGCAAATCTGCGTGACACCAAACGAAGAACTTCCAGATCACGAATCCCTTCCCCCCCCTCCCAACCCTTTTTTTCTCTTGATACACTTAAAAATCTTCGAGGATCGCCCGACAAGAAAATCAATCCAAAATGGTGAGTGTTCACGATATTGAACTCGTCGGGCACGCACGACAATCGCCCGTCCCCTGGTTCGCTGCGTCCCGAGCTCGAGATAACTGCCCCGCGGGGGGTGGTGTGCGACAAAATAAAAATTACCTGCTGGATGATGAAATTCGCTAACAATGGGCCAAATAATAGTCGGACGTAGAAGAGAACAACGCTCCCGAGGTCGCCGAGGAGGTCGAGGTCTCCGGCGATGCTCCCAAGGGTCAGATGTCCATTCTCGACGCCCTCAAGGGCGCCCTGAAGCTCGCCCTCATGCACGACGGCCTCGCCCGTGGCCTCCGCGAAGCCTCCAAGGCCCTCGACCGACGACAGGCCCACATGTGCGTCCTGAACGAGAACTGCGAGGAGGAGGCCTACAAGAAGCTCGTCATCGCTCTCTGCAACGAGCACAACATTCCTCTCATCAAGATCCCCGACGGCAAGCAGCTCGGCGAGTGGGCTGGTCTCTGTACGTTTTCTCTGGTCGAAATGCCTCGTGTGGGATGTAAAGTGCTAATAGTCCTTGTAGGCGTCCTGGACCGTGAGGGTAACGCCCGCAAGGTCGTCAACTGCTCTTGCGTCGTCGTCAAGGACTGGGGTGAGGAGTCGCAGGAGCGATCCATCCTCCTCAACTACTTCCAGACCGAGCAGTAAAAAAATATGTAACGTGGACCCGCGGAGGACGGCGTTGGATGTGGAAGGGTTTAGAGGTTGCCGTGCGGAACTTGGGGTCTCGAGGCCCCGTCACGACTTTCCGCGGTTGTAACTCTGGCCATTTCGGTTGGCATCTGTCTGGGTTTAGGCCTCACGTCTCACGGCCATATTACATGGAGAGGAATAAAAAAATTGGGCATCACTTTTTCCGACGTTGTGCGTGACTTGTGCTGGTGCTTGAAAGTTGCTACGAGCTACTATCTACTTCCGTCCTTCGACCTGGGTTACGGTTAGATGGATTTCTCCTCAAGAAACCAGACATCGACTCACCATGATGATGTGGTACCCAAAATCAGTCTTGGCCTCACCAATCCTCGGGTTTCCCGTCGTGCTCGTGTCCAGCGCGTAAGCAACCTCTTCAAACTTGGGGTGCAAAGACCCCTTCGTCTTCCAGCCAAGAGAGCCGCCTAAAGAAAAAAAAGAAAAAAAAGCCAATCAGCTTCACATGACACGCCGAGGAGGGAGAGGCCATCAACTCACCCTGTCGGGCCTTGTCCTCGGAAAAGTCGCGTGCCACCTCGTCAAACTTGGCGCCGTCTTGCAGCTTGGCCAGGGCCTCTTCCTTCTTGGAATGCTTTTCGCACTTGGGCAGAGTCAGCGGGGTCGGGGGAGAATCGACTCGAGGAAATCGGTGAGCCTTGGACGCACCAGAATGTGACGGACGTTGATGGACATGGCGCCCTTGGGCTTGCTGCCCGAGTCGTCCTTTTCCTTGTCGGCGCCTTTGCCCTTGTCCTTTCCCTTCCCCTTGTCCTTGGACCCCCCCTTTTCCTTGTTGCCGGCCTTTTTGTCTTTGCCCATATTTGCTCGCCTTGGTTTGCGTCGTGGTTGTACTGAAGAGTCTGGACTCTGGAGATGGTGAGCAGACGTTGGAAGGTCCATGGGATGAGATGAGGCCCCGCCCTTTAAGACCCTGGAAGCGCCCCTCCTGACAAAGTCACCGTCACCGTCACTATTGATGCAGCGAATGCAGCGGGAAAAAAATCTATTGTTGAATCGTTCGTCACTCTTCGGCAGCACTGACATGCCATCTAATACTACATGGCCCTCGAATATCTCCCCGGCCCCTTCTTAGGAGGGTCGAATGACAGCATCGGTTGCCCGACCTTGGCGAGCTTCAACGAAGTGTGAAATGCGAGCGTCCTCATGTACTGTTCCCGGTCGATCTTCTCTTGAGACTTGTCCATCTTCCAGTCTATCCACGCCTGTTGGCCCCTCTTCTGCCTGATCATCTCCCCCTCATACTTCTCGAACAGCTGCCAGTCGTCCAGTTGTGACGGCCGAGGAATCCTGATGATGCCCTCCACCGGCAACTGGCTCTCGACTCGTTCGAGAATGAGGACGAGCCGATGAAGCTCCGTATTTACGTTGAGCTTTTGTCCGTACTGGCGTATCACGTATCTTCTTTCTGTCAGCATGCTTCTCCGGAGCCTCCCACAGCTTACTCACAGTCCATCGTATCGTATACCTGCCTTGGGGGCCAAGGGGCTCTGAAGCTTGTGTCCTCGCAGGATGCGAATCGGCGAGCCTACCTGAGAGAGCAGCGACAAGTGCATGTCGGATATTTTGCCCTCTCTCACGTATGTGACGGTCCCGTTGGACAAATGGACCTCTTCCCTTCCAGTGATCAGGGGCAACGCCGCCACTCCATATTTCCCTTTCGTCGGCTTCTCGAGGACACTTCCCACAATTCCATCGCGATGGGCGCAGGCCAGGTTCAGCCACCAGCTAATACACGTCAGAAAGCTCCCGGCAAGGCGGTTCCTTGTCTTACTGTCCAGCTTCGAACTGGTTTCCCTCAAACTCCGACAACGTCTCGAATGTTCTCGTCGTCCAGAGTCTCTGATCTCTCTCGGTCGAACTGCTCATTTCAACGTCCCTGAGGCGTCCGGTCTTGGGCAACAGGAGATATCGTTCTTGGTCGACAGTAAAGTACAGCTCTTTAAACCGAGCTCGCCATTGTCTTTGGAGTTTTTCCACTATGGCCACATCGTCGCGAAACCTAGTCGGCAAGGGGGAAGGGCGGTTTCCGGGATTTATGATGTCAGAGAGCAACTTGTCGAGGCGAGCGTCCTGTATGGTGGGAAAGTCAATCATGGAGGAACCACTGACTTCATCCTTCAGCACGGCGTTCAAGAAGCCCATGGCCTCCTCCCATCGCGGACCCAGTACCCTTCTATCTCCCAGGGCCGCGCGGACGGAATCGCAGAGGTCGAGCAGCAAATCGTTGTCGAGGCCGTCGCTGGGAGGCAGACTGTGAACCAGGAGTGTCTCGGAGGAGCCAAAAACGGACAGAGGATCTATTTGGTGTCAGTTCGTCCTTGTGGCGTCTCCTGCTAGGGGTCTCGTACTTCGGGAGTGTAGCAGGAAGTCCGAGGGGCCATCGCGTCCCCAGCCATCTTCGGGGCTGAAGCCTGCGGTTAAAGGCACCTACACGCACATAAGCGGTGATTCTGAGCACGACCAGGTTTTCTACCTCAAAGTAGTAGGCAGCCGACTTTCCACGCATTTCCGACTGACTCATGAAGAATGAATTGATCCGCTGGAGATTCTAGACGGGCGGGCTGAGTCTTGTCTTATTAAGCCAACCTTTCTCGGGGTGGCGTTTACCAGATATGAGGACGTTATGTCTTTGTCCGCTCATGGTTGACATGTCAGATGCTGGCCCGCGCTTTAGTGGCCGGACACAGTCAAAGAGAAGAGAGGGGGGGGGGGATGAAGAAGCGAGCAATCTTGGCCTTGTTTAGGAGAGCGAGGAAGAGGCAAGGCAGTCTAGGCCATTCTTAGGGCGAGGCGTACGGCGAGGAGCAGTTTCTTAGGTGGCTGACCGGAGCTGAAGATTTCTTGGGTGCGAGCACTGCGGGTTGTGGTTTAGTGTCTCGTCATGTGGGAAGCCATCGCCACTTCCTTTGTTGAGAATGAGGGCACGGAAGAAAGGATTTCTGTTTCTAGAAGGGGCGCTGAGTTGCACGAGGAAAGAATACAGAGAAATAATGAATAAAGTAGAAGCCCCATGCGAAAACACGTCGGTACATGACATTTAAGGGACTCTCGGCATTACTCTCACATGATGTGTCTGACTATATTATCTATCACATCACACCACGGCCCGTCGTCTTGCCCATGTCAGGGGAACGGGGCCATGCAAACACTATTGAAGCCACGTTATCATGTCTTTGCTATTTTTGCTTGAGGTTATTTCGGTGTCTTATAGCAACCACGAAGTGCCTACATGGGAATGCGATGAAGCAGTTCTTGGACCCCGGTTCGTCGGCTGTTCACGTTGCGGCCCTGGCAATCATTTTCCGTTGGTTCCAGGGCCACGGCAAACCACCGCCTGTCCCCTCGCTAATAAATTGACAAGGTCATGGTTCATGGCTTCTCCTGTTTCATGGGTTTCGGTGCCATCCTAACTTTGTTCTTTTCTCTCGCATCTTGCCATTTGTTGTCAGCTGTAACCATGGCGCCCATCCAACTCACTGCCGTCATCACCCCAAAGCCTGGCAAGGCCCAGCGGGTAAGTTGTGC
Source organism: Thelonectria rubi (assembly GCA_013420875.1). NCBI lineage: Eukaryota > Fungi > Ascomycota > Sordariomycetes > Hypocreales > Nectriaceae > Thelonectria > Thelonectria rubi. The sequence goes on from WMHX01000053.1 coordinate 700,048, forward strand.
GTTTATATCACTCGAATAAACGCTTACCCGCCCCAAAGTTTTTGGACCTCTTCCAAGAGTGCGTCAAGTACGTCCAGGAACATGAGCCCTACATCCACCGCTACGAGTTGCACCATGGCACCAGCGAGCTCAACGATGGCAAGGAGCAGTTTATCGTGCTCGAGGGGTAAGACATCCGAGACGGACAAGGCAGTTGTCTAATCAGAAGCAGTTATGATGACCAAGAAGCACTGGACAAACACATGAAGGTTCCCCCAGTGGTGGCCATGCTTGAGGCCCTCGAGAAGGAAGAGTTGACGGAGACGCAGATCATCCGCACGAAACCTGGCCCGAGCGTGAAGGCGCGTATCTAGGAGGAGAGTCGAACGGACTTGTAGATATTAAATGTCATCTCTTCATCAGTCGTTCTCATCCCAAACCAATAAGTACTAATAGTTTACACCCATGAACAATAACTTGGATACCTAGGTACTGGGTGAAGCATGCTCCAGCGGAGGTTCACCGCCTTCCGCTTCGGCAAGAGTTCGCTTCCTCAGTGGTTGTCACTGTTACCGCCTTCCTAATCGGTCATTTCCAATTATTCTGCCGGAGAAAAAAATACCCGTCGAGCAACTCCCCACCACCTCGAACCGCCAAACATGCGCACCTCGTCAACGAGTCGCATAGCTCACATCCAACCAATTCCAGGCGACATGGCTGAACAAAATCACTTCGCGCTACGGGCAGGCGCTACGTACAACAGGAGTCTGGGCATCACCCAGAGAGCCACTCCTCTCTCTGCAGCTTGGACTGGTGTTCTTCGCTCAAGGTAAGCTGCAGAAATCCCCCGAATTGCAACCTCTAACAGACCAAGATTCTCGGATTTTTTAGTCAATGAGATAAGAGAAGATGGCTCCGTTCTCCACCTCAAGCACCTAGGCATTGAGGAAGATGAGAAACAGGTACTTATCAGCTGCATTGGATGGACTTCAGCTAACATTGCGAATAGACGACCAAGGACGAGTCCAATGCTGAGCCAGTAAAAGAGGAGCCCAAGGACAAGCAGACGCAGCCGGAAAAAAAAGAACCGTCTTCCAATGGATATTCTCATGCGGCGCCTAAACCTGAGCCAATACGCGACGTCTCGGCAGAAGACGCCGCCGCCCTCGAAGCTCTGACGGACGCCACCTTTGCCCAAGAGCTCATCGACCTATACAAGGCAGGCCCCAGTCCCGATCACGAAAAGAAGAAGGGTGTCACCTCGCGCCCCGTGGACGACCGGCCCAAGCGAGGCCAGATACATCATGAGATTCGCCGTATTTTCAAGTCCGAAATCGATACCAACACCGATGATGCCGGCGCAATCTTGGCCAGCTTCGTTTCCAAGAAAGGAGGCAACAAGAGGAAGAGTCGAGGCAGCCGCGACAAGCGCAAGGGAGATGACCAGCCGGCCGGCGAATACCTTCACTTCACCCTCTACAAGGAGAACCGAGACACCATGGACGCCGTCAATCACATAGCCCGGTTCCTCAAGGTCAGGACCCAGGTCATCGGGTACGCTGGCACCAAGGACCGCAGAGCCGCGACCGTGCAAAGGTGTTCGGTACGGTACATGCGACCCAGAAACCTGGCCGGTATCAACGGTCATTTATGGGGCGTCTCGACGGGCGACTACGAATATCGCGACAGGGCCGTGTATCTGGGCCAACTCGCGGGCAACGAATTTGTCATTACCATCAAAACATGTGAAATGACCGGCGAGAACAAGGATGATCCAGTGTCGCAAAGAGTCGAGAAGCTAAAAGCAAACGTCGATGCTGCCCTGGCTCACATGGCTGAGCATGGCTGGATCAACTACTTTGGCCACCAGAGATTCGGCACCCATGAGATCGGTACTCATGAGATTGGAAAGCTCATTCTTGGAGAAAAGTACGAGGAGGCAGTCAACTCCCTTCTGCACTACGACGAAGATGTTGCTGCCAAGGCCGAGGCGGGAGATATCCCAGAAGAGGCATCAAAGCGAGACGGCCATCTACGCAATCAGGCGTGCATGCTGTTCCTCACCGGGAATGACATTGATAGGGCCATTCGGATTCTCCCTCGACGCTTCTCGGCCGAGGCCTGCATCCTCCGCCACCTCAATCGGATGGGAGCCTCTTCCCGACGGGACTTTGTCGGCTCTCTCGTCCACATCACTCGCGGCCTGCGCTCCATGTATCTTCACGCCTACCAGTCATACGTCTGGAACCACGCTGCGAGCAAGCGCTGGGAGCTTCATGGCCAGTCTGTCATCAAAGGCGATCTCATCATCCAGACCGAAGCCGTTCCTCTGGTCGCCGGCCAGGACCAGGACGGCGACGACATCATCAACCCCGTCGATGACGACGACGACGCCCCGGTTCGCGCCAGGCCTCTGACGGCCGAAGAGGCTGCGAGCGGCCGCTTCTCCGTCTACGACGTGGTGCTCCCCACGCCGGGCTACGATGTCACGTACCCAGACAACGAGATTGGCACCTTCTACGAGGAGTTCATGGGCCGCGAGGAGAACGGGGCCTTGGATCCCCACAAGATGCGCCGCATGCGCCGCGAGTTCAGCATGCCCGGGCGGTACCGCAAGCTCATGAACCGCTTCCTCGCGCCGCCGTCGGTCGAGGTCCGCGCCTACGCCGACGAGACGGAGCAGATGCACCCGACCGACACGGACCTGATCAAGGCCGACAGGGGCGTCGGGCAGAAGCGGAGGCGCGACGAGGACGGCGAGCCCGCGACCAAAAAGGTCAAGGTCGACGACGTCGGAGCCTCCGCAGTGGTGGAAGAACAAGACGCTGCTGCTCCCGCCTCGTCGCCGGCCGACAAGGTTGCCGTCGTGGTCAAGTTCCAGCTTGGCCGGAGCGCGTACGCGACGGTGGCGCTGCGGGATCTCATGGGCGATCCGCCCGAGGACAGCGCGTAAGAGTCGTGCAGGCCATGTCAGAGAAAGATACCCGAAAAGGAGGACATGTAGTAGTAGAAAAGTTAGATGTGAAACATATGGACATGAGAGAGACTTGTCATGACACCCAAGGCAGAAGGACGGTTCTTTGGACTCAGCCAAGGTTAATACCCATCTATCAGTGGGAAATACAGAGTGTAGGACGCTTCGAGCGCTTGCTAGATGAGAGGATATGTCCGCCTTTCCCTCGAGGCAATCTTGTTCCAACACAAGCAGTCTTGCAGTTCCCACCAATCCCAACCCGACCGTTGCCCATCACCCATTCCCGACCGTCGTCGTTATCCTGAATTCTCAAGCCCCCGCGCCTGTTGAACCGACCCTCCACATGATGATGTCTGCCAGACGCCATGTTGATCTGGACGTCCTCTCTTGGACAAATTTTCGCAGTCTCCGAATGGCTGCCTCATGACCACCTCATGACCAGGCCCAGCCTTGATTCGTGTCGTCATGGGCAGGGAGACGCCGAGGTACAAATTGCCTCTTTCCTCATAGCGCCGGGAGTGCAACGTTGCTCAACCATCGTTGTAATACCAATCTCGGATTGCCCGTGGTGCTTACGAGGCACTGGGCTGATTTTCCCACCCCCACACAAAGGAGAGATATTTGACCATGTTGACGCGCTTGGTGCGCATCTCAACCATCCAGGGATGCTCCATCATCTTCCACGGGCTCGCCCGGCGGTTTGGCTGCTTTTCCAGACTGCGCCAGTTAGCCGATGCTCTCGGAGGATAAGGTGATACGTACCAGCACTCGATAAAGTATTTGAAGTTGTCGCTCCAGTACACGTCCATGTTGGGCTCGTCCTTCAGCTTGGGCACGGGTTGCCGCACAATGTACGTCAGCAAATCGATGAGACCAGCTCGGGGCTGCATTTCGGTGCCGTCAGCCGGGAAGGGGAACCGGTGCTGTGCGACCTCGAGCAGCGTCACTCCCGTCGACCACACGTCCGAAGTGATGGTATAGGACTGGCCAGTGATTCGCTCGGGAGCCATGTAGTAGCTGGTTCCGATAAAGGTGTTGGCCTCGCCCTTAGTTCCGAAATCACCAGACACACCAAAATCGCAAAGCTTCACGGCTCCGTCTCGGCATAGGAGAATGTTGGACGGCTTAATGTCTCGGTGAATGATTCGCCGGGTGTGGAGGTAAGTCAGACCACCCAGGACACCCTCGGCAATCTTACCCAAGACCTTTTCGCCTGTTCGTCCTCCCAATCGCTTGACCTCTTTGTAGATGCTGTCGAGCGAGCCACCCTCGCAGAACTCCATGGCAATGGAGATGGTGGCAGTGGCGGGATCGACAAAAGCACCATAGTAGCGGCAGATGTGATCCGAAGCGCAGTCCTTGTTGAAATCCAACTCTCGTAGGATTTGTTTCTTGACATCGGGATCGGGGTTCGTAGTGATGACCTGGTTTGTCAGCGAACTATTGAGCCAAGAGGGCAACTCGATCTCACCTTTAGCGCAAATACCGTCTTGCCACCCTTGAGCTTGCACTTGGTGACGGCACCTCCAGCGCCTTCACCGAGGCTACCGATTTCCGTAATTCTCTGCTCCATGCTGGCGACCCTCCAGCCCTCCTCGTCCAACTCGTCGACATCGAGGGTTCTGCCCTTCTCGAGGCTGAGCTTATCAAAGGCCTCGAGTCCCTGTAGGCTGGCATCTCGTTCCATGGCAGCACCGCCTTCGCTATTCTGCGAGTACATGGACCCGGCAGCGGATAACGGGTCCGGGGTGCCTTGCGCTCTCGACACACCGATTCCATATTGGGAAGCAAAGGACAGAGCCGAGTACTGAGAACCCGCGGAGGTGGGGTTGCTTGCCCTGCCATCCAAGGGACCGAAGCTCCCGGATCTTGAATGCGCAGCGCTGCTCTCGCTCCCGCCGCTCGCGGACTGGCTTGGTTGAGTTACGCATTGCAGTCGAGGGGGCTGCTCCTGCGGAACACCCTGAGTTCCTTTGGGAGTTGCGAGATGGAGCGCAGGGAGCGGTGGCCTTGATACTGCCGAAGGGCCCTGGTTTCCGACAGGCTTGGCACTTGGGGATGGGGGAATCGCGAGTCCGAGTCTTGGTGGTCCTCGTCCGGCGCGGCCGCCGGGGATGGCGGGACGGAGGAGAGGGACGGGGGCGGGGCCGGCATTGGAGGTGGGGAGAGAGAGGGGAGTTAGAGTCGGAGTAGGGGCGGGAACAGACATCTTGACGAGTCAGCAGAGATTTGGAGACGAGGGACAGTACTTACAGGTTGGATGGACGGGTCGGTACCCTGAGGTCCTGATGTTGGGTCGGCCATCTGGATGACGTTGGCGTTGGGCAACGCAGGGGCGCAGTTGGGTGAGGTGAAAGGAAGGGAATTGAGATATCAAGGCCGTGGCTGAGACGCAGCAACGGCCTCACAGAGCGCAAAGGCTTGGGTATTAGACGACTCGCGATCGGAGATGCGGAGGAGCGGATCCAGGCAGCTCCTGTAGGACTTGGTCGCAGCCTCGTGGGCGGTTTCCGAAGGGGGGTAATGAATTGGGATGGATTTCGATGACGACGATTGAACCCACCCTCGACTTCAAATAGAGACGGAGCGAGTGTCGGACACGGTTGATGGAGCGAGAGATCTGCAAGCGAGGCTGACAAGATGACGAAGGCGTCAGACAGTATCGGGCGTCGAGGAGTGGGCAGTTTCAAGCGTTGGGAGAGGCAGGTGGGCGGTTCAATATAGTACCAAGTCCAACGATGGTGAGAGAAGCGGAAGTGGATTGAAGCGTGGCGAGGAGAGACACGTCTTGGGAATCCGAAACGAGGGGATGAGAGAGTGAGGAAGCAAGGAAGTCGGAGGAGGTGGGCGATGTGCGATTAGTGGGCGGGCGGGTTTCCAGGTTCTTTCAGCGGCTTCTGAGGGTGCCCCAGGTGGAGCTTCTAGAGGAAGTACCAAGTACCCGACCACCACACTGCAGCCCGCATCACAACCTAAGGTGAGCATGACCCCAACCGGGCTGACCGTCTGCGTTTTGGGCTTGGTGGAGGGGTAAGGCGAGTAGCCTGCAACAATTCCAGAGCCCATGGCATTGGGAATCGGCTCTCACAAAGAGGCCAAGGCCAACAATCATACTGTACTCGTCACTCGGCCGTTCAACCTCAATATGCACATCCCTACCTCTCCGTCTAGGACTTTTGCTCCCATCTCTCCACCCGGCCCAAGCACGTTCAGGTACCGGCGGGACTGGTAAACCTTGGGCCATGTCTTGGGGGCCTTGGGGACGCGCCCTCTGAGTGGTGGCCCTCCGATCACAGGCGGCTAAAGGTTGCCCTGGCCATCCTTGGGTTCAGGCGCTAGGGTCGGGGCGGGGGGGGGGCGTTTCGGGCGCTGTTTGGACGCTCGCTGTTGGCTCCCTGTGTTTTGGCTTTTGGGGCGTCATTCGGTCAAGGTCTCATCATCGAAGGCGTCGAGGCGGTTGTGGTCTGCATGAGACGTGACCAGCCCACCGCAGTAGGAGGTAGAGAGCAGACGGACGGTGAGGTGGGATGGAGCGTATTCGCAAAAGCAAAGAAGACTGAGTGACGTAGGTAGTCTAGGGGGGCGGAAGGCAGGAGGTGCCCTGTGATTGCTGTGATTGCTGTGAGCTCCATTGGTGAGGTCGGCAGGTGCCTTCCTCCCCTTGAAATCCGCCACTTTGCCTCCCGAGTCCTCTCCACCTCGACGAGCCTCGACAACAATGGTGGCGGCCTCTGACTATCCGTTGATGGGTAATGATTACGCCACGCAATCTGACAAGGTCGGACGAATCAACCACACTACTGGCGTTTGGTTCAACTATGTCTCCCTCAATATCCGCATTTCGTCAGCCGCCGTCAATGCCTGTGGCCCGTTGCATTGGATGGGGTCTGTGGAACAGGCGTCGGTCTTGCTGCCCTGCACCGACGTGGCCCAACCGCAATTCCCCAGCTGAGCCCGTCAAAGCATCGTTCGACGCCCTGCGGCCTCCTGGGCCCCCTGGAGCTGTATCACGAAGCAGGTTACCATGCAGCCTTTGCCATTCGGTGCTCATCTCCCCCGGAGCATGACGAGACACGACAGTCGGGCGAAACCATGGAATATTACCCAACATTAACCAGGCACATGCCTCTGATGACAATCACAACCCGCTTATTTTGTTGCAAGCTAATCAGTCGGCCCAGATACGGCCACGGCTCGGGACCCTTCAGGTTCCCCTCCGAATGACGGGCTTCAGCTTCATCCCGGCCATGATTCTCCCAATAAGCGCGCGTCTACATCGGAGCCTGTCATTGGACCCACCGCTCCGGTCGGCCCCACTCACACCCGACAGCCTTTGACTGCTCCGCCAAAAAAATTCCAATTCGCATCGCAGATGCATTTGACAACTCGTGGAGTTTGATACCCGGAACAATGGTGTCGTCTCCTTCTTCCGACCGCGCAAGTGATGCGTCAGTCCCCGATCACCCGGATCTTGTCTCATCCGATGAATCCGATTATCTCGACAGCGCCGCTTCTCGGAAGCGCAGAAGGACGTTGCCATCAGCGCCCCGCGATGCAGACAGCGACGACGACGACGACGAGGGGGAACCGATAGCCCTGTCCACTATCAAGGTCCCTTCGAGAATCAAGCAGAGAACCCAAATTGATGAGACAAATGTTCCCCCGAAATCCCAATCCAAACCCAAACCCAAACCCAAACCTCAAAACTCGATTCTCGCTCCGACCGACCCAAACACGACCTTTTCGGCCATCAACGTTCGCCCATGGCTAGTTCAGTCGCTGGGCAACATGGCCATCAAGAGGCCGACGGCCATTCAGAAAGGCTGCATACCCGAAATTTTAAAGGGAAGAGACTGCATTGGTGGTAGTCGAACGGGTTCGGGAAAGACGGTCGCTTTTGCGGTGCCAATTCTCCAAAAATGGGCCGAAGATCCTACCGGCATATTTGCCGTCGTCTTGACGCCCACTCGCGAGCTGGCTCTCCAGATCTACGAGCAAATCAAGGCCATCTCTTCTCCCCAGGGCCTCAAGGCCATTCTCGTCACTGGTGGTTCTGACATGCGAGCCCAGGCCATCGAGCTGGCCAGACGGCCTCATGTGGTGATTGCTACACCGGGTCGCTTGGCAGATCACGTTCGGACTTCTGGGGAAGACACGATTTGCGGGTTGAGAAGGGTCCGTTACGTTGTGCTGGACGAGGCCGACCGCTTGCTCAATGCCACGGGCACGGGCAGCATGCTCCCCGACGTCGAGGAGTGCCTCTCGGTCCTGCCCCCAGCAACGGAGCGACAGACGCTTCTGTTCACTGCCACCATCACCCCGGAAGTCCGGGCGCTGAAAGACATGCCCGTCAAGCCAGGGAAACAGCCAGTATTCGTGTGCGAGGTCGACACGCAGATGCCAGCCATTCCGGCAACCCTAAACCAGATGCACCTCCAGATACCCGTCACCCACAAGGAACACTACCTACACATGCTTCTGCTTACCGAGGCCAACGAGGACAAGTCTGTCATTCTTTTCTGTAACCGGACGTCGACTGCCGATTACCTTCACCATCTCCTGAGGCTGCTCGAGCACCGAGTCACGTCTCTGCACTCCAAGCTGCCCCAGCGTCAACGAATCGACAACTTGGGCCGGTTCCGAGCGTCGGCCGCCCGAATTCTCGTGGCAACCGACGTGGCCGCCCGTGGTCTCGACATTCCCGAAGTGAGCCTGGTCATCAATTACGACATCCCCCGTGACCCCGACGACTACATCCACAGGGTCGGTCGTACGGCGCGTGCGGGCCGTTCCGGCGAGTCGGTCACGTTTGTGGGACAGAGAGATGTTGACCTGGTGCTGGCCATTGAGGAACGAGTGGGACGACAGATGGAAGCGTGGGAGGAAGAAGGCGTCAACCTGGAGACGCGGGTGCTTCGAGATGCGCTCAAGGTGGTGGGAGAGAAGAAGCGCGAGGCATTGCTGGAGGTTGAGGAAGGACGAGAGGTGGGAGGCAAGAGGAAGCGGATGAAGCAGAAGCTTCGTGCTTAGAGGTTATAGAGGCAGAGGTAGAGAAAAGATGATAATACAGGTGCTTTGGCGTTTACATGTACGGTTGTTTGTGAAGTAAAGCAATGCATTTATAAACCGGACGGGAGCTTGAGCTCTTGACCAGGACTGGATTCGGTGGATTAGGGATTTGGGCAGTGGTAAAACTCGAGGCCTTGTCCCAGGGGGACGAGAATCATTCAAGCCGACTCCAGAGTCGGGGGGAAGTTGGACCGGCGTGTTGGAGAAGAGAAGAAGCGCATCACAGGCGTCGTAGGGTGAATCACGGCCAAATGGAGTATAAGGGGACTCCTCGGTCGCGGTCAAGAGGCCGAAGACTTGGTCTCTACATCTCCCTAGAGACCCTTCACTCTCTCCTGGAGCTTCATCTCTCGTCTCTCTCCTCTTCCTCCATGTTGATCGTTACCTCGAGGCTTGACACTACTTCTTCGGGGTAAGGATGCCCTTCTCTCCAGACTTAGGAAACCCGGAGTTCCAAAGCTGATATTGTGTTTAGACGGAAGAACCAGGTCGAATCTCACCCATCTCGACGTACACTCCGTCGACGGGAGGTTCAAGCAAGCCAAGAAATGTGCGTCATCTGTTCGTTCAACCCCGCCCGTGAGGCCCCCATCTGACAAGAACATGACACAGGGCCGAGTCGGATCCGTGGAATGCTCCGGATGGATGGGGTCCCACGTCCTCGCTCCGGGATCCGTGGGGATCCTACGTTCCCGAGGCGTCGTCGTCCGAGTGTGCCTTTTCCGAGGATGCTTCTGCCGGGCGCGCCTCGTCCGGGGACGCTTCTTGCGACACTCCTCGTACCCAGGATGCTCCGTCCGAGGACGCCTCGGCTCCGCCCACGATGACCATCGCCACCCCCTTCGTCGTCACCCGGAAGCAAGTCATGGCCCTGGGAGGCCACCTTCTCGAAAAGATTGGCAATCGGCGATGCGACCAGAAGAAGCTCACGGCCGAAGTGTCGGGGTGGCTCAACCGCGCGAGGGTGAGCGTGCTCCCAGGCGACGTCAAGGACAAGCTCTACCTCTGGGCGCTCGCCTTTGACGAAAAACTGGCCGGGTATATCCAAGACGCCGGCGAGGAGGACCGCCAGGTCTACGCGTGCCTCGACAAAGGACCCGCCGAATGCGATTGGGACGCGCGCGAGACGCTGCGGTGCCAGATGGAGCGGCAGCTCGAGTACGTGGCGGCTCAGTATGGCGACGATGACGCGGGCCTGGAGCAGGTCCTCGTCTGCATCGGCTACGGCCTCGACAGTCTCTGCGAGATGGCAGACGCGCACGCGGCGTGGGTGGCCGACCAAGCGGACACGGCGGGCGCCGCGCAGAAGAAGCTCGAGGTGATGGAAGCCAAGATCAAGACGCTCCAAGCCGCCAACGACGCGGCGGAGCAGGTCATGGCTCAGCAGGACGAGGCCATTGCCAAGATGGCAAGGGACTTCCGCAAGATGGCCTGCAAGCTGGACGGCCTGGTGCTCGACCCGCGGGCGCGCCGGCTGGTGCAGCGGTACGGCGCCCGGCTGTCGCGGCGGGAGGAGAGGCTGGAGCGGACGACGGCGGCGCTGCGGGGACGGTCTGCCCGGACGGAGACGGAGGAGGATGGGGATGGGGATGGGGATGAGGGGCGCGTCGGGCGTCGGATCGTTTGCGAGTGCGCCGCCTGCCGGGACCGCCTTCAGCCCGTCGAAGCACCGTCCGACGAGCGCCCCTGTGATTTCGACTGGGGCTTGGGGGCAGACGACGGGTGGTGAAGATGATGGACCCCGCTCGAGCGGAGGAGGGCTGAAGCACTAAAAACTAAGGCAAGGGGTCAGGGGTCAAGAGGACACTAAGTTGCTGACGGCGGCTGATGGGGCTTGGGAGAAGGTATTCATACGGATACGTAAGTACACGTATTTGGGACCTTATTTGGGGGGCGCAAAATTGGGAAATGTCGGGGAAAAGGGAGAGCTGAAGGTTGGACGGGGTTCTGGAATCGAGAAAAAAAGAAGCATGAGAGGAGCTGCGACGAATGACCCGTTCTCCCCCGCCTTGGTCAGGCATGCAAACTCCAAGAAGCCATGACGACGCCAGCAGTTCCTGTACTGTAGCTTAGCTCCTAGACCGAGTACAGCACCTATCAACACTCCAGGAAAGATAGGCGTTCGACTAAGCAGCAGTTGGGCAAGATACACATCCATCAAGTTCCCCCCCTCCTCCTCCATTCGTCAACCCCCACTATCTCATGCCGGCCTCACCAATCGACGCCCGCCGCTCATCCAATAGTGTCGCGATAGTCTCGACACCATTCCGCCTTGAGATTTGCCATGTTTCTCCCTAAAGTCCCTGAAAGTGAAAGTCCCATTGCTTTGATTGCATTGAATTCCTGCTGGTGTTTTTTTCTTTTCTCTAGCCTCTCTCTCCCTTGGCCTCTCTCCCTTGGCCTCTCTCCCTTGGCCACTCCCTCGACCTCTCTCCCTTGAGGAGCCCTCACTCTCGCCCTCCCCGCGCATACGCTCTTTTCCACCTCCTTCATCCGCGCCGAGAGAGGGCACTTACTCACTTCATTCATTCATTCATCCCCTCGCCTGCTCACCCAATGGACCGAGAACGAACCTTCTCGCCGATCCTGGAGAGCCAAGGCGCCGAGTACAGCGAAAAGTACTCGCGGCCCTCGTACGGCCTCCCCAGACACCTGGTTCGACTGTCCGTCAGACGAGTGTGCTTCCTGCTCGCCGCCGGCGTGTTGGCGCCCACCCTTCTCACCTTTAGCTACCTCCGCGTACGTATCCCCAGTCAGATATATCGTCTTGACCCGAGCTGACCTCCTGCAGCGCCGCCCGTACGGAGATGGCCTGGCTCTCGGCGAAGACGCCAGACCCCATCCGACCGCCACGAGGGACATCCTGGCCGAATGGATCGACATTGACGTCTCCGAGACGGCTGGCAGCGCCCTCCCGACCGCCACGAGGGACATTCTGGCCGACTGGATCGACATGAACCGCCAGGACGAGCTGCCCGAGGACGAAGCCCTCCAGAAGCAGCACTTTGGTCAGGAAGAGAAGCCCCCGCAAGAGAAGCCCAAGGGAGAGGTCAAGACGGTCAAGGAGTTCAAGGGAGGCGTCCGCCCCGTCCGCCCCGAGCCAAGAACCTCTTCCGCACAGGCGTCGCCGACCGACGACGGGCCACTCGAGTCGGACATTCCCGTGGAGAATATCATCGAGCCCTTCGTTGAAGCCCCCGTGCTTCCTCCCGTTGAGCATCATGATGAACCTCATCGTAAGCCTCATGCCGACCCCCCGGCTCCGCCACCCGCCGACCCTCCAGCTGAACCGCCTGCCAAGCCCGCCAACTCGAACCCCCCACCGGAAAAGCCGCCGGCCCCTGAAGAACACAAGATCGAGCCGCCTCCCCCCCATGATCAGATCCCCGAAGGTGCTCCTCCGCCGCCGCCGCCGCCGCCACCACCACCACCTCCTCCTCCTCCTCCTCCCCCTCCCGGCGCCCCGGAAATCCAAGGTCCTCCCCCAGGCGACCATCGAGTTATCATCCTCATCCCCCAGGACAGCCCTACACCCGACCTGTGCAAGACCATGTTCAGCGGCATGGCCAACGGCTACCCGAGCCCCATTATCCTCAACTGGAACAACGACCGCGAGCGAGTCGCCAGCGGACTGGACACGTCTCACCTGTACAAGATCATCAAGGGCGTGTCCTACCTCGACAAGATGATGGCCGACACGGCCAACGAGGCCGACAGGGTCTTTGAGAACGATCTCGTCATCGTCGTCGACGCCCTCGACGTCTGGTGGCAGCTGCCGCCCGACCTGCTGATCAAGCGATACCACGACCTCAACCGCGACGCCAACGAGCGCCTGGTTAAGATGTGGGACGCCCCCGGGCCTATGCCCATGAGGCAGACGCTCATCGCCGGCGCCGGGAAGCGGTGCTGGCCCGACCCGTCGTACGGCATCGAGCTGCACTGCGACGAGCTGCCCGTCAGCCCGGAGCGACCCGACCTCTACGGCGAGGCCACCGACACCCCGGGCAAGGACCACGCCCAGCGGCCCCGGTACTACAACGCTGGCACGCTCATGGGTCCCGCCGGCGACCTGCGGCGGTTCTGGCGCCGCTCTCTCGACCGCATGAGCCGCGTGCAGTCCCACCACCCCAACATCCGCACCGACCAGGGCCTCCAGGGCGAGATCTGGGGCGAGCAGGAGATGTTCCGCAACTGGCTGCGTCGCCAGCCGAACCGGTCGAGCCCCGAGTTCCTCAACGACCCCATGGTCAAGACCATGATCGAGAACTTCGAGTACGGCGTGTCCGTCGACTTCTTCCAGCAGCTGTGGATGCCAACAAACACCAAGGAGCTCGACGCCGAGTTCCTCTTGCTGAACAACCAGACGTACATTGACATCAAGTCGGCCGAGCTGGGCATCAACCCGGTGCGTCTCCACGGCGTGCCCGAGGACATCAAGAAGACCAAGAACCCGCTCCTAAAGGTGCTCCCGGAGAACGAAGTGCGCGACTGGGGCGACCTCTCCCTGTTCGCCGACTACTACAGCCAGGCGGTGCCCGTCGTGGTGCACCACAACGCCTTCAATGACGGCCTCAAGGAGCGGCGCAAGTGGTGGTGGGACCGCACCTGGTACTTCCCGCACCTGCGCCGTCTGGTCGCGGCCTACCTGGAGCGGCCGCTGGAGCTGCCCGTGCTGGGGCGGTACCCCGTGGGCGAAGAGTTCGCCACGTACCGGCCCATGCCGTCGGAGCTGACGAGGCGCCGGCCGCGGCGGTACGAGCCCGAGATGGCGGTGCCGGGGCTGCCCGAGATGGACTACTCCGAGCTGTGCCGCGACCACCCCGACGAGGAGCAGTGGTTTGACCAGGTCTTCAGGGACGGCAAGGGGCCGGTATAGGGAACGGAACCGTGATTTGACTGGGCGTTGTTAGTATGGACAAATAATCCACGACGGAGTACTTCTTTTTTGTTTGCTATCCACTCGATATGGGATGTTAAGATAAGCTAGCCAGGTTGGTAATATGATGAATGAATTAGATGTCAGTGCCGATACGTTTGTGTGACCCTATGGTGAGACCTGTATGCCTTGGTAAGGGGCCGATCTGGCCAGCGAAGCACCAAGAGGGCAGAGATTGAAGGCGGTTGGAAGGTCCGGAACACGACTTCAGGGGAGAGAAGAGAGAGAGGCCAATCACGGGCGGCCCTGCGATGCCGTCCAGGTGAGGCTATTCCCGTGCAAGGCTGAAAGCGACTCATCTAGGCCGCCGAGGTGAGGAACAAAACGACAACTCACGTGCTTCCTCGCGGCAAACAGCATCCGTCTTTTCCAGGGTCCGGGTGGAAGCCGGGATGCCGAACCCCGAGTTTGGAAGGGCAGGAGTCGGTTGCTGCGGCAGCAGCTACCACCACCACCTGAGACTCTGAGAGGGAAGGAAGCCAGGGAGGGAAGAGAGGGAAGAGAGGGAAACGAGAAAGGCCACGATATTCCCGGCCGTCTTGGCGATGGCTTGGAGAGACGCGATCCAATCGCTCTTGTCCCTCCTTTCTCCTCGGGTTGCAGAAACGCACAGATCATGACAACGATGCATCGCCAAACACCAAGCAGCGAACACCAGCGTCACACGCACCCCCTCCCCCGGTCTCTCGCTTGTGCTTGTGACCCTTTGACACGGAGATACCGAGAAGCCTACATCGGAGAGTTTTTGGTTTTTTTTCTTTGGTCCCTTCTGCGGTCCCCCTTGCTCCTCTGTCATGGATCCTTTCTCCATTTCGTCATTTGAGGCCTTTAACCTTGCGGATCGACGACTTGACAACGGGAGGGACGGTGGAGCCTCGAACATGCATAGAACATTGTATGGAAGGGTGGGAGCTTCCAAGGGCGCGGAGTAGCCTCGCCGAAGTTGCGAGGAACTGCAGATAACGCTGTTGGTGTGTCTGAGTGTGAGGTATGTACGTAGGTGGCTGCCGGTGAAGGCTGGAGCGAGCTATACGAAACCTGCCGACGGGGCCTCTTTTTTTCTTCTTTTTGCTGCGACGTGACGGCATGGTGCAGGAGACGGGCCGAGGAGGATGTGAGGGATATGGATGGGAGATTGCCGTCTTGGGAGATGGGTTTGTGATGGGTGAGATTGCGCTTGAGGGAGTTTGGTGATGCTAACGGAAGTCTGCCGATGGTGATGATGTCCTTGGAGGTTGACGTGTTGGGGTTGGTGTCTCTGGAAGGGTTTCGTGATACGAACGGGATGGTTCTGATCTGTGTGGGAAGCGAGGAGGGTTTGTGTCCAGTGAAACGGCTCAGTGTGGAATTTACGCCAAGGAGCCCAACTCTCAACATGAAGCCAGAGAGCGAGCATCGCCGACAAATGTAGAACCGACAACAATGACCTGAGACAATACACCCAGACAGCTGGCAACGCAATAAAGCACACACAACAGTCATCCATCATACGCCCACAAAACATGCATCCTCACGGCCCCAATTCTCTCCAGCATACCCTGTAGATGCAGCTTTTACGATTTCAAGATGCAGCCACAAACGTCCCGTCCCCCATCTGCACGGAATAGTTCTCTTCGTATGTACTGATGGAACGTTCCACCGCCCGGCATCCATCTCATTGCAGCACATCTGCATGCATCTCACATCCTCAACCGCGCTGGGCCTCAATCCACGCCTTCTTCTGCTCCACCGTGACGGCAGACGAAGAGACTCAGACGAGGGACCCAAGCATCAAAGAGAAAAAACCCACTCCAAGATCCGTCCGGCTCCGAGTACCCGGGGGGGGGGGATCCAGTCCATCTGCCGCGTCCCGAAGAGAAAACAAGACCAAAGCGTCCTTCCAGAAGGACGAGTCGTGCATGCGGGAGTAAACGGGCCTTTTCCCATTCATCACCCATGACTAACACTGGTCTCTACGAACAAGTGAACGAACACCACAGCCAGTTCCCGCTCCACCCGATAGCCTCGCAAACATGCCGAAGGTGAGTCTTTCTAGCGGCCGGTTTCAATACGTGCCTGGTCGGGACTTTTCGGTGGGGGGCGGCCGACTCGGCGTTGAGAAAGCCGTGCCGTTCCCGCTAGCTTCACCTTTCGGACCAGTGACGGAGATCGTGAGTCGAAACAACAAGGGCGAAAGCAGAGCAGAGCAGAGTGGTGGACTGGTGGTGTTCTCACCCTTTGGTTTGTGCGTCAGCAAGAAAAACGGGCTGTGAGAGGCTACTCGGAAGCGAAAAATGCAAAGCCACAAAGAGTTTCCAATTCTCATTTGCCAAGACGGGCGAGATGGCTGCGTTGAGCCACCGCATTCGGATGAATAAACGCGGAGAAGAGGGCGCTGCCTCGTGCGAGTTGGTCCGTCCCGGTGCGTTTGAGCACCGAGCGTGCGGTAAGGTGTTCCCCTCTCAAAATCTGATGGGGGGGGGGGGATTACAAACGATGAGATGGGATGGATGGATGAGCTTTGGGGGGGAGGGGGGGTGGGTGTAGAGAATGGAAAAGAAATGGAGATAAGCAACTCAAACGTCGATTATTCATCCTGCGATGGAGAAAGGGTTGCTGCAAAAGAAGCTTCGGGGCGTTGGGAGATAGGTATCGAAAGGCCACCTAGCAATCGACGTCACCGATTCGATGCAACTTTTGCAGCAAGCCATTTTCGGAACGGGAGCCTTATGCCACGACCCCGGCCCCGAGTCGCGTCGGGTTGTGAAATTATGTTGAAATGCGACGAGATTCGTGGTCTGAGCAAGCACTTGACCGGACACTAGGAATTGTCGGGTTCTCTCACGACCCCGAATGCGAAAAAGCGAAGCCCTGGGCGGCGTCCGCGGGCGAATAAGGCGCAGCAAGTCAAAAAAAGAAGGAAAAAAGTCCCCATTGCCTGATGTAAGCCGCAAATCAAACGCGAGAATGAAAGGAGCATTCAATTACGGCTGCTGGCACAGGGACATCTCGTTAGGCATCGAGAAAGGGGAGGACGAGGACGAGGGGGGGTGTGTGTGTTACAGTATCACGGCATCGTTCCCAGGCTGCAGCAAAACGTTCCCCTTGTCTCTCGGCCGGGAGACGACGACGACGACGACGACGACGAGGAGGAGGCTTGGTTGATTGAGGCCAACCTAATCAATCAGCAACAACGCAGAAGCCTGGAGAAGGTTGCACACGTTGGAAATCCAAGAAATGCGGGCAGGGTTCGTCGGGGTTCGCATGGAGATACGAAAGCAACTCCGCTCCGCCATTCCGTGGTTGCTGGGACGCTGACGGCGCTACAATCAGCGGTCAGCGCCAGAAGGACAGTGCACATGGCGAATGCTGCCATGTGGCGGGCAATGTTGCCATGGGCTTCATTTCGGATTGGAAACTCAGTTACGAAAGCGGCCGCTTGTGTGAGTGCAGGGAGTTGGTGACAGCGGCAGTGGGAGCAGTAGCAGCAGCAGAAGCACGCAAACTGAACCTTCCTTCCAAAGTACCATTTGCAAGGTTTCTGCTCCTCGGGCTTTTCGGCCTCGTCAAAGCCCGCCGCCTATTTTTCGCTGAAGGGTCGGAGCCGGACTTCCTGCACAACGGGAGCGTTGCAGAGCCCGTCGCAGGTACCTGTCCCAAATCCTGCTGCCTTCACCGGAGCGTACGTACTTGGGTGAATGCGCGGCAGGACAGGCGTCCAACGCCGGCCATGGACTGGAATAGGGGCTGTTTCGGACACGTTGGGCTAGGCACGCGGCGCAGTCTTGCCGACGCAACAAAGCCTCGAAACAAATAAGGCGTTATGCGTATCCCTTATACGCGTTATGCAAAAGGGAGTCAGGGGGACCGGACTTGGGGGCCTCGGTTTCCTCGCGTCTCGCCTCCCTCCCAGGGCGGTGCTCATCATCAGCCCTACCGCAAATGCGGAGGCACACACGTCGGCTTCTCGCAGTCTTGCAAACCTCCACCCCCACAGCCTGCGAGAGTGCTGGGAAAGTCCATGTTCCGCCGATAGCTCCGCCGCCCTCGGGTTTTGCTGCTCAATATTCGGACGCGGCACGGCCTCTTCTTGTCTTGGTCATTTTGATCGTGGCCGTCTTTCCGCGAATCCTTCACCTCTCTCCAGGGCCATCAGGGTGGGCCCCGTGCCGTGTGCCGGCGGGCATGAGAAATGTCTTGGACGCCTTCTTGGCGAGGGATGTGCCTGGTCTGGACGTTGGAGATACTGATGACCACAAGGGTGGATGCATCGTCGTTCGCTGTAACGTGCAGCGCGCAGGTATTCTCGCTGCGGAGGTGAACAATCGAGTCACACGCACATGCACCAGTGTCATCATCCATCGGAGCGGAGCTCGTGCGAAAAAAGAGAGACGCGATAAGGTTCGCATCTCTGGCTTTCGCAGTAGTTGGTTGCTGAGAAATCGCAGCCACGGCCCCGATTATCTTGATTTGTCGCGAAGCCGCACGCCGGACCTAAACGGGGTTTGGATGATGAAGCAAGCGTTAGTCGGCAGCTGACTGAGCCACCCATCCCGAGAGCGAGCACCCCCAGAGCACCCCCAGAGCACCCAAAATCTAAGACATGCAAGGGCGCGAGCATGCAGCGGTCGGTGGCTTAGGAATCAGGAATTGAAGAGCAAAAAAAGTCCCCCCCTTTGTGAGCAGGTTTTAGAAATCGAATTGGTTAGTCGACAGGCGGCGGCGGCTGCTTGGTGTTGACACTTTCGCGCCCTGTAGTCAAGTCTCGCCGAGGAGTGCGCGGGCGCCGAAAGAGAAAGAGAAACAGAAAGAGAATTCCGAGTCGCCAGGGCAGTGAAGGGCGCTCAAGCACTGCCCGTGTGTACCCGGTACGGCCTCAGCAGGCGAAATGTCGGGCAGGCCGAAGTACCCCGTACCCCTGGCCAAGCGAAACCGAAGGCTGTCGGTTCCAGGGACCTCCAGCTCAGGCGGTGGCTTTTTTGGCCTCGGGCTCGCTTTGATCGGACTTTCGCAGAGTCATGGCTTCCACCACAGGCATCACTCACCCCCCTTCTCCACCCACCCTCCATCATCATCAGTCAGACTCATCCAGAGTCATCCACCCCCCCTCGGACTTTGTGAGCGCGCACCTCCGTTCTGTGGGCCCCCGTTCAACCCCGTCGAGCCCGTTCACTCCGTCGTGATCACAGGAATAAAAGATTTCCGTCCCCCCCGTTCTCGGTATTCAGCTTCAATACAGTCATCCTCCAATCCATTCAGAACAGTTCAATCAAGATCAGACACAAAGATCCCCAAGAACTCGCCAACAAAGCCTGACCCAACAAAGACTACCTATTTCACCATTACCCGCCCGTCTGCCGCTCTCCCATCACCTAATCTACAAGTCTCTCTTCACCATCGGGGACCCCTGCCACTAGCTTGCCTTTGCCGCAATCGGGATTGTTGCCTTGACTCACAACATCAACCAACAAACAATCAAAAAGGTGTCACACCTCCTACCTTCGCCATGACGACCATCACATCGACAAACACCCAAAGGCCTGCCGCCTCTCTCCGCCAGCAAGCCATCAAGAAGAACATGTCCATCACCCAGACCTACTACCTCGCCCACAAGGCCCGGGCCAAGCTCTCTCTCGAGGCTGCCCAGCCCGACCACGACCTCCGCCTGCTGGTCGGACACGCCAACCTGCTCGACTCCCTGATGCTCGAGCTCGCCGACGCCGAGCGGGAACAGGAGCGCTGGTTCAACCAGTCCGTCCGCGGAGCCTCGAGCGGCCGGGAGCGCCGCGTGCAATGGGCCGACCAGACCATTGAGGAGGAGTACGACTCCGACTCGTCGGATTCTGACGACTACGACTCGGACGAGGAGGACATTGAGATGTCCAACGCCCCTGCCCCCGCCAAGGCTCTCATCCCCAGGATAAGCCACGTCGACGACATGGAGGAGGATGACCTCGAGGAGGACTACGCCCAGCTCGAGCTCGTCCGAACGCCTTCCCACTCCAACTCGCCTCCCGAGCTCGTCGAGCACGACTTCTCAGACTCTTCCGATGACGAATCGATGCCCCCATCGCCGCCTCAACCCGTGCTGAACGACTTTGATGAAAAGGATGCCAAGAAACAGTCGGAACAAGAGATGTACGAGGATGACTTCTACCTGCCAAATCGAAACCCCGCGAGGCTGGTGTCGGCCATCTCGGTGTACTAGAAGCACATCTGATCAGGATATCTTGTACCATCTTCACGATTTGTTTTCTACAAAGCGACAGCGGCATCATTTTCATCGGCGTTTCTTCTTAGATATCGGATACCACACGGCGGCGAGCGCGGACACCAAAAAGCATCTTTGCGTTTTCCATTCACGGACGTACATTTTTTCTATCATGTTATACATACATACATACAAGACACTGGAACGGTTTCATTCACACCACTCAAGAACAACGGAAAGGGACATCAACCGCGGGAATGGGTATCATGGCGAGCTGCCGCTCCCCGACTCCAACCGGATTGGTTATCATGGGTCGAGTGGCAGCTTCAATCCCCAGAGAGGGTAGATAGTTCAAAAAACAGAACGGGGCAACCCGCAAGGCAATAGGCCTGAAAAAAATCAATTGAAACATCTCAAAACACCATCTTTGTCCTCCATCTCGCCATTGTGAAGCATCTTGTCCCATCGTCCGGGTGATGACCTTTACCGACGGCAATCTCATCGAATCTGATGGCGATAACGCAATCAACTCGGGTCCGTGGAGACTTGGGAGGAGACAGGACTTCGGGGGTCTCGGGGTGGACACCTGCATCTTTTTCCATCCACCCCCCTCCCCTCCCTCCCTTCACCAGGAACACGACGACGACTACGACGACGCACACGCCCAGGCGGAAACGGAATGATTCACTCGGTCTGATGACCAATGAGCGCCGCAAACCTCGCTCTTCCATCTTTCGCGCCCTTTTCTGAGGCCCGACGCCGGTCGGGTCTTGGCACGCTCAATCGAGGGTTTTGTCAGCTGGACTTTGATCCATTGATTGTTCAGCGAGAACAGAAGCAAGCAAAAAGAAAAAAAAAAAAAGCAAAAAAAAACCAGGCACAATGACCCGCCGTACATCGGAGTCTGGGACGCTCCGCCTCTCCGTCAATTGCTTTGTCAAGGGAGGGCTCTTTTTTTTTTTTTTTTGGTTTCTGGTGTTCACCTTGCCCTGGTGTTCACTTCGCCCTGGTGTCCGACCGGCTTGCCGAAGACGCCGCAGTGCCGAACGTCGCAGCGGGATTGGGCCTTTTTTTTTTTCGGTCCAAAGTTGGATTCACCTTGTTCGCATGGAAATTCACGATAGCTTCGGGGTTGGTCAACTAGCAAATCTCTTCTTGATCTCGTGTGGGAGCTCGGGCACTGCTCCATCTCGGCCATGGATTTCCAGCCCTCTTTTTTTTCTTTTTTTCTTTTTTTTCTTGCCCCTTCACGCCTGTCGGTGACTCTTGTCGCAAAATTTCTTTTTCCAATGAACCAGATCTCGAGACTATCGCGTGCCGGGCGTGGGGCGGAGGGCAGCTCTCACCAGGCGCGGTGGATCGCCAGACCGGGATGAGCCCATGCACAGATTTTTTTTCTTTCTCGGTACGGGCATTCACACGGACGATTGGGCGTTGAGGAAGAAAGGCATTGATCAATTCTTTGGCTGTGCATTATCTTTGGTACGTGGACCCTCCGTCAAAGAGCCATGGTCGCCTTTCGGAGGGGCGTTGGGCTTTTCGCTTTTTTGTTGGTGCCTTGGGACGAATACGAAAATGGTTCGGTTTTCTTTGTCCAGGGAAGAACAAGACGGGCCTGGACACGCACGCCCTTTGGGACTGAGACTTTTGCCTAACTTATGATCTGATCTGAAACGAGAGGAACTAAATCCACAAGGCAAAAAGCAAAGAGAGGCACACAAGGTCGAAAGGGACAGAAGCTTCTTGGTTGTTCGCCTCTGTTTGCCGTTTCTGGCGGCATCTCGAGGGCGGGGGAGGGGGGACACGCTTCTAGACGGATCTGGAGCTCTCAGCACCGCTCGGGCTAGAACGCCGCCTCCTGCAAGGGCGTCATCGTCTTGCGTTTGACCGCCGAGCGAGCGTTTGCTTTCTCGCGAGAATGGCGCAGGGGGGATGTCTCACCCGTTCATTTTAAACCGACGAATACGTGTCAAAACGGGGTTGCCGCGAATAACGAACAAGTCAAGGGAGAAGGACGGCGGAAACAAAGGGGGAGGGGGGGAAGGGGGGAAGGGGGGGGAGGGGCGAAGGGCGAAGGCGTTGTCATTCCAGCCCGTTGTGTGTCGGGCGGTGGTTTGGCAGGCAACTCGCTGCGTGTTGGAGGGAAAAGTGAGACGCCATCCGGTTACGAAAGGAGAAGGGGGGACGAGGTCAAACGGAATTGTGCCCGCGAGGGGCTTTTCTTGGCAGAGGAGCACGGCTCCGCGAAAGGGACTTGATCCAGAGAACGAAAGGCCAGAGACGCAGTCTTTGCTTCTGGCCAGGTGACGCTCATATGGGATGGACCTGTTTGTTCGCTCCCCCGCAAAACGTGTCGGAAGGGCTAAGTTTCCTTTTTCAGATCGGGGGGGGCTGCTTCCCGTCCTGTCAACTTTCGTCGATTTCTCGGCATCCTCCCTCCCTCGGCCCACTCCTCCGAATCGGAAGCTCGCAGAGTCCGGTCGATAGCCGGTCCTCAGTCACCTGGCCCTGGCCCCGCTCTGCCTCCGTCGCGCCTCCGGGAGGGCCGGTGGTCGGAGGGGGGGACCGACGCGGCGAGGGGGGGGCTTGTTCGATGGTTGGGCCAGGGGGAGGGGGAGGCTTGACTCGTGGGAGGCGAGAAAGCTGGGGGAACGGAAGGGGAGAGATGTGGTGTAACCCTAGACGCGGCCGAGGGACGGAGTGGCATGAGATGGCTTCCTATCATCGGCGGAGGAGAGAGAGAGTGGGCGTGTGAGTTGGGGTTGAAACACGAGGCGTCCTCGTCGTTGTTGCGACCCGTGTTGGCAAGTCGTGCTTAATGCATCATCTGCACGCAACAGGTCTGCTGATGCTCCTTGCCTTCAATCCTACTCTGCTACCTACCGTACATGACTGCAACGCTTGGGGGGGGCTTATCTGAGACCTTTTCCCCAAGCCCGTCCACGAGGCTAATGGCTGATCAACGGCATGACCTTTGACGGCTATCTTTCGAGTGAGATTATGGTCGAATCAGGCCCCCCGGCCCTTCACGTCTGTCGAGGCCCAGACGGATCGTCGTCTCACCGAGGGAGACGTGTAACTGCATTCGCCCGGTGTACTGTCGGGACCGGATGGGCTGGGATTGACTTGGTGGTCTCCTGTCATCAATAGCGTAGGCCAGTCAGTCAGAAACACGGCGCTTCACATGCCGAACTGACTCACAGGAGCCGTAATCCAAACGCGGACAAATCAACAAGGCTGCCGCGGCGTCGGCCTCATCCCAAACTCCGACTTCTGCTCGTTATATCCGGGCAACCCGTCGTCATCCATAATCCTCCCGATCAAGCGTTTCCACCAGCTATCGGCCGAGACTCCCCCCAGTCACACCCGGCAATACGGCTCTCTCAGAGCAAAGGCCGACCACGGTTCGGGGGCTAAACGTTGGTGGCCGTCACCGAAGCCGGGCTATTCGTCTCCCCTCCCCTGGCTCTTACTCATCAGGTTTTTTGGCTTTCGCTCCCTCGGCTTTTGGCCTGACTCCGACGAGATGGTTGATTAATCAATCTGGAGAAAGCGTGCACGCACCCCACCATCCCACCCCCAGCTCCAGGGTACGTCATGGCAAGTTTTCGCACCGCAAAAACAACATCACCGCAATCGCAGCTTTTTGTCAACATCCTGCGTTGACTGGCCTGAAGTTTCCCCCCGCCCACCATGCGAACCATCCCGAGGCGGCCGCTAGCTCGCGGGCTCCCATCGAGCATCGCCTGTCGGTCCTGCTGCCCGCAGCGCCGCCAATTCGCCTCCGCCAACGCTCCGCCTCCCCCGCCTCCCTCCGGCCTCGCCTGCCTCTCCTCCCGCCGCCTCATCTCCGTCGCCGGGCCCGACGCGGCAAAGTTCCTGCAGGGCATCATCACCGCCAACATCTCCCGGGCCGACGGGACCCCGAGGACCGACGGCTTCTACGCCGGGTTCCTGACCGCCACCGGCCGCATCCTCCACGACGTCTTCGTCTACCCCAACCACGGACCCGACGAGCCCGGCTTCCTCGTCGAGGTCGACGCCGACCAGGCCCCGACCCTGGCGAGGCACATCAAGCGATACAAGCTCCGGGCCAAGCTGGCCGTCAAGCTGCTGGCCGAGGATGAGGCGTCCGTCTGGCACGCCTGGGACGACGGCGCCGGCGCCGGCGCCGACTGGGACGCCGTCGTCGCGTCGACGCGCCTCTCCCTCAAAGACCCGCGCGTGCCCGGGCTGGGGTGCCGGTTCGCGCGGCTGGACCGCAAGACGCCCGAGGTGGACGTCGAGCGCGCCACGGAAGACGCCTACACGATCCGGCGCTACCTACAGGGCGTCGCCGAGGGCCAGGACGAGATGGCGCGCGAGCACTCCCTCCCGCAGGAGAGCAACATGGACGTCATGAACGGCATCGACTGGCGTAAGGGCTGCTACGTCGGGCAGGAGCTGACTATCCGCACGCGGCACCGCGGCGTGGTGCGCAAGCGCGTGCTGCCGTGCGTGCTGTACGACCGGGACCAGGCGCCGCCAGCCACGCTGGCCTACCACGCCGACAGCCCGCTGCTGGAGAGCGTCGCGGGGGACATGGTGCCGCGGGGGACGGGCATCGGGCGGTTCGGGAAGCGCGGGCGCAGTGCCGGCCGGTGGCTCAAGGGCGTGGGCAACGTCGGCCTGGGGCTGTGCCGCCTGGAGATTATGACGGACGTGACGCTGCCGGGCGAGGCGGCCACGGGCGCGGCGTGGACGGGCGAGGACGAGTTTGTGCTGGAGTGGGGGGAGAAGGACGAGGACGAGGGGGAGACGGGCAAGGCCATGGGCGTCAAGGTGAAGGCGTTTGTGCCCGAGTGGTTGAGGAGGGGGCTCGAGGAGCAGAGCCTGAAGAAGCATTAGACGGCGGCGAGAGGAAAGGCATGTGTACGATTGTGTATAACTGCAGGCTACAGCCACGGCTACGGCCGCAAGCCTAGGGACGAGGATGGCTCGACGAAAAAGATACCTCAACTCTCATCAACAGGCGTCATTGTACTCACGAATGATGTATCCATGATGCCCTCACCGGTCGTCACGCTGGAGCATTGATCTCAATGGCATGCAATTCATCTTCCCCATTCCGCCCCATGCGGGTATCGTCCGGGATGAAGCCTGTCGTGACCCGTTCGCCGACCCAGCAAAAGATGATTTAATCAACAGGATGGATCATCCAACCAACCAACCAACCACTCAGCAACAGGGCTGAAGGGGCGCAGCGAGGAACCAACGAGTGGCGGCTTATTTTGGCCGCTTCCCGCATCTCTCGACGTCTGCCAGGTGACTGGACAGCAGGCCGGACCTTTTGCTGCCACCGTCGATCTTCCCTCTTTTCAACCCGGCCGCGGAGTCGCACAGAGGAGGGGGCGGCCACGACGTGAGACGCCGGCGTACTGCCGTGGTCCGGCACTTTGCCCTCTTCCTGCGGGAGGAGGCCGTGTAACTGGCCAGCCGGTGTTGGGCAAAAGAGCTGACTGCCGGACGTTTCTCTGCAGTGTCATCTCTGTCCAGCCTCCCCGCCTTGTTTGTTCGCCTTGGCGTCGAGGACCACGGATGGGCCCATTTAGAGGTCGGCGGTTTCCCGACTTCATTCCACGCCCTCGAATTGCTCAAGTTGTTTGGGCTGTGTTTGATTGGACCTCTCGGCGGTGCGTCGTCGTCGTCTCCCTTGTCGACCGGGGGTTGGTTGAGACATGCATGGCACTAAGACGCGGGACAGACGCCGCTATTGACGGGGGACCCTTTTCGATCTTCCTCGACCTGTCAGCGGCGCGGGAGCGATGCAGGCGGGAGGAGCTGAGCGGAGAGAAAAGGGAAGCTATGCGCATTCGAGCAACGGGCGGTACGTACGCGAGCCTGGTGCGGGTGGCTGGCTGAGTGAAGCATCGCACCTGTGCGAGAAGGCGTGCGGACGAGGGATCATGGCCGAGGCGAAGGGAGAGAGACTGAGAGTGAGCGTGAGAAGGAATTCGGCGTGCGTCTTCTGCGCCTCTCTTGTGAGCCGTGGCTGCTCTGGTGGCGAGGTCACGCTGGTCGGAGACTGTCCATTGCATTCTTACCAACTGGCCGGCTTCCCTGGATTAGGCAGTTCCCGTGTGTTGGGTGCTGATCCGCGATGCGGGAACTCTGGTGTGTGTCGCTTATTTTGTCCGCCCTGCCTCTCGCTCTTGCCCTCTGACCACCACTGCCAGGAGCAGCAGCCTCGACCGTGGTGTTCCTGCCCTCCCTCCGCACAACCGTGACGCTGCCCACGTTCCTGCCCACCTACCTAAGTATTTAATGGAGCCGTCTCGGTCCCATCCTCGAACGCCCCCAAGATAGGTGACCACTATATTCTCCCTGGTCCTGTCAAGCATCATGTCTTCCTCCAGCTCCTCATGCGCGCCGACCAAGCGCCTGATCCTCTGCTGCGACGGCACGTGGATGAACAGCGACAATGGGTACGAAAGGACGGGCATTCTCAAATCCGAGGGAACCCTCCAGGTGCCGTCCAACGTTACCCGCATCTCGCGCTGCTTCAAGCGCCGGTGCAAGGACGGCAGGCTCCAAATCATCAACTACGAGTCGGGTGTCGGGACTGGTAGCAACACTCTCGACAGCATCACGGGGGGTGCGTTTGGCTTGGGCTTGTCCGAGGTTTGTGTGTTCAATTGCCGTAGAGGAAAATAGGCTGACAGCCGTAGCGGATGAGGGAAGCCTACTCTTACCTCTGTGCCAATTACATGGACGGAGACGAAATCATCCTCGTCGGTTTCTCACGCGGCGCCTTTACCGCCCGCTCCGTCGCCGGCATGGTGGCCAACCTCGGCCTCCTCACCCGTGACGGCATCGAGTACTTCTACTCCATCTTCTCCGACATGCAGCACTGGAACGACCCGGACTGGAAGGACCCCTTTCCCAACATCCCCTTCCCCAACAAGCCCAAGGGCGAGGGCGCCGCCGCCGAGTACCGCTCCCGCCTGGAGAAGTTGGGCTACACCCGCGTCAACCAGGACTGCGGTGCCGGCGAGCTCATCAAGATCAAGGCCGTCTGCGTCTGGGACACGGTCGGCAGCCTGGGCATCCCGCGTGTGTCTTGGCTGGAAAAGCTGGGGATCCGGGCTAGCAATGACGAATAAGTCACCTCCCTGTCGTCAGGTAGTGATTGGCGCTGACACCTGCAGCACTTACAAGTGGTACGACACGAGCTTGTCTGATCGCATAGAGCATGCATTCCATGCACTCGCTCTGGATGAGCACCGCCCGCCCTTCAGTCCTGCCGTGTGGGAGAGGCTGCCGGGTGATAAGGACACTACTGATCTTCGACAAGTGTGGTTCCCAGGGAACCATGCCAACTGTGGCGGTGGATGGGACGATCAGGGCATGGCAAACGTTACCCTAGCATGTGCGCGAACCTGTCGTGTCTGTTAGCTTGGACTGTTACTGACCAAATCAGGGATGATGGACCAGTTGGCCTCCATCGGTGTCGAGTTCGATACGCCGTCACTGAGGCGCCTCTTCCAGCAAAACGTCGAGTACTACGAGACATCCCATGCAGCCCTCAACGGGAAAAAGCCCAAGGGAGTGCTCCAGCAATGGGCTATTGACCCCATCTACGAGCAGAACTCGCCACTCCGCCCCTGGGGTTTGAATACGATCAAGAAGGCCACCAGCCTGATGTACAAGCTATCGGGCCAGGACATACGCACACCGGGTCTCTACAAGCCCACAGACCCCAAGACCAAACTTGACAAGGAGCGCTTTCTCGTCGACACCAATGAGCGCATCCACAGCTCCGTCCGCATCCGCCTGGCCTGCGGCGGCCTCGGGCTCGACGACAAGGCCGTCTGGGATTGCCCGGCGCTCCTCAAGAACTGGAAGGTGACTCGCACGCAGGAAAAGTACGACGACCCGGTACCATTCCACCCAGGATGGGACCCGGACGTTCAGGAAGACGGGCTCGGCGAACCCAACGACTGGGAGAAGGGCCGGTGGATCTGGGAGTACGCGGGCGACGAGAAGAACGCGCCTACGGACAAGAAGCAGCGCATCATGGTCGAGGAGCCGCTGGGGCCCTACGAGCGGTTCCTGCTAAGGCTGGCAGGGGGAGAGCCAAACGTCTATCATTGGGCGTCCAGCAAGGACTGAGGAAGCCGTCGTTTGGAAACTGAATAATTTTGAGGCGTCGGATCGGCATGGACGCGCTGGAAAAGCAAGCGGTGATGGATATGGAGAAACAGCTGGTGAGATTGTATTTTGGAAACGCATCGTAGGCACCGTCTATTAGATTGAGCATATTTGAATGGAGAGGTTTAGTTATTCTCGCTGAGATGTGCTTCGTCGGTGGTCATGACGATCACGTGTGGGCGCGCACTGTATGATGGATCCTCTGTAGGCAGCTCGTCCCAACTTTTACCAACCAACAACGATTCAACACGAACCTTCATTTCTTCTTTGGGAGGGGACCTCTCTTTCTTCCTCTGTTGCATGCAGTGCATGGTGATTCAATCATAATCTTCCTAATTTCTCAGCCTATTTCGAACCGCCATTGAGTCCTCCGCCTCACGAACCGATTCCGCGTCTTTCCCACCACGCCCACGAACCAATCCTCCACCATGGAATCCAAGGCCGCAGACCTCCTGCAGTACGCGCAGGACTACGCCTCCAAAGATGTCGACCTCTACGACCTCCTGGGCATCGACGCCCTGACCCCCAAAGAAGACATCCACCGCGCCTGGCGCAAGCGCTCCCTCAAGCACCACCCGGACAAGGCCGGCGCCGCCTTTGACGCCGAGACGTGGCAGCTCTTTGAGCGCGCGCGCGACGTGCTCACCGACGTCGCCGCCCGCGCCGCCTACGACGCGGGCATCAAGGCCGTGCTGCTGCGCCGGCAGGAGCGCGACGCCATGGACCGGCAGCGCCGGCACTTCGTCGACGACCTCGAGGCGCGCGAGGCGGCGGCGAGGCGCGAGAGGGAGGAGGGGGAGCGGGGACAGCGGGAGGCGGTGGAGAAGGAGAGGGAGAGGTTGCGCGAGGAGCGGCGCATGCGCGAGGAGGAGGAGAGGCGGCAGGTCGACGCCGCGCAGGAGTTGGAGGACTTGGCCGAGGCGAAGCGTCGGCTGAAGGAGAAGAAGGAGAAGAAGAAGCAGGACGAGGCGAGGGACAAGTTTCTACGCAAGTCGAAAAAGGCGGCGGCGGCGGCGGCTGCTGCTGATAGTGCGGGCGACGACGAACGGCAGCACCACGACGAGCCTCTGCACGGCGTGATACAGGTCCCCGGAGACTACGACGTGGACTTGGGCGAGGAGAGGAAACGATACTGGGAACTGGTCTGCGACAAGCTCAAGGCCGTGCAGGCGGTAAGAAACCTCAGCAAGGGAGCGCCGACGCCGGACGAGCAGGATCACGCGCGGCAAGCCCTCCGAAAAGCCAAGCTGAGGATGCACCGGGCCGAGGTCAAGTACGCCGAGGAATCTCGCAACACAAAGGAAGTGAGGTTTGCATGATCAATGACAAAAGAGTTAGTTCAATATACCACGATGGGTTGATTCATGTGCTGATATGGTGTCTAGTCTCATGGTTCATGGAGTCGCAACACGTTTATCGCGTTGGCTCCCATGACAGCTGCAGCTTCAGGGGATCCGTCGCCGAGGGCCTTGTTGACCGCGGCCGCGTTCAAGCTCACGCTCTCCCACTCCCCTTGCTCGTCCGAGGTTAGAGGGGGGAAGAAGGGGTGGTCGGTGCCAAACATGAGTCTGTCCACGCCGCTGGCGTTAATAGCAGCCTGGAGTCCGACTTCGGAGTATACGACGGCATCCAGGTATATCTGCTCCTTTAGAACGTCCCATACCGTACGGCGGTCTTTGCCTACCTTTCCTTCGCGCACCAGCTGTCCGTCGTGCATGATGCAGCTTTCTATGCGACCCGCGAGGAAAGGCAGGGTGCCGCCGCTGTGGGCGAGGATCATACGCAGTTCGCGGACCTTGTCAAAGACGCCCGCAAGATACATCCTCGTCACCGCAATGGTCGTCTCCATGGGGAAGCCCAAAGCCAGGGGGAGGACGTGTCCGTACTCGGCGCTAGCTCTGGGGCCCCAAACGTCGTTGGGGAGGCCGTAATGTGGATGGAGGAAGACGGTCAGCTTCGCGGCCGCCACTGCCTCGAATATGGGTAATAGATCTGGGTCGTCGAGGCCCTTCCCCAACCCCGAGGTCCCCAGGATGATGCCACGACAGTACTTGAGGTTCTCGAGGTGGTTTATGGAAGACAGTACGGTATCTAGCGAGGCGGTCAAGGGGAGGGTGCCGAAGAAGAAGAGTCGACCGGGATGCTGGCTGCACATGTTGGAGAACTCATTGTTGACCGACTCTGCAATCTGACCTGACTCGGACGGGGACAAGAAATCCAACCAAGGGTTGGCAAGTGATATCACACTGATGTGGATGTTGTGCGTGTCCATGAAATGAACCTTTTGCGCGAGTGACGCATAGTGAGACGTCAACGGACGGCCTGGTGGCTTCGCGGCAGCATCTTGGAGCGCCTCCTCGAGAGCCTTCACCTCTGCCTCGAGAAGAATGAGGCGCGGGTCGGGCGTCCGAGGAAACGACCGAACCAGAGGGATGGTCGAGCGAGACTCGAGAATGCGAATGTACGAGGGAGGGTACATGTGCGTGTGAATGTCGACGACGCGGGTTGGCGAGGGCATTGTGGCGGGTGACTGGAGTCGAGGCTGGGGTTTCAAGACGGGCGAATGAAGATGCACTGACTGCTGTCGAGGCTGGAATGCTAAGATGGTCGAATAAAGACGTCGTGGTGACTGTCGGGCGCTAAGGTGGCTTGCTTGGAATGGGTGTTGTGGTGGTGGTGAGGGGTTGGTTTGGACGTGTCTTACATCGGCGGGATCCGAAGCGTCTGGAGGGCACCAATGCAACGATGCCCGTCAGGCATCAACACGGCACATAAATATGGACACACAAACACCAATGGCAAGATGTGAATTGGACTGCAGTGTCACAGTCAAGTAACACAAATCCCCACCTCTGACGTTGATGGTTCAAGCCGTTATCGTGTCTTCCGAAGTACTTGGCGCCTTCCTCTTTGCCCATTCCTTATCAGCACCGATAATGCAAGTCCCCCTCAACCACTGCACCTGCATCGGCACATGAGACTGCCGTCCCAATGAAAGCGCGACCTTGGCCTCTTTCCCGAGTCTGAGCCGGCCGCCGGCGCTGCTGAAGCACGGGCAGGTGCGGAGGGAGGGCAATTGGCATTGTGGCAGGCAAGTGCATACTTAAGTAGGACTTGCACTAATCAGTGTCTCGGGTACTAGGTAGTAGTTAAACCTCGAACTGCATTGCATCTACCTCCAAGCACCCAAATCACTCTGAACACCATGTCTGCCGACGCTGCTGTGAGCAAAGAAGGTCTCTTCATCCCTGTACGTCGAACAATGCATCTGCTTCCCCTCGCCGGCATGCACTAACTGCGAGAGCTTATCGACTTCTCCCGGTTCCTCACCGGATCACCGGCTGAGCGCAACGAGACGGCCAAGGCAATCCTCCATGGCTTCCAGACGGCGGGCTTCATCTACCTCAAGAACTACGCCATCCCCAGCGAGGACGTCAAGCATGCGTTTTCCGTGTCGGCGCGCTTCTTTGCGCAGTCGGATGAGGACAAGATGAAGTTGAGCTGGACCACGCCCGAGGCCAATCGTGGCTATTCGGCGCCCGGCCGCGAAAAGGTGTCGCAGCTCATGGATGTAGAAGACGTCGAAAAGGTCCGCGCTGCCGCCCCTGATCTCAAGGAGAGCTTCGAGATTGGTCGCGAAGGTGAACCGGGCTGCCCGAACCAATGGCCCGAGGAGGACTCCGTCGTTGGCTTCCGGAGCGATGCGCTCGGTTTCTTTGAGCAGTGCAGAAAGTTGCACGTCGAAGTCATGAGAGCCATTGCTGTCGGCATGGGCCTGGATGAGACCTTCTTTGACTCGTTTGTAGACGTTGGTGACAACACGCTACGGCTGTTGCATTATCCTTCGGTAAAGTCGGACGTCTTCAGGATCAACCCAGGTGCAGTGCGTGCGGGAGAGCATAGTGTAAGTGCGAGACGCCCATTCTGATATCTCGTTGACCGTGACAAGGACTATGGCTCCATTACGCTCCTGTTCCAAGATAACCGAGGCGGGCTACAAGTCAAGAGCCCCACGGGTCAGTTTGTTGATGCCACTCCCATCGAAGGCACCGTGGTCATCAACGCCGGCGACTTGCTTGCGCGATGGAGCAACGACACCATCAAGAGCACCATCCATCGAGTGGTCGAACCGCCACGAAAAGAAGAGGACTCGTATCCTCCCCGGTACAGCATCGCGTAAGTAAAACGCAAGCTCTTCTGGTCTTGTCTAATGGATCTCAGCTACTTTTGTAACCCTAACTTTAAGAGCTACATCGAGGTTCTGCCGGGGACGTATGCGACGGAGAAGGAGAAGAAGTACAACGGAATCAACAGCGGCGAGTACTTGGTGAAGAGGCTCACAGCTACATATTGAGAAATGAGATGGTATAGTTGCGTTTGTCTATTCATTGATGTTTGATCCGCCTTCATCTAATTAACATGTGCCTGTTGTTATGTGGGGCCATAATTCACCCCGGTCAACCGCTTTGTTTACTTTGGTGACGAAATCGGACCTCGACCAGTTAACTAGAGCCTGCTCCTCGTTTATGCAACCAGATATCTCGACCGCTGCGCATCATCCATCCCCTCGACACTAATCTCCGACCCCATCGTGTTTGCGATTGATTATTGCATCTGACTCGGCTGATTTGACGACAAGCAACTTGACAATGGTTGCGACTGTTCACATGTCTCGGCAGCGTCGATAACCCACGAGTCTCTCCCACCATGGCCGCCATGCTCTCTCTTTCGCGACGCCAGCTTCTGTCCGCGGCCGCCCTTGTATCTTTTGTATTATGCGTCTACACCCTGCTGCAAATACCTCCCGAGCCCGAATATCCTCCCGCGCGATTACCCACCCCGCTCTCGAGTAACAATGACAGCTTTCATGACGGCCCATTGCCCAAACCCGCACCTGGGACCAGCTCGCACCCGATCCAATACCTTATCCGAGACGCCGAGCGCGAATTCCAGAAGACGAAAGACGGCCAGTCCAAGACACTCAAGGAAGCCGTGGCCGAGTATCGTAGGCGATACCGGATGCCGCCGCCTCCGCACTTTGACAAGTGGTTTGCGTTTGCAACATCGAACCGAGTGCAGCTGGTGGACGAGTTTGACACCATCCACGACTTGATGACGCCCTTTTGGGGCCTGAAGCCTAAGACGATACGAGCTCGAGCTCGAGAGGCGCTGGGATTCGACAATGGCTTGCTGGGTATTGCCGTTCGGAACCGCGAAATCGCATACGTGCAGGGGGGGCCTGAATGGCAGCAGAATGCGACAAAGGGCATGATGGCCAAATTTCTCAAGTACTTGCCCGATATGGACCTCGCTTTCAACATTCACGACGAACCGCGCGTGGTTCTCTCGCATGAGGACCTGGCGAGCTTGAGGCGAAAGGCCACGGAAGAGAACATGCCCGCTGCCTTGGCCTCGCGGCCGACCGACTCCTTCAGCACGCATGCCGACTTGCACGACGGGAACTCGTTCGAGGAGACGACGGTGACTCGTTTCAACACGTACTCTCACCAACCGACCTGGAGCGACTCGCGCATCTCGTGCCCCCCGGACACGCCCGCCCGGATGCTGGAGGAGGACGAAATGGAAGACCAGCGCAGCAGCTACGCCATGGGCGACCTCGGCTTCATATACAACACCACGGCCATGTCGGACATTTGCCTCACGCCCTCGCTGAGCTCGACGTTTGGCTTCTTTGACGGCCCAAACACGTACAAGGTGGTGCACGACCTCTTCCCCATCTTCTCCCAGTCCAAGATCTCCTCGTACAGCGACCTGGTGTACCCATCGCCCTGGTACTGGAGCAACATGGTCCCCTTTGACGAGGGCCAGGACGTCGAGTGGGATCAAAAGGAGCGCGACCTGTACTGGCGCGGCTCGACGACGGGAGGCTACAGCCGCAACGGGCGTTGGCGGAGACAGCACCGGCAGCGGCTCGTGCAGAAGATGAACGCGCCCGACCAGGCCAAGATCATGGTCAACGGCGGCACGGCCTCGCAGCCCCGATGGACGCCGGCCGAGGTCCCCCGCGGCGAGCACCGCGACCTCGTCGACGTGCACTTCTCCCACGTCGGACAGTGCGACCCGGGCGACTGCGACGCGCAGGCCGCCTTCTTCAAGGTGGCCAACTACACGGAGCAGCACGACGCCTGGAGCCACCGGTACCTGCTCGACGTGGACGGCAACGCCTTCTCGGGCCGCTTCCACGCGTTCCTGCGCAGCCGCAGCCTCGTCTTCAAGATGGCCGTGTTCCGCGAGTGGCACGCCGAGCGGCTGCGGCCCTGGGCGCACTACGTGCCGCTGAGCGCGCAGGGCGACGAGTGGCTGGAGGCGGTGCGGTTCCTGGACGGCGAGGGCGGCGGCGAGGCGGAGAAGATGGCGGCGGCGAGCCGGGACTGGGCGGAGAAGGCGGTGCGGCAGGTCGACATGGAGGCGTGGCTGTTTCGGCTGCTGCTAGAGTGAGTTCTGGATGACGAGGGGAAACGACGGGGACGTTGAAGCTGACGGTTGACGCAGATACGCTCGAGTCATTGATGACAATCGGGCGACGATTGGCTTCTCGCCATGATGGGATTTGGGGTCGTTGGGTGAGGATATTGGCATGGACGGCGTCGGTGGCTTCCTTGACGAATGCATGCCTTTGGGATACCTACTTGGGAGCGTGGCATATCTGGCGTTTAATGATTGTACTTTTCTCCTGGAATACGATGGTGCACTGTGTGGGAAATGGTAGTCTGGTTGCCTTCATCCTGTTCATTGTGAATAACTTGTTAATCTATCAAAACGCCGCAAGCACAAAGCCCGATTGTTCGCCAAAAGACATACGACCCATGCATCTTTTTGCCGGTTTCTCTGACCGTCTGGCACCTCCCAGACCGAATACACGTACACGCCTTCCCTCCCCCAGCATTAACCCACCTGGACTCATGGTCCCCTCTACTCCTCGTCCTCTCCCTCGGCATCCCGGTCCTCGGACGGCGACCTCGTGCGGCGGGCAGGGCTACTGCCGCGCTTCACGTCGTCGCGGCCCTCGTCGTCGTCTTCGTCGTCCTCCTCCTCGGCGTCCCAGCCGAGCGGGTAGCTGCGGTAGCGCTTCATGGCGTCGCGCATCTCCTCCGAGGGGTCCTGGACGACCACGTCGAGCTGGTCGATGGTCTGCTCCTGGTCGTCGGCGATGCCGATGGTGCGGGCAATGTTCTTTGTGCGCTGGGGCCGGATGGTGGACTTTTGCATGACGGGGTAGTAGTAGACGGCCTTTTGGTTGGGGTAGAAGGTGTCGTCGTTGTAGGACAGCACCACCTCCTCGTCGTACTTTGTCGGGTGGTCGAGCTCGAGCTCGCCCGCCGTCTCGTAGGCCCTGAGCCGGTTGAACTGGAAGCAGCCGCCGGACTCGTTCTGGTGCGTGTACAGGTCCTCGTCGTCGTTGTGGTGGTGGTGGTCGTCGCCCTCGACGTCGAACTTGCGGCGGAAGCGGTCGCCGGCGGCGGCCGACTGGCTGAGGTAGAAGTCGTAGTTCATGAGGTTCTGCGGCTTGGGGTTCCCCTGGGGGTCCTGCTCGTGGGCCTCGAGGGCGGCCTCGTACGCCTCGTCCTCGGCCTGCGTCCGGTCTATGGGCTTGAACAGGCCGCTGAGGAGGCGGCGGTCGTACTCGCTCGACGCCGGCACGGGGTTGGTGAGGAACTTGATGGTGACGTAGGCGCCCGAGTCGGGGAAGGCGTCCAGGTCGGGGATGAGGGGCGAGGCGTCGACGAGCTTGAGGTGCTTCTTGGTCGGGTGCTTGACGCGCTTGGGGTCCTTGAGGCTCTGCTCGGCCACGTCGAAGCTCTTGTCGATCTTGCGCTTGATGACCTGGGGGGAGTCGGCCGACGGCTCGACGCGTCGCCCGCGGTTGGCCTTTGCGAGGAGGGCTCGCGGCGCGGGGCCGTCGTGGCGCTTGGGCGCGAGGGAGGAGATGTACTCGGTCCGCCGCAGGAAGGAGACGGTCGCCTCGGCCACCTTTGGCTTTCCGAGGGCGGCGATGGGGCGCAGCAGGGGACGGTCGTGCGGGTGGAGGGAGGGAGGATGGGCGGGGGCTTGGATTGCTACCAAGGGTCAGCAAGTGAACGAACCCACGCCACGACGGGCAGTCGAGACGCACCTCGTTCGTCGCCGTCAAACACGCCCGGCATGCCCACCAAGTCGAGCGGCATGCCCAGCTCGGCGTCGGCCTCGATGTTCAGCGGCTGCTCTCGGGCGAGGCGCGACGCGAAGCCGGGCGTCGTGTACTGGCCGCTGGCCAGGCCCGTGTTGGGGATGTCGAGCAGCTTGGGCGGGTGCGGCGGCGGCGGGAGCGCATTGCTGAAGCGGATGCGGGCGATGAAGTCCTGATGGATCATGCGCTCGCCGGAGCGAGGCGCCGAGGACATGATGGGCGGATGACGGTGTTTGCGCCGCGGGCAATTGGGACGGGCGGGGGGTTGGTTGGGGTGATGTGTTGTGTCGTTTCCTGGGGTTTTTTTTTTTTTGAAAGGGCGAGAGAGAGCAAGTTCGGGTTGTGGAGGTGGTAGAAGCGTCGTCTTTGGGACCCGGGAAATAATTCGAGTTTGCGGCGCAAGGCTGAGGAGCTCTGTGGTTAGTGGCGATCCACTCCACCGCGCCCATGCAACAAGGCTCCGAAGAAGAAAAGGAGGCAGGAAATCGTGGGTTGATTCAAGAGGAGGATTAAAAGACGTTCATTTTTGTCAATTCCAATATCGTTTTCATTAATGGTCATCTCAAGACTCCCCTCTCGGAGCTCAACAGCCATCCAGTCTATACTAAAACAATAAAGTTGCACGAGATAGCCATACCCTCGTCCGTATCTTCCCAAGTCCAGCGCCGTCCATGATTGCAACACACGCCCTCTAGACACACATCGCATTAGGCGCCGATCCATAGTCGGCCGTGGTGTTTGTACAGGGCACGCCAATGCCTCTGGGTCAATCGACGTGCCGGAGAGAAATGTCGCTTCTCCTCTACGAGCTGTTCTTGGCGTAGTTCTTCTTGCCCATGGTGAATGGCACGTAGCGGTACTTGACCATGTGCTGAATCTGTTTCCTCACTACGCGGGGTCAGACGGATAAGCTTGCTCGCATCGGGGGCCGGACTTACTGGTGAGGAAGAAGAGAATGAACCAGTACATGACCAGGACCGGCCAGAAGACTGGGACATTGAAAATCTCAAACCAACTGCACAGGAAGGAAATGCAGACGGCTCGGGTGGCCCAGTACCAGAACTTGAACTCGGGGAGGCGTCGGATAAAGGGGCGGAACTCCTCGTCCTGCTTGGTGGGGAGGGTACCGACGGAGCCATCCTCCATCTCGTTATCGATCGCTTCGTTGGAGGGGTCAAACTTGGGCTGCAGGAACGCGAGGAACAGGTTGAGGAGGTAGATGCCCAGAGCGTAGGCCACTGTCTTCGAGTCAGCTTGGGTTGATCGCGAGGCGTTATGGGCGGGTGCGTACCGATGTACCATCCCTGTGCGATCAAGATGCGAATGAAGAAGAGGAACAGGCAGACGCCCGTGGCGATCCATCGGTAGAGAACAAAGGGGGTCGACTGGTCGAGGAGGGCTTGATATTGCTACAATACACCTTGTCAGCGTTCGATTGCGAGATTCGGCTGGGGCGGCGAAGCGGCATACTCGTTGGATTCTCGACGTGTGGACACTGACGGCCTCGAAAGGGGTCTGCTCGGGCTCGGGCGCATTCATTGTGAATAAGCTTCCAGCGGCTCGCGGCAATCGCGGGGATGTGTAGTCGAGGGTCGGATGTCGAGAGGGCGAACAAAGCGATGGGCTGGATGAGAACTAGCGACGGCGGGCAAAGAGAAATTATCTTGCGGCTAGAATTGGTTCGATGCAGTCGCAAACTCTGGATTCCTTGGGAATCTTTTGGCCCAGCGAAGCCACGTTTGCTGCTGCGCCGGCTAATTCCCGGTAGATGTGCTGAACTTCGCCTCGGACCCCACTCCGTCCCGGCCACTCGGCAAATCACGAGCGAGCATGAGACGCGTCTGCGAGTTGAGTTCGCGTTCTCTTTGATTCTTTGGAGTCCCCGCTCGGTCACTCGGTGCCTGCTGAGGTGGGCCGTGGCCGGCGGCTGCCGTTCCGTCTCTTCGGCTCCGGATTCGAGTCTGCCGGACGTCTGAGATGGGATGAGTGATGGTGACGAGGAAATATGGAAGTGGCTAATTTCAGGAGGAGAGGGCTAGCTTGCGACTGATGCCGATGGCTATATCAAGTTTGTCTTCTCCCCAGTCTACCAGCCCAGTGGAGCTGTGGGTGTTGAAAAGGTTGAATGTCTCCCGAGCTCGACGCACCCAATGCACAATGGCATCATACACAGCTTCACGGCTCAAACAACATGTGTCCTTCTCGGGCTCCATTCCTCAACCCAAGTACCTTAGCTGGCACCCGTCTCCAAGCCGAGCATCGAGGTCGTTTCGGCACATCTTCACGTGACGCCCATACCGATCGGCTGTACTTTCTTTAACGGGTACTCTTATCCTCGGCCCAATTGCCGATGCTTTCCACTGCGGCTTTGCGTCACCGTGAGCTGCTCCAGATGTCTTGAACCCTTCACCTATATTGCACCTACATTTCCTTCCATCCATGTCGATTAATTGATCCCAGCGACTCCCTACAATCATCCCACTGTCCAAGATGAACGCTCTTCGGTGTTTGCGGCCCGTTACCACTCGGGTTCCCTTCCAGCCCTCTACTCTCCCTCGTCTAGCTCGGGCATACAGCTCCAAGACGTTCGAGTACATCCAGGTGTCTAAACCTAAGCCTGGCGTTGGCCAAGGTGAGCTCATCACGCCTCGCTCTTCTCTGACAGGTGCACTGATCTCAATTAGTGACGCTGCACCGGCCCAAGGCGCTCAACGCTCTCTGCACTCCCCTGATCAAGGAGCTCAACGAAGCTCTGGTCGACTTCAATGGATCCGACGACACCAACGTCATCATCTTGACCGGGTCCGAAAAGGCCTTCGCCGCCGGTGCCGACATTAAAGAAATGGCGCCGCTCACGTTTTCCGACGCCTACACCAAGTCCTTCATCGAGTCGTGGTCGGATCTCACGACGCAGGTCAAGAAGCCCATCATCGCCGCCGTGTCGGGCCACGCCCTGGGCGGCGGCTGCGAGCTGGCCATGATGTGCGACCTGATCTACTGCACCGAGAAGGCCAACTTTGGCCAGCCCGAGATCAAGCTCGGCGTCGTCCCCGGCGCCGGCGGCAGCCAGCGACTGACGCGGGCAATCGGCAAGGCCAAGGCCATGGAGCTCATCCTGACGGGCAAGTCCTTCACCGGCGCCGAGGCGGAGAAATGGGGCGTCGCGGCCAGGACGTTCCCCACGTACGAGGCCTTGATGGAGGAGACGCTCAAGTTTGCCGAGACGGTGGCCGGCTACTCGAGGGTTGCGGTGCAGGCGGCCAAGGAGGTGGTCAACAAGAGCCAGGACCTGGCGCTGCGAGACGGCGTCGAGTATGAGAGACGGGTGTTCCACGGTCTGTTCGGCAGCCAGGACCAGAAGATTGGCATGAAGGCGTTTGCAGAGAAGAAGAAGGCCGAGTGGTCTCACTCGTAAGAGCGCTATGCCGGTGAGATGGCTGGTGCTTATGGCGGGCACACCCGTCCCATCCGCCGCTGACGGGATTACTCCAATGTCGGCCTTGGTAGCACACAATCCTAAAAGAGATGTCTTTACAAGCCATGCATGAGGCCAAGGTGCGCCTTGCAAGGCTCATGATCAGGTGCATCATCATCAGGCGTCAGGCGGCAGAGGCGGTGACACAGCGGGGGTGGGCTTGAAACCGAGTGACTGTGAATTGCTACTGAACCAGAGGAGAAGATGATTCAAGTTGGAGTAATGAGGTTGAATGGAGGCGCTGGCTGGGCATATCGAATCCACCACGAAAGTGCATCCAACCCCGCAGCTGCTATCTGGAGTAACCATGAGGTCGTCGTCCGTATTCATGCGGCGGCCCAACCCGTCTTGGATAGGCGTGGATTCGGATTATGTGTTTGCGTGCGAGTCGCCCGCCCTCTGCTTCCGACGAGAACAAAGACACGCGCGCAGGCGTCGGTCCTTGCTCATTCCAGCTGCATGAATGCTGAGTTGTTTGCTGGGGTAAAGGAACGTGCATATTCCGATATGTGTGCATCGCGTGTGATGATGGTCAAATGCACTATTTTTGAGTAGTAGACCGCCCCCGCCACCCACTAAAAGGGCAATATGACATGGGGTTGGCCAGCGCCCGACGCCATATTGATTTGACGTCTGCTTCAAGATTCAAACTGTTTCCTCTCTCTGTTGCCCACCATCAGCGCTGCGTATACGAATACATTCCTTCAACACCCGACTGCGCTTGCCATGAATGGATTCCCCAAAACCTGACATGGACTTGGAGAAGGAGCTGACGTGCTCGGTATGTCTTTCGTCCCCCGCCTTCCAACTCGTCTTGGCCCAACCACCCACCTTGCTCTACTCTCCCCTACTCTGCCCTCCTCTACTGACCAGACGACGCTGCCAGATCTGCACCGAGCTCCTTTACCAACCCTTGACGCTCCTCGATTGCCTTCACACCTTCTGCGGCGCCTGTCTCAAAGAATGGTTCTCCTTCCAGGCCGCCACCGCCGAGAGAGCCCCCAACCCTCCGCCTCCCGGAACCCCCGTCTTCACCTGCCCGTCATGTCGAGCCCACGTTCGCGATACCCGCCCGAACGCCACCTTTGTGACCTTGTTGGACATGTTCGTCGTCGCGAACCCGGACAAGGACCGCTCGGCCGCCGAGAAGGAGGAGATGGCTGCGAAATACAGGCCCGGCGACCAGGTGCTGCCCAAGGTGGCCACGCGCGAGAGGACCGCAGAAGAGCGCCGCGCCCAAGACGACGATCGCCGACTGATTGATGAAGTGAGGGAGATGAGTTTGCGGGATGCGGGCGTGTCGTCCGTGCCACCGAGGACCAGACGCCGACGAGATAGCCGAGATGACAGGACTAGGGCGAGCAGAGACCGGAGCTCGGATAGCCGTCACAGACGGAACGGCCATCGGCCTCGCATGGACGAGGGTTCTCGCCGCAATTCGGACCACGGATTCTCTGACAGCGAGCACCGCCATCGCCGGAGCGAGTCGCGGCAGCGCCAGATCGAGCACCAGTCCTCCATCCGCTCGCTCATTAGTTCCGCCGACATGAGCGAGCGTGATATCGAACGAGAGATTGAAGATTTTGCTAGGCAGATTCAGGAGGAAGGACTTCTTGACGGACTCGACCTGGACAACATTGATTTGAGTCGTGATGACGAGCTCAGCCGTCGCATCACCGAGGCATATCGCCGGCGACAAAGAGAACGCGCTCGACACGAGGCTTCGCGAAGGAACCACGCCAGCGGGTATGCCTCTTCGTCGCGATATACGGAGCCACCCATCGCCGACGCGAGGTTACGTGCCCCAGAAGGAGAACGGCAGAGAAGCCGCACCCGCCCCCATTCGAGGTCGGCCAGTGCCACGAGTCAGACCGAGGAGCGCACCAGGCCGCCTCCCGTGTCGTCCGCATCAACGGCGACTGTCGGCAGCCAAGACAACGAGCGAAGGACGCGGAGGCGAACAGCAAGTGATACCCGTAGTGCGACCGTCCCTGTCTTTCCCACTGCGCCCGAGACCAGGCCGGCGGCCCGATCTTCAACAGATCTGACCCTCAGGTCTCAGACGTCAGACCCAACGAACCAGCGATCTAGCTTTAGTGAATCCCGTGGTGCAAGCGCTCCGATAGTGCCTGGAGTCAACTCGGCCGCGAATGAGCCGGCGCCGCGTCCCTCGAGCAACCTGTCTTTTGCCAGCCGCGCCCCCCAGGGCCATCCACAAGCTGGACCTCATCCAACGCCTCCGACAGGTCAGGAGATGGGTGCAGGGCGAGGACGGCTCAATCGTCCGCCAGACCTGGCCTTGGTTCATTCCACAACCTTGAGCCCGAATGGCAGTCCTACCGGGGCAGCACACCAAAGAACGCGATCCCAGCCATTTGCGGAGCCCTCAATCAGCTGTGCACGATGTAACAAGCCACACATCGAGTACGAGGTCCATTACAGCTGCGACATCTGTGCCAACGGCCAGTGGAACATCTGCCTCGACTGTTATCGAGGAAGCAAAGGATGTCTCTACTGGTTTGGATTTGGCCACGGGGCTTGGGCAAAGTGGGAGAAGAAGCGACAGCAATCAGAGAGCCCGGTTCCACGACCGCACAGGCTCACGGCCGGCCGCTACTTGCCTCCTCGAATCGTAACCGACGGCCGGAAAACGGTAACTATAGATGATCCTCGGAGACGATTCGAGAGCGGCACTTTCTGCGCCAAGTGTTTGGCATGGACCAACGAGTGTCACTGGAGCTGTGACATCTGCAACGACGGCGATTGGGGATTCTGCAACGACTGTGTAAACCAGGGACGAGCTTGCACGCATCCTCTGCTTCCACTTGCACACGAGTCTACACAATCATCTCAAGGGAGGCCGGTGAGCCCGCGGTCTCCCGGTCGACCACCTGCTGCCACTCTCCTGACCGGCCCCAACGCGTCGAATATTGGACCGTTCAAACCCCTCACCTTTGGTACAAGATGCGACGTCTGCCAGGAGCCCATACCCCCGAGCCAGGCCAGGTATCACTGCTACAGCTGCACCAGCTCACTGGAATCGGGTGCTGCTCCAGGGGACTACGATATTTGTACGTCCTGCTACGGAAACCTAGTCGTCAGAGGCCAGATCAGCAAGGAAAACGGCCACTTGGGGTGGAGGCGATGTCTACACGGACACCGAATGGTGGTGGTTGCCTTTGCCGACGGCAAGGTTGGACAATGGAGATATGTCGCCAAGGACCTCGTCGGCGGTCGCAGTCTCCGTTCTGAAGCACCCGAAAAGCCAGAACTCCAAAGCAAGGGGCTTCAGAAGTGGACATGGCAGAACGGGGATCAAACCGT
Source organism: Thelonectria rubi (assembly GCA_013420875.1). Taxonomy (NCBI): domain Eukaryota; kingdom Fungi; phylum Ascomycota; class Sordariomycetes; order Hypocreales; family Nectriaceae; genus Thelonectria; species Thelonectria rubi. Next base: position 743,373 of record WMHX01000053.1, read on the forward strand.
GGCGCGACTCATCACGAGAGACGTATCCGAAACGGCGCCGACGAGCGACGGGACGAAGGCCATGGCCCAACAGTTCCCCCCCGACGGCGGAATGGGCTTGAGGGCGAGTGCCAGGTGGGCATGGTACCCCAAAGCCGGGTCTGATGACGAATTGTTGTTTCCACGCGGGGCCGAAATCAAGGAGATTGAGGACATCAATGGAGATTGGTTCTTTGGGTCGTACATGGGAACTCGCGGGCTCTTCCCAGCGCCGTATGTGCGATTGGACGGGCAGAGATTGCAAGCTGAGAATTAAGAGGGGGGCATGGAAAGAATTTGGATTATGAAGGGCTCTGTGGTGGACAGTGTCCAATAATGAGTTGTTTGTAGCCTTCATGACAAGATGTTCAGTGATCGGACGGAACTCGGCTTGTGAATTAGTAAAAGTGCCCGACGGTCCGAGCGATTGCGCCATCTGGCTCCGGTCGCGGCCCCACCTTGACCTGGCTTGTTCCCGCAGTCGAATTCCTCCAGCTGCTTCAGTCTGCTTCACCCACCTACGACTCGGTCAATTGCTCTCCAAAGACCAACGCCCAATCCCGCCTCAATGTTTCGTCACAGCGCCCGGCGCCTCGCCGTCGCCGCCGCAAAGGCTGCCGAGCCCAGCGCCCACACCCTCAAGGTCTCTGCCGCCCAGGGCGTCTCGAGGGGACTGACTGGAGGTGCGCTTCTGCCTTTCCCCCCTCCCCGGCGGACACGGCTGACGCTCTGCTCGCGCCCCGTAGCCTCCCGAAGCTCTGACTGACTCTCTCGCCTCCTGTAGCCATCGGGAACACGCCCCTCATCCGCCTCAACAAGCTCTCCGAGGAGACGGGCTGCGAGATCCTCGGCAAGGCCGAGTTCATGAACCCCGGCGGCTCCGTCAAGGACCGCGCCGCCCTGTACGTGGTCAAGGACGCCGAGGAGCGCGGGCTGCTGCAGCCCGGCGGCACCGTCGTCGAGGGCACCGCGGGGAACACGGGCATCGGCCTCGCCCATGTGTGCCGTTCAAAGGGCTACAAGCTCGTCATCTACATGCCCAACACGCAGTCCCAGGGCAAGATCGACCTGCTCCGCCTGCTCGGCGCAGAGGTCTACCCCGTGCCCGCCGTCGCCTTTGACAACCCGGACAACTACAACCACCAGGCCCGTCGCCACGCCGAGCGGCTGGACAATGCCGTGTGGACGAACCAGTTCGACAACACGGCCAACCGCCGCGCGCACCTCGAGACCACGGGCCCGGAGATCTGGACGCAGACGGGGGGCAAGGTCGACGCCTTTACCTGCGCCACGGGCACCGCGGGGACCCTCGCGGGCATCACGCGCTACCTCAAGGAGGCGTCGGGCGGGCGCGTCAAGAGCTTCCTCGCCGACCCGCCCGGCAGCGTGCTGCACTCGTACATCTCGTCGGGCGGCAACCTGATTGAGCGCTCGGGCTCGTCCATCACCGAGGGCATCGGCCAGGGCCGCATCACGGACAACCTGGCGCCCGACCTGGCCCTGCTGGATGGCTCGCTGCACATCGCCGACGAGAAGAGCATCGAGATGGTGTACCGCTGCCTCGACGAGGAGGGCCTGTACCTGGGCGCCAGCTCGTCGCTCAACGTCGTGGCCGCAAAGGAGGTGGCCGAGAAGCTGGGCCGGGGCAACACCGTCGTCACCGTGCTGTGCGACGGCGCCTACAGGTACGCCGACAGGCTGTTCTCGCGCACGTGGTTGACGGACAAGAAGCTCTTGGGCGCCGTGCCTAAGCATCTGGAAAAGTACATTGTTCTACCGTAATGTTCTGATGCTGTACATGATGTATAAAAAAAAAAAAAAGGTCGTAGATAATACACTATGGTACAACAACGTTTCAACTCATGCCCACTTGGGCATCCTACGCAACGGCTCCTCGTAGGCGTATACCCACCGGTCGTAGTACCGTTTTTCAGACTTCATCCTCTGGATGTAGTCGGTGATGTAGGCGTCCAGCTTCTGCTCTACGGGCTCGAGGTCCTTGGCGACGTCGCCGACGAGTTCCCGGGCCAGCAGCATGGCCTTGATGTTGTAGGCGGCCACCTCGATCAGCTCGAAGCCGGTGAGGGTGGGGTTGGTCTCGGACAGCTTCGGGGGGGACTCGAGCACGGGGATGGACGCGGGGAGCTGCTCGAGCTCGGCGCGCTTGGCCCACCACTGCGAGAGGCGCTGCGCCGTGTCGGCGAGCTGCGCCGTCTCGGCCGCCACGTCCCGGCCGGCGGCCTTTTTGGCCTCGACGTCCTTGGCCTGGGCGTACAGCACCATGCCGAGGGAGAAGGGGTGGAGGTCCGAGGCGGCCCTCTGGTCGCTGCGGTGGAGGAGGTCGAGCACCACGTCGTTCCACCGGACGGCCACGGCGGGCTGCTGCGGCGACGTCTTGCAGACGGAGACGAGGATCTGGATGATGTGGGTGTCGCAGTAGAGCTCGAAGCCCGTCTTGGGCGCCTGCTTGACGCACTCGATGACGGCGTGCACCTGGCCGCGGTTGCCCGCCCGCCGGATGATGGTGGAGTGGTGCGCGGGCCGCAGCTTGATGCCGGCCTTTTGGTAGCCGGCCAGGAGGACGGGAAGGTTGTCCCAGTCCTCCTTGGTGTCCATGAGGGTGAGGGCGTAGTTGAAGATCTTTTTCGAGTTGGGCACGTCCTTGAACCGGTCGAGCGTCGTGAACTTGTGCTCGAGGCCGTCGAGCTCGATGACGATGGGGTTCTGCTGGAGGAAGTGGCGCATCTTGGGGTTGAAGATGAGCTTGCGCTGCTTTTCGGGGAGGTACGCGGGGAAGACGATCTTCTCCTGGATGTCGGCGAGGGCCTTGTTGAGGGGGGCGTTTTTGGTTTCGAGGAAGGTTGCTCTCAGCGCTATAATACAAAAGTTGTGAGCAATTGGGTGTGTGTTTTGGGTTGGTGGTGGGAGAGAGAGAGCATACCGAGAGAAGACGTCGAGCCGAATTGGCGTGACGACCGAGCCGCCGAGGCATTGCACAGAGTCGCCAGCGGCCGAGCGGCCTGGGCGAAGGCGTACTTTACCATATTTATTTTTTTGGGCGGATTGTAGAGGGCGCCTTCAATGAAGCTATCCAAAACCTGAGTGATGCAAAGGGCCTGCGTTTGGGCATCTTTGCCGGAGAAACTGTGGCGCCGGACCAATCACGGGAGCGAATTGAAACGTCAAACTCTGGGGCGCCGCGAACTGTTGATGAAGCTTCCCGAAAATCTAGTGTCGGGCAGTTGTCGAGTTGCTCCATCTCTTCGACACAAAATCACCACCACGATGAACGTTGGGAACGCGGGACGGCCATTAGGCTGTCTCAAGTCCGTCTTTCGACAGGCGAGGTATCAGAGGTCGTTCCAGCGATGCGTCTCGGCGGCGGCGGTGGCGGCGGCTCCCGCCAAATCCTTCACCGGCAACGAGTTCAGTCCTCGACAACGTACGGCCCCTCCTCCTCCTTCGGACGCCCCTCTGACAGATTAATTCTAGGTGCCGACAAGGAAAAGGTGTCCAAGTTCGCCATCTGGCCCGCGGTGCCATCGATCCGCGCCACGCACCCCGACCCGATGCCGGCGCTCCTCGAGAAGCAAATCGCCAAGCTGGACCCGACGGGCGCGCGCACGCGGCTCTTCTCGCGCGAGCACGCCGACAGCGCAAAGGTGGGCGACGTGCTGATGGTGTCGACCAAGGCGGGCGAGCCCTTTGCGGGGGCTTTCATCCAGATCCGGCGCCGCGGGCAGGACACGGCCATCCTGCTGCGCGGGCAGATGATGAAGGTGGGCGTGGAGATGTGGTTCAAGATCTACAGCCCGACGGTGACGGGCGTCGACATCATCTGGCGCCGACCCAAGCGCGCCCGCCGCGCTAGGTTGACGTACATGCGCAAGCCGAGCCACGACATGGGCAGCGTGGACCAGCTCGTGTTTGCGTGGAAGAAGGAGCGGCACGCGCTGCGGTCGCGGGCGAGTCGGACGGGGAAGCATCAGCAGAAGCATCAGCAGAGGAAGTAGGGGCCGAGGTGCTCGACGAGATGTATGATAGGGTGTGTAAGAGGGTAACAAATGGACATGCACCAATTGCTCTTCCCTATGCTTGGCCATGTGAGATTCTATTCTACGGTCTATGGATGAGGTGGACTGTGATGATTGCGTGAAGATGTCGTGGGAGTCCGAAGCATGAACAGTTGTCAATGGGTGTTACCGTCCGCAGACACTACGAATTGGATGCTACATGGTTCTTTCATCCGGTTAGAGAATCACGATGCCCAGGACGAAACCAGTTGCTCGGTGCTCAGGAGCTGTTCCCCGGAGTAAGTGTTCTAGCCCAAACACCAAGTGAGAGGCCGAAGTTGACTCTCGACAATACAAGTTGCTGCTTGATGCCGTATTCTCCTTTCAGGCTTCGCTGCGAAGCTAGCGGGATGCCGTTTGTTTGATCACGGGTGATGATCATGTTTCCAAATGAGGAACCAATCGCTAAAATGCTCAAAGGATTTACGGACTTGGAGTTGAAGCGGAATAGCTTCGTTTCTGAGGCATCTCGCGTGTGGGCGACAAAACTTCAAACCGTCCCAAGTAGGACATTGACGAGGAGGTCGTACCACGTTCGCCAGCAAGACGTTCACGGAGGAGGCGAACTAGAGGGAGGTGATATTACAAGGAGGGGTTCGTCAAGCGTTTTGAAGAGGCCGACCCCGCGAACGGTGCCTTAAGTGCTTCTGCTTCCATAAATAGGCTTCTTGGGTTGATCTCGCCGATGAAACAGTTGACGGGTTTCGTGTGGGAATACCAGGAACGTCCTTTCTTGCACTGTTCGAAAGTGAAGTCGTCGCCAAGAGACCCCCCTCCCCCCCACGAGCAAGGATCCCCCTGGACGACGACGCATGAAGAGGTTCCGCCACATCGGCCGGGGTTTGTGCACTGATTCGGACGGAGTCGTCACCGGCTTGGTTGCGTCCAAGAGGCGTCGTGCATTGTATTGGACGAGTCGCTGCGTTTCAAGGCGTGTCGCGAGTGGTGAATGGTCGAAGGCATCGAATCACGGGCGTCTCGTATTTGTGTTGGAAAGAAAAGGCATGATTTATTGGGGGGAAGTGGAGGGGGGCCGGAAAGGGGGATGGGATGAGGGCATCTTCGAGTCGAGGAGGTATAAACATGGGGAGCGTCTCGCCCGCGCGTGAGTGAGTGTCTGATGTGGTCAGTCGAGAGAAGTCCAGACATGCCGTCGTTCGTTTCGCCCATTTCCTTCGTATTGGATCACCTCTTCATTTTGGATTGATATTGCACCTGCTCGACACGCACACCCATTCGTTCGCATCCAGACGCAACCCTGTCCCCCACCTCCACCCCCCCTAATCGATAGCGGGAACAGAACCTGGAAGCTCGCTAGAAAATGGCGGTTGGGGATGACGCTCAGGGGAGGCCACCGCTGGCGCCCGGCAACGTCGACAGCAACGACCAGTTCCCCGATTTTTGTTTACACAGCGCCCGTTTAAGCGATGGGTCGTCAGAAGACAACCTGAACCTCAACAGCCACCACCACAACCACCACCACCACTCCCACACCCATTCGCCGTCCGTCTGCTCGTCGCGACTGTCGACCATTTCCACCTTGTCCGCCGCCTCCTCCGCCTCCGCCGCCTCCGCCTCCACCGCCCCCAGCTCCCTCCTTGACGACGACGCCGCCTCGTCCTCCTCGTCCTCGTCCTCCCCCACCCCGCGGTCCCGGCGCGACAAGTCGCAGCTGCATGCCGCACGACTGCAGCGGTCTGGAAGCAGCAGAAGTTTCTCCCTGGACGTCGTCCGCTCCCGTAGGGATACCCCCCCGCCCAAGCAGCCGCCGCCGTCGAGGTTCCGCCGAAGCTCCAGCAGTCCCGTGGATGCCCTCGCCGCCGTCGAGCCCCCGCACGACACCGGCTTGACGAGGATGGCGTTTGCCGAACAGCAGAGGTGGATTAAGGTCCAGCAAAAGACCTTTACCAAATGGCGAGTTTTTCTCTCGGAACCTGCGGGCGACTTGTGTTGCGTCGCATTGCCCGTTTTGCGCTGTGGCCCCTGAATCTAACCCGTCCGATAGGCTCAACACAAAGATCGAGGCTCGGAATCTCGAGGTCAAGGATCTGGTGGCTGATCTCAGCGATGGCGTACGTAGGCCCCCGTCGCGACTGCGAAATCTCCTACCCGATGCTGACATGCACGCAGGTGATGCTGATTCACCTCCTCGAATGCCTGTCCAACGAATCGCTCGGCCGCTATGCCTCCAAACCCAAGCTCCGCGTGCAAAGATTTGAAAATGCCAATCTGGCGCTCGACTTTATCAAGTCGAGGGGCATCCAGATGACAAACATTGGCGCCGAAGATGTCGTCGACGGGAACCGCAAGATCGTGCTGGGCCTCATCTGGACCCTGATTCTGCGCTTCACCATCAACAACATCAACGAGGAGGGCATGTCGGCCAAGGAGGGTCTGCTGCTGTGGTGCCAAAGAAAGACGGCTTGCTACGACGAGGTTGAGGTGCGCGACTTCAGCGGCAGCTGGAACGACGGCCTTGCTTTTTGCGCCCTGCTTGATATCCACAGACCCGACCTGATCGACTACGATGCCCTGGACAAGACGAACCACCGTGGCAACATGCAGATGGCCTTTGATATCGCGCACAAGGAGATTGGTATCCCCCGGCTGCTCGACGTCGAGGACGTGTGTGACGTGGCCAAGCCCGACGAGCGCAGTCTGATGACCTACATCGCATACTGGTTCCACGCCTTCTCGCAGATGGAAAAGGTGGAGAATGCCGGGCGCCGTGTCGAGAAGTTTGTCAACAACATGCAGGGCGCGTGGGAGATGCAGAGCGCCTACGAACGCCGCATGCGGGCGCTTCTCAAGTCGATCCGGGAGCAGATGGAGCGGTGGCAGGAGGCCAAGTTTGAGGGCACCTACATCGACGCAAAGGCCCAGGCCACCGAGTTTGGCGCCTACAAGAGGGGGAAGAAGCGCGAGTGGGTGGCCGAGAAGAGCGATCTAGCCACTTTGCTTGGAAACATCAAGACAAAGCTTGGTACATATCGTCTGCGCCCGTACGATCCGCCGGCCGACTTAAGTCTCGACGCTCTCGAGAAGTGCTGGACCGAGCTGTCTCAAGCCGAGATGACGCGGGCCCAGCTGATCAACGAGACGATCCGAGAGTGAGTGGCTTGTCTGCGGAGTGTTTTTTTGCCTTTTACTGACGGCTCGCAGCATCAAGAACGCCCTACGAAAGTCCTTTGCGGACAAGGCAAACGACTTTGCCATGGCCCTGAATACCATGCAGTTGGCCATTTCCGGCCTCGACGGAGACGTGGAGGATCAGCTGCACCACGTTAGGATGCTAAGCGACAACCTCCCACCCCTAGACAAGTATCTGGACAAGATTGCGGCGGTGGACGAAAAGTGCCAAGAGGCCAACATTGAGGAGAATGATTTTACCACTTATACCTACGACGAGCTGTCGTACGAGCTGGGCCTGGTGAAGACGTCGGTGCAGAAGAAGCTCGCCTTCCTGGAGAACCAGATGGTGGCGCGAAGCATGACCAACCTGACGCCTATCCAGCTGGAGGAGTTTGAGAGTGTGTTCCGCCACTTTGACCGGGACGACACCAACTGCCTGCAGGAGCTCGAGTTCAGCGCGGCGCTCGCGTCGCTGGGCCTGGTGTTTTCCGAGGACGAGATGCACGACTACTTCCTGGACACGTGCAGCGGCCGGGGCTACGTTACGTTTGAGCAGTTCATCCGGTTCATGGTGGACGTGACGGAAGACCAAAACACGGCGGAGCAGGTGTTCCAGTCGTTCCGCGAGGTGGCCGACGGCAAGCCGTACGTGACGGAGATGGACCTACGGCACAGCCTGGTGCCGGACGAGGTGATTGACCAGCTGGTGGAGATGATGCCGGCGCATAAGGGACCGGACATGTCGGAAGACCGGGGGATGCCGCAGTTCGACTACATCACCTTCATGGAGAAGATGATCAACGAATCGCGGAACGGGCAGGGCGAGGCGGACGGCGACGTGCTGCAGGACAGGACGAAGAGCTCGCCCGAAGCGTCGCTCGAGGAGGGACACGTCAACGGGATGTCGGGGTGAGAGGCCGACATCGCCTGCCACCTTGGGGAAGAAGGAAGACGCGTCTTGGTCAGAGCCTTTTCTTTTGTTCAATCATTGTTGGGCATCCGTCGGTGTTTTTTTTGGTGGCGGGGACGGCTTGGCAAATGGATATCCCTTGGAATCACATATACCAGAGTGAATTGATCAGAATAGCAGTGCGCGGGTGCACGGCGCGTTAGTTTGTAATTGTACAGGACTGTTCTGTTGGGTACTAAGTTATGTACATCTCCGTGTCTGTGAGGTGGTGTGTGGGTGCGGTTATTGCCAATGACGAAGCTGACATTGTTGACAGGCAAGTCCACGGCTGCACCTTCTCGACTCCTTCCGACGGATCAATTGTCTGAACATTGGTCGGCCCGGGACTGAACTTCCGGCACACACGACATCAGCAACGGCTTCACTCGTTCATCAATCAGACGGAGCCATTTCCGGCATCCTCACACCACAAGCCGAACCGGCTTCCGCCTCTCCAGCCTCAACCGGGAAAAGCAACGGCTTTTGCCGACGGCCAAAGACGCCATTCGCAAAAATGGGGTCTCGGGAAATGCCAATTGACTGCCGCCCACCCCCACTACCGGCCGACGGGCTCAATTGAGAGAGCGGTCCAAAAGCTCAAAAGGTTGACGGCGAATCGTTCGACGTCCATTTGCAAACGTCCAATTCGAGCACATCTCGCCATGGCCTCTCGTTCACAACTCATGCGCGCGCTGAGGACGCCCTCGGCCGCTGCCAATGCCTCGTCAAACTCCCGCCGATGCGTCGCTGCGTCGCTCACGTGCTCCGCCCGCAGTGCTTCCCCCAGAGCCGTCCGATGCCTCTCCACGACCCCCCGCCGGCTGATGGCCCCCTCGCTGTCGAGGCACGCCAAGCTGACCTCGGAGACGTACCCCGACCTCAAGCGCGACGACCGCTTCGCCGCCGTCACCGAGGAGCACGTCGCCCGCTTCCGCGAGATCCTCGGCGACAACCCCTCGGCGCTGCTCGACGGCGTGTCTCAGCCAATCGACGAGTCCGACCTCGAGCCCTTCAACGAGGACTGGATGCACAAGTACAAGGGCCAGACGCGGCTGGTGCTCAAGCCCGCCTCCACCGACGAGGTCAGCCAGATCCTCAGGTACTGCAACGAGCAGCGCCTGGCCGTGGTGCCCCAGGGCGGCAACACGGGGCTCGTCGGCGGCTCCATTGCCGTCTTTGACGAGATCGTCGTCAGCCTCGCCCGCATGAACCAGATCCGCTCCTTCGACGACGTCAGCGGTGCCCTCGTCGTCGATGCCGGCGTCGTCCTCGAGGCGGCCGACCAGTACCTCGCCCAGCGCGGCTACATCTTCCCGCTGGACCTCGGCGCCAAGGGCTCCTGCCACGTCGGCGGCAACGTGGCCACCAACGCCGGCGGCCTGCGTCTGCTGCGGTACGGGAGCCTGCACGGCACCGTCCTCGGCGTCGAGGCCGTCCTGCCCGACGGCACCGTGCTCAACGACCTATGCACCCTGCGCAAGAACAACACGGGCTACGACCTCAAGCAGCTCTTCATCGGCGCCGAGGGCACCCTCGGCATCGTCACAAAGGTGTCGGTCCACTGCCCCCAGCGCTCCGCCGCCGTCAACGTGGCCCTCTTCGGCCTCGAGTCGTACGAAAAGGCCCAGCTGGCCTTCCGCGAGGCCAAGAAGCAGCTGGGCGAGATCCTCTCCGCCTTTGAGCTCATGGACGGCAAGAGCCAGCAGATTGTGTCGCAGGTCAAGGGCCAGGACAAGCCGCTCGAGGGCGACCACCCGTTCTACTGCCTCGTCGAGACGAGCGGGTCCAACGGCGAGCACGACTACGCCAAGCTCGAGGCCTTCCTCGAGGACGTCATGACCAACGACGTCATCGCCGACGGCGTCGTCGCCCAGGACGAGACGCAGATCCGGAACCTATGGGGGTGGCGCGAGGGCATCACCGAGTGCCTGGGCCACTGGGGCGGCACCTACAAGTACGACGTGTCCATTCCGCTCAAGGAGATGTACCAGCTGGTCGAGGACACAAAGGCGCGCATGGAGGCGGCCGGCCTGCTGGGCGACACGGACGAGCACCCCGTGGTGGACGTGCTGGGCTACGGCCACATGGGCGACTCGAACCTGCACCTCAACATCCCCGTGCGGCGGTACGACGCAAAGGTCGAGGAGGCGCTGGAGCCCTTTGTGTACGAGTGGATTCAAAAGCGCAACGGGAGCATCAGCGCCGAGCACGGCCTGGGCATCGCCAAGAAGAAGTTTGTGGGGTACAGCCGGGACGAGGGGACGCTGGGGCTGATGAGGCAGATAAAGAAGCTGTACGATCCTGTGAGTCTGCGCCTTTTGCGTTGCTGTGTGAGAGGGGAGGTTGAATGCTAACTGGGCTTAGAATGGCATCATGAACCCTTACAAGTACATCTAAGGTCTACTTGGAGTGGCATCTGGGCAAAAGAGATGGGACGGCTTATGTGAATACCCGGCTGAAGGACGGCATGGGGGAGGGCATTTTGCGGTAAAACATGGGAGATCCCGAGGAGGGGACAAAGGGAGCGAAAATAAATGCATTCATTGGTTTCAATCGTGCATGTTCACGTCTATCCAAGACTCTACGCCATCTTATGCATTGCACTGGTTAATATCCCGGCATAACAACAAGCAGCCACCTACACTCTTATGTAAGACAGGCTGCACAGAGCTGGGCTATGTATTCGTATAGGCTCGCCGAGTATCCAGGTTACATGCAACCTCCTCACCGGAGCCAACGTAACAATCACATCAAACACTGTATGCATAACTATAGCCTCCACACCAGCCCGGAAAACGAAACATGACGTATCTCACCTCTTGCGTAAGTGGTATGCACGACCAGAGACCGAATCGGTATAACGACGCGCCCAGTGGAGCGGACGAGGCAGGTGAGAAGAGTCCAGAACACGACAAACTGGGGCGTTGTCCGTGTTGGTTAAGCGAGCTTTTTGAGCGATGCAAAAGAGCGGGTGACCAGGCTGGTGATGTGTTTTGAAGCAAGAGTTGCCTTGACGATGTCGCCACAAGGGTCCCCGTCGACTGACAAATCTGGGCATCCTTTTTCCGATTGACCCATGAGCACAGTTCTTCTTGTCTTCTCCTTCGATGCTGGATCTATCGGATATGAGCCGTGGCGATTATTTCGTAAGTCGGCGGTAGAGAATGATCGGTCCAAAGTCGGGGTTGGCGGGAGGGGAAGCGAAGCTCGTCTCTTTAGGCACCGACAGGGAAACGGCGCATGTTTCGGATTTCCGCTTCGAGAAAACAACGTGATGGCAGTGCGGAAAATGCGAAGAGAAGTCCCGTCGTCGAGGGGGGGGGGGGGCAGAAGAGGAGTCAGAGGTACAAGAAAGTTTGACAAAAGGTTGAAAAGCACCGGCACTCACTCCATCAATGGCGGACGGCCTAAGACCAAAGTCCCTTTTTCCGGGCCTGCTGCCACTTGCTTGCACTGCACTGCTGCACCTTGTTTCCCAAACGTGACGGGTGATCAAAAAAAACCAAGGTTGAAGCCAATGCATCATCCTCTTTTGTGCTTTGGGGCGGCTTTGGCATGGTGTAGTGGGCTTTTGGTGGTTGTCGGCTGCATGAGCGCAATATCGCAGGTGTTTTGGTGCCAGTACTCTGTTGGTAGGTGGTCTGGGTCATTACTGCTCCGTACCTGCCTTGAGATAGGTGGGCAATTGTTTTTGCGGACGCAGAAACAGGAAGTCACCAAGTCGGGTATCAAACACGTAGTCTGGTATCTGAGAATAGAAGCTGCAGGAGCTGCCTCAACCAACACCTTTCGATGTTGGAATCGAGTCAATTGACAAAGTACATTGTCCACCACCACCATTCGCCCACCGACAAGGGCACTTCAGCTCATTGGCCGCCATGGACCAACCAGCGCACGCCGCCCCCCTCCTCCGCCGCAGAAACGGCTCAGCCCTACGGAGGGACCTTGTTTCTTGTCTTTCTCCCTTCTCCACCAGGGACCGTGATTCCATTGCACTTCCAATTGCTGCTGCACCATCGAAGCACCGCACCCCCTAGATGATCGAGCCCAAAGATTCCAAAACGGAACTTTTGTCCGCCCTTGTCCACCTTGCTCTCGTCGCTCTCGTCCGTTTCTCGTCCGTGGACATGCGGCGTCATCCTGCAGCAAGCCACGCACCGCTGGTCCGTTGGTTCGGCCGAGCATTCCGTCTCTGGAAGGGGAGTTTTCCTCGACGTCGAGTCCCGGGCGATGACGATAGTGCCATCGTCAGTCGGTGTTAGGGATGCTCGACTGCTCCCACCGCCCGTCGGCTGCCATTGGTCGCGACGAGACCGGGATCCTTCAGCCCTACGAATCTAACCGCATCCGACCTACGATGCTTCGTATCCGCAGTCGTGGAAGTCCCCGAACCATCCAGACGACCAGGCAATGCCTCACCGATACACCACTCTATCCTTCCCCGCCCCTGGACGAGCTCCAAAGTTGCTTCGGTGGGTACGTAAGCCGGAGCACCCCAGTCGCCTGGACAGCCTCGCCTCCCATTCGTCGTCGAAACCGTACCTCATTAACGCGCGATGGGACTTTGCAAGGAAACTGCCGTTGCCAGTCCCTATTCTCCAATCTCTCAAACCCCCTTGACGGGATGGTGCTTCCCGCCCAGGAAAGGACTGACGGCGTTCCCGTCTCGTGTGGAGATGATGAGGGGTCGATCGCGTGCATCGAGCTTCTAGAAGAGGACTATTAAGAAGCTGTCGGGAGCTTCTGTCCTTCGTATTGACTGCATTTGTTTTGTATTCTCCTTAGCCGTCTGTTGGCTTGATATCCGTCGACGATCAAAATAAACCATCATGGTGGGCGTTGCAGGCAAGTACAAGGGCTGCGAAACATGCCGCCAGCGACGAGTCAAGGTTGGTATCGACCAGACACCGGCCCTATGCCAGCTTTTCTGACTCACAATAGTGCAGCATGGAGAAGCCCTTCTGCCAAAAGTGTCTGAATAGCGGCCGCGAATGCCTGGGATACGAACGAGAACGAGTCTTCATCACCGGAACCCCTGAGAGCAAGGGGAGAGTGGCCTCGCATCCAAAGAAGGGCTCGTCTTCGAGGAGTCAGCGGTCTTCCGCCGGCGAGAGCAGCCGGAGACCTGATCTCAACCCACTGCCCCCCTTTACCTCGGCCTGGGACGACCATACCATCATCTCGCACCGAGGAACCGAGTATTCCGTCCTTGTCCTGGCCTTGCAGACGAGACTCGCCGATATCCTGCGAGCCTCGACCGAGGACGAGACTGACGTCAATCACATCTCGCTGCCGCCTTACGCGCCGTCCGAGATCCAGCCCATTCTATACAACCAAGACTTCCAAGTCAGTACGCAGTGTTTAGCACGATTGCCAAGCGTTGATGAGGGAGACGACACGGCCGAAAGCTACTGCGTCTTCTTCTTCGAGGTCTGACAATCTCACCAGCTCGTCACCTCCCATTCCCCGCTGACATTATGCAGCACAACTTACTCGTCGGGTCCGGAGAACCCGGGTCGGACGAGATGAGGCGATTGGGTCCTGCCCATTTCAGCCAGTTTCCCAACCACCACTTCTTCGTTCGAGTCTATCGACCGTTATCCGTAGGTTCTTGCTAGAAATTCGACCATTTGGATGCTAAACAAGCACAGGTTGGGTACGCTCTTCTCAGTCGACGCGAGACGTTTCTTTCGGCACCGGAATGGCGATCGGTCCCGTGGCACAAACATCCGAAATGCTCCTTGGACCAACTCTTCGACCTGCTTCTCTTCCTGCCTGCCATCTTCGCCCACACAGATGGAATCGTTCCCCTCGAAGCGACTCTAAGCCGACGGCTACGCGCTCAGGAGCTTCTTCAAAACTGTCTCTCGCTCGAGAGGCAGTTTGATCTGTGGCTTCACGTGGCGAGCCAACCCAGCCCAGGTCATCCCCTTGCTTACTGGGCGGAAGAGCTGACCAGTCCCGGCGGCCTCGTACCGTTCTCCAGCTCATACAGGTTCAAGGACGGCCATACCGGTCTCGCCTTCTTGTATTACTGGACAGGGCAGATTCTCTTCCACCGTTGCGTAGAGACGCTCCACCGCATCATCTTCCAGCCCATAATCGACGCCTATCCCAACATGTGGCCAGACTTGCCGCCAGAGCTCCAGATCGACGTGACCCGGTATCAGCATGGGCGCAAGTTCGCCACGGATATTTGTCGCAGCCTCGACTCCGTCTTGGACAACACGGTGCAGCCCGACCTGCTAGTTTGTCCGATGATGACGGCGATGGACCTCTACAAGGAAATCCACGCAACGTCGCCGGACGGCTTGATGGAGATGATGTGGCTGGACAGTTTCCGGTCTCGCCTGGTGGAAAAGGGACAGCATGTTTCGGACGTGCTGCAGAGGCAAAGATGGATCGACGTGGCCGAGTTTTAGCGCTGCGAGAGAGGTTTCCTAGCTGGTCTTTGGAACGGTTCACAAATTTTGTACTTCTAAGGGGGGATCTGGGGTTAGATTTTGGTGTCCGAGCGGTTTCTACCCTCGGGGGAAGAATGGACTCTCTTCTCGTCTGGATCTTAAATGGCTATATGTAGTGACAGGTACGCTGCTCTTTTTGGCAAAAGACTCATGCTCGGATAGATGCTCCTTGGGAACTCTTCCTAGCGAGTGTTTGCCTAAGGGTAGTTCTGATTGAACTCACTCAGTAGTACGTACCTTAGTTACCGTTGAAGCCAGCCAACCTAATCGCAATGCTTCTCCGAAAGCTTGAACCTCCTAATGCAGTACCTAAAACCAGCGTGGTTAAGTTGTTTCTTTTTTGTTATTACAGTTTTTTCTTCATTTTCTAACCACGACTCATCCTAGGTAGGATGCTATCGCAATTGTTAAAGCGTTCTCTCCTTTTATATCGTAACTCAAGCACCTCTATACCTCTAAGGGAAAGAAAATGAAAATAATACAAACTCGAAGTTCCTATTAATATTTCTACTACTACGCAAGAACATGAAACTAGTCATACATTCATGTCGAGATCCAAGCTCGTCGACGGGGAGATTTATCCACAGTGTTAAATACAGTTTTGACAGGTTTGACACTGTGCCACCGGCTTCGCCTTTATGTTTCTCCGCTTGGCCCAGCAGGCGGCTTGGAGCTCCAGCTCTCAGCCTGCACAGGTACCAGGCAGGCTGCAGTTGTGACGAAGCTCCCCGGCATAACATCAACCTCCATCGACGAATCCAACACCCAACACTAGACCGACAACCAACACCATCCTCCCCAGCACATCGCAGAACCTACCCTCGAATAAACACACACAATTCGGCATTGCGGTTCTTTTTTCCCTCACATCATAAACCATGGCTTCCGGATACGACAGAGCTCTGTCGGGTTAGTAGCATCGCCCTCCCGCCTTGGAGATTCGTGGCTAACAATGACGAATAGTTTTCAGGTCGGTGCCCCCCCCCCCAGCGATGCGCGGAATTGACCCCTAACGTGCCGATAGTCCCGATGGACACGTCTTCCAAGTCGAGTACGCCGGCGAAGCTGTCAAGAGAGGTCCGTACCGGCCCTCCCAACTGAAAACCGTTCGCAGCTTACCCCTCGAGCAGGAACTTGCGCCGTCGGCGTGAAGGGCACCGACGTGGTCGTGTTGGGATGCGAGAAGCGGTCAGCCATGAAGCTGCAAGATACCCGGATCACGCCCTCCAAGATTCAGCTCCTCGACCACCACGTCGCGCTGGCCTTTGCCGGCCTCAACGCCGACGCTCGAATCCTCGTCGACAAGGCCCGGTTAGAGGCGCAGTCTCACCGTCTCTCCGTCGAGGACCCCGTGACGATCGACTACATCACCAAGTACGTCGCCGGCGTGCAGCAGCGGTACACCCAGGCTGGTGGCGTGCGACCTTTCGGGATTAGCACCCTCATTGTTGGATTCGACACCGGCAGCAAGGTGCCCCGACTCTACCAGACGGAGCCTTCTGGCATCTACTCCGCATGGTACGTCATATAGACTCACTCGACGGAAGATGTGTACTGACCCCCTGTTAGGAAGGCAAACGCCATCGGCCGATCGAGCAAGACGGTTCGAGAGTTTCTCGAACGGAACTACAAGGAGGACATGGACCGAGAGGCTACTATCCGCTTGGCCATCAAGTCGCTTCTGGAGGTTGTTCAGACGGGTGCCAAGAACATCGAGATCGCCCTGATGGCACCCGGGGCTATGATTGAGACGCTGCCGACCGAGGACATTGAAAAGTTCGTCAAGGAGATTGAGCAGGAGAAGCAGGAGGAGGCGGCCAAGAAGAAGACGGGCCGAACCCCGGGAACCGGCAGCGCTGCCATCTTGACTAGATCGCAAGACGATTCTGCCGCGGAGTAGAGGGGGCCACATTTGAACTTCATAGACAAGGGTATGGTTTACGAAAGGTGCCCGGGGCAACTGTATCAACAACATGTAATGACGGGACGCTTTCTATCACAGAGTCCCCAAATGGGCGAGCCGCTCTCAAATCCCCAACGCCGTAGCTTTTCCAGATGATGCCCTCCAATTCACACTATTTAGCCGAGCTTGTCCGCTTCGTCGACGGGGTCGAAGATAGACTTCAGTTTCGGCTGCCTCTCCCTATCGTCCTTGAGCATCTTGTTGTCCATGCGGACGTCGTCGCTCTCGACGGTGAGGGCGGCCTTTGGCGTCTTGGCCTCGATGATGAAGTGGTTGTCGCAGTGCGGGCAGTACTCGTCGGCCTCTTCAAACTCCTGGACGTCCTTGCGGAAGCACTTTTTGCACTTTTTGCAGGCAAAGGTCATTTCGAAGTTTTCTATGAGGGGGTGCGTCATTTGTTCCGCGTGGCACTCGACGCAGTCAAACCATCGTTTGCCTGGGGCAGATGCGTTAGCGGGCGAGGTCCTTGTTGGGCGGGTTTCGAAGGAACGTACAACATGGTGACCGGATGGAGACTTGGGCGTTGAGGATGTGTTTGCTGGGAGGAGTCAGGGTCTGCGGTGAAGTGAGGGTGCGGTTGCGCGTACCACATTGTGAGGGAGGTGTTTCGGCGCGGTACAGTCGTAGATCAGTAAGGTAGGTGGCCTTGCCGGTGTCGGAGCTGGTTGACAGGACGTCGAGGTGGTTCTTTCGTGATAATTAATCATCCGTCCATGTTGGCGGGGTTATATTTACAGCGATCCGCGTCCCCTGACCCGCCACAGTGCGACAATCGCTCAGTAAACCTTCGGGGTCCACTTAGTCATCCGTGACGTTGCTGCCTTGAAGCTCAACTTCTTTCACGCTCTCAACCTCGACCACTTGACAACTCTTCCGTATCCTGATCCTGATCCACGCGCACCACCTCGACTCGCGACTCTCGATTGAGATGCCTCCCAAGCGCAAAGCCGGCGGCGCTGTCCAGGGCGGAGCAAAGGCCGGCAGGGCCTCGCGCGTGTCGACACCAGGCGCCATCACTCCTCGCACCATCGATAGTAACGACGAGGCCGACGAGGACGACGCCCCCGTCGACGAGGTCCTGGAGAGGGATCTGGATAAAAACATAGACCTTTTCTCCCTGAATCGCTACCAGAAGAGACACGCGATCCGGGAGCCGCTGCCCCATATCTTTGGCGACCATGACTTTTCGTACCTGGACCTGAAGAGGGATCACCAGAACCGGCCGCTCTGGATCGACCCCCAAAAGGGCCGCATCATCCTGGAGAGCTTCAACCCGCTCGCCGAGCAGGCCCAGGACTTCCTCATCACCATTGCCGAGCCCCTGTCGCGACCGACCTTTATGCACGAGTACGCCCTGACGACGCACTCCCTGTACGCCGCCGTCTCCGTCGGCCTGTCGCCGCAAGACATCATCAACACGCTCGACCGCTTCCTCAAGACCCCGCTGCCCGAGGAGATCCGATCCTTCATCACCAACTGCACCCAGAGCTACGGCAAGGTCAAGCTGGTGCTGAAGAATACGAAATACTACGTCGAGAGCCCCGATCCCAACATGCTGCAGACCCTGTTGAAGAATCCCAAGATTGGGCCTCTGCGCGTCCAAGGAACCGAGGAGATTACCACCTCGGTGGCTCCCAAGATTGGCGGCCTGGTCATTCCAGGCACCAAGAATGCCGCCGGCGTGAAGCAAGCCAACGGCCTCGGAGACCAGGCCCAGGAGGGTCAAGCGCCCCAGGAGGGAGACGTCTTGACCGCGCTCGACGACGAGGACGACGAGGAGCAGGAGGTGACGCACTCGTTCGAGATTGCGGACAAGGACGTAGAGACGGTGCAGAAGGAGTGTCTCAACCTGGGATACCCAGTCCTGGAGGAGTACGACTTTCGACGAGACGAGGTCAATCCCAACCTCGATATCGATCTCAAGCCGGGCACGCAGATCCGACCTTACCAGGAGAAGAGCTTGAGCAAGATGTTCGGAAACGGACGTGCCAAGAGCGGCCTCATCGTCTTGCCCTGCGGTGCCGGCAAGACGCTGGTGGGTATCACGGCTGCCTGCACCATCAAGAAGGGCGTCATCGTGCTCTGCACCAGTTCCATGTCGGTGGTGCAGTGGAGGAACGAGTTCCTCAAGTGGTCCAACATCAACCCCGACGATATTGTCGCCTTCACCTCGGATTCGAAGAATAACGTCTTCACTGGCAGCACCGGTATCATCGTGACGACGTACTCCATGGTTACCCAGTCTAGAACGCGATCATACGATGCGGAGAAGATGATGAAGTTCCTCACCGGCCGGGAATGGGGACTGATGTTGCTGGACGAGGTGCACGTGGTGCCGGCCAATATTTTCAGAAAGGTCACGTCGTCCATCAAGACGCACTCCAAGCTGGGGCTCACGGCAACGCTCTTGCGAGAAGACGACAAGATATCCGATCTGAACTTCCTCATCGGTCCCAAGCTCTTCGAAGCCAACTGGATGGAACTCTCGAAGCAGGGTCACATTGCGCGAGTTCAGTGTGCAGAGGTGTGGTGCCCCATGCCTACCGAATTCTACGATCAGTATATCAAGGCTCCGTCTCGGAAGAAGAACCTGCTCTACATTATGAACCCCCGCAAGTTCCAGGCTTGCCAATACCTCATCAACTATCACGAGTCCCGGGGAGACAAGATCATCGTCTTCTCGGACAACGTGTACGCGCTCAAGGCCTACGCCCTGAAACTGGGCAAGGCTTTCATCTACGGCAGCACGGGACAGGCAGAACGCCTCACCGTGCTGGAAAACTTTCAGCACAACCCACAAGTCAACACGCTGTTCCTCTCCAAGATCGGAGACACGTCGCTGGACTTGCCCGAGGCTACGTGCTTGATCCAAATCTCGTCGCATTACGGTTCGCGTCGACAGGAAGCGCAGAGACTGGGACGGATTCTCCGAGCGAAGCGACGAAACGACGAGGGCTTCAACGCCTTCTTCTACTCCCTTGTGTCGAAAGACACGCAGGAGATGTACTTCTCGTCGAAGCGTCAGGCCTTCCTGGTGGACCAGGGATACGCCTTCAAGGTGATTACGCAGCTGGCCAACATCGAAAAGACGCCGGGCCTCGCCTTTGCCGACGTGACGGAGCGGCGGGAGCTCCTGCAAAAGGTGCTCGTCGAGAACGAGAGCATGGAGGACGAGGATCCCACCGACGACCTGTTCCACAGCGGAACCATGGGCCGGAAGAAGAAGCGCGGGGCCCGGCGGACGGCCGGGACCCTCGGGGAGCTCAGCGGCGGACAGGACATGGCGTACATTGAGCAGAACAAGAAGCAGGCGCTCAGGAAGAAGGGGGAGAGCAGCGCCTTCTTCAAGAAGATTGGACGCGAAAAGGCCAGGCGAGCTCTGGCGGGCTAAAGCTAACGGGACCGACAGTTTTGGGGGTTGGGGAGAGACGAATAGGTCCAAAAAAAAACCAAGGTGTGTAAGAATCAGCCACGAGGTTCCGGGAGGCGGCAGTCTTGCTTGTGCCGGAGCGGTGCGGTGAGCTGTTCCCGCGGATGCTACAAACAAGGGACGGGGAAGTTTCGGCGTTTTGGGGGAGGGGGTAAACAAATACAGCAAAAGATTGGTTACGGAATTATACAAGTAACTTGAACATTATGACGATATAGCATTTTTCTCCTTAGACAGGTGGACAAAGAAGATATTCAACAAATTGGAACCAGTGGGAAGCTCCCTTCCGGTGCCGTGATGCCGGTACGTCTCCAGAGCCGATGAACGGGCGTCGCTCGTCACGCCACGGGGGCGTGAACCCATGCGACAAAGGTCTCCTTCTTCGCAGCCCGGGATAGTTGACTCACTGGTGGAAGCACTGGGACATTGTTCTGTACGTTCCTCTGCCGGGTCGGAGTTGGTCTCCCATCCATGGGGTAAAAAGCTCGCCGACGGAACGCCGGGGCCGGCCCGTGGTCCCCCTTTCCGGGATATGCTGATCCTGGTTTGCCTTTTTTTTTTTTTTTTTTTTTTTTCATTTCTCTTACGTGGTGTTTTGGTTATTTGTAGAAACATGCAACGCCGCTTGGGTCAATCAACGTGATGCCAAGGACGAACAGCTTGACGATCTTGGGATCGAAAGAAAAAAAGCTTGGCAAACGCTCTAGGGCTGAAGAGGGGGGGTGCCCATTCGAGAGCTGTCATCGTGATGCAATTAATTTGTCCCCCAAAGAGAGGAGGACATTGAAACCCTCCGGCTGCTCGGGAGTACGGACTTACGGTGATGCTGCGTACTACCTAGGTAACAAATACCTCGTGTTTGATATGAGATGACTGAGATGGGAGAGAGAGTAAGAGAGCTGACTGTGCAGAATGACACGGCGGTTTCTCCATGCGGGAGGGGAGGGGCCTGCAGTGTATGCGTGTGTGCTGGTGGGCTTTGCCGTTGGAGGCAGGTCGATGGTAGGGGAAAAGGGTTGTATACAGACGGAGGTTTTAATTTATTTATTTGCTTATTCCTCCGACGCAGAACGCTGGGACGGTTGGAAGGGGTATGCTGGGTCGGAAGCTCAAGTCCGTGCCGTTGGTTGGCTGCGCTGTTTCGAGGTGAGTTGTTCTCAGCTGGGGACGATGCATGAGGAAGAGCCGGAGTCTGGAGAAGCTTGTGTGGGGTGAGCGTCGACAGAGACGGGCATGGAGAAGAAATTTCCCTTGAGGCCGCTCCCGAATCGAAACGAGTCAGCCCGGTGAGTGGTGCACAACTACCCGTCGGTTCCAGGTAGCGGGCGGATGAGACAAAGATAAAGGAACGAAGAGTCACTGGCGCCATGTGGTTGGACAGGGCGGCCGCACGCCAGCAAAGCTGTGAAAGCACGGATATCCTCCGATGGTACCGGGGGGTGTGGTTGAGACCAGGGAAGAAATGTGTGTGTGAGGTGTCGATAGTAAGCCTTTGCCAGAAGGGAGCTGGTCCCGAGGGATCCAACAGGGCGGATGGAACAGGTACGACGTCGAGTGATGGAAGTGCCGGTTATCCAGTGCATGATGCGGTGCTGTGCAGAGACTGATGATGGCTGTCGATATCCGTCCGTATTCTTTCTGGTGAGGATGAGAAACGCCGAGTCTGCCACTGGACCGTCAGCTTCGCGATTGATGAGATTCGTGGTCAGAGCACTTGGCTAGTTCGCAATCACCCTTATCCCTGAAGCCGGCCGCGAAGCTTGGAGGATAGTCGCTTTGCCAAGACTACCTTATTCACCGTCCCGATCCCCCCGTGCGTCAAACATGGTGAGATGCCACGACCCTTGCACATGTGCCGAGACGGTGATGGTGACGACGGGCGAGAACGGTCCTGATGCAACATCACGCTACCCAGCCATGGACGATTGGCACGGAATGCTCCATCAGTCAGTGGCCGAGGTCGATTGACGCTTATCTCCGCCCCCCGACGCGTGGGAGCGGTTTCGCCATTGGCCGGGGCGTGAAATAGGAGGACAAGCAGGGCTTCACTGCCTCGGCGGTGTGCGCAGCATGCTCTGCGCGAGAGCATGCGGGCGGTGCAGATGCAGCGGAACACCCGTCGAGTGTCTGATATCATCTCTCGCCAGTTTCGGTGACAGCGGACGGTTGGCTGCCTCCATTTTCTGTGGATTTTCCGTGGTGTTCGCTTTTCGGGTCGTAGTAGGTGGATCTAGGTCGGCTCGCAGCTGCCCTGGGGCCCTGGAGCCCTGGAGGAAAAAACGCTGCAGGTGCAGGTGCAGAGCAGTTGCAGATGCGGCGAAGCGGGGCACTCTGGTCAAAATTGCAGGGGTGGCCGAGGGGTGCACGCAATGTATCGTGCTGACGTTTCCATGTCATGACGCACTTTCCAAAAGGGCCAAGCAGCAGCCGCAGCAGGAGCAGCCCGGAATTGGCCAGATAACCTCGACACTCACAACATGGAACATGGCCATACCTCGCCATCGCCATCCCCTTCACCACCTTCGTCATCCTTCACCGCTCTGAAACAACACCATCAGCCGCTCCGGGTCCGTCAATCGATGCCGACTCCAGTCCAGGCACATTTCCAACCGCGAGGTACGCTACGGCACCGGAATCGGCTCCCGGGAGACATGAAGGACGACGCCCCCTCCCCTTTTGGCGCTCCGGGGCAATATGCAAAGGAGCTACTGGTCACTCGGAACCAACAAGCATCGGCTGACGGCTGACTGACGAGGGACGGGGCTGCTCATCTTGTTTTCTTTGCTCTGCCACCTTTGTCTCGTTGTCTCGCCGATCACACCAACCAAAGCCATTTTTATTTTATTTTTGTTTCTATATGATTTCTTTTTCCCTTCTTTTCCCCCCCACCCCTGTCTTGTCTCACCTTGGCACCTTGGCCTGCAGAAAGCTTGCAGCTGGCTGCAAGGGCCTTGTGGTCTTTGCGCGCCCTGCATGAGCCCTCGTGTTGACTTCGCGGTTCCCGAGTCGTCCTCTCGAAATCTCTGGACGTCTTGGCACTTGGCTTTTTGCCTTTGCCGGCCGTGTCACCCTGTCTTGGGTCGCTGTCGTGCTATCTCTGCCATCCCCGTTCAGAGCCGCCTCCATTTGCCTCGAGCTGACTGAGAAACAACACGCCCGCCGTCTCTCCTCATATTCTTATCATTGCATTCCCCCCGTACCGCCTTTTGACTCTTGCGCGTAACCTGCCGCACCGTAATTACCAGGCCCTTTCCCCATTGTTGTGGTTGTCGCCTCCTTCCGCCCGGAACTTATTCGTGTGGGAGCCATATTTCATCTTCTTTCTCCTTCTCTTCTCTCCCCGTCCTCCTCTCACCTCACGTCACCCTCACCTCGCTTCTCCTTGAATAGCTCTTTGTTATTGTCGTCCTGGCCATAATCACACCTTAACCCTATTCCTTTCACTCCTTCTCCTCGTGCCTC
The DNA here is from genome assembly GCA_013420875.1 of Thelonectria rubi. Classification (NCBI taxonomy): domain Eukaryota; kingdom Fungi; phylum Ascomycota; class Sordariomycetes; order Hypocreales; family Nectriaceae; genus Thelonectria; species Thelonectria rubi. Next base: position 766,864 of record WMHX01000053.1, read on the forward strand.
CCCTATCGAACCACTCACCTCGTCCAACGTTGGCAATTGCCTTTTCCATTGTTCCCCCCCTCCCCCTTCCGCATCTTTATTCTTGGGCAAAAGTCTCCAATCATTGTCCGAGTTGATTTTTTTGTCCGGGCCTGGTCCAGACTCCTGGTTCAAGTCTAGTCAACTCTCGGCTTGGATCCTCTTCTTTCGCGGACTGTCACTGGAACAACTCTCTTTAACGACACGCCCGCCACTCGCCAATTGCGCCGCCCATTCATCATTCCCCTTCCCCGGCTTCAACCAGAACTTGTGCCCCCGGTCGGCCCTAAACGTTGTGTCGACATCCTCGCCATCTCCCGGTTCTCTTCTTCTTCTTCCCATCCAACCCTGTCCCTCTGACCACTGACCACTGAACACTGAACACTGCAACTTCACACGTCCCTCACCCGCCTGTCGCCATGATTCTTTGATTTAATTGACCGGCTGCCCTCGTTCGCCGCCCCTTCCTCTCTCCTTCCTCCCGCCACCTCGGATCGTTCCGCCTCAATCCTCGATTCACTCTGCGTCGACTTCCATTATACGTCTACGCCATGTTGCAAGGGGCGCTCGCCTTTTGCTGGGCGCAGATCAGGGCCATCAAGCCAGCCTTTGTGTCCAAGACGCCTCACTTCAACTTCATCTCGGTGCACTGTAAGTGCATGCTTTCCCTCGTGCTGCAGCCGATCCCCCACTACACCGCCAGCCCACGTGGTGATTGAATTGATTCACTGACAAGCCTCGCAGACACATGGATCATCGGCGCGACCCTTCTGGGATCCATCATCATCTACTGCTCCTCCACCGCCACGGTCCCCTACGTCGATGCTCTCATGTTTGCCAGCGGCGCCAATACACAGGCTGGCCTCAATCCCGAAGACCTCAACGTTCTCACCACCTTTCAGCAGGTGGTCATCTACCTCTTCACCATGCTTTCCAATCCCATCACCTTGCACAGCTCCGTGGTCTTCTTGCGATTGTACTGGTTCGAGAAGAGGTTCCAGGGCTGGGTTAAGGATGCCAGGACGCGCCGTGGTACCTTGTCCAAGTCCAAGTCCAAGTCCAGAGCGCGCAACGAGGAGCGCGGCGCCGAAGAAGGCGTCAATGGACGTCAGATCACCATGATTCCGCGAGGTAGACCGCTCCGCATGACAAACGACGGAATTTTGCTCGAAGGAAACGACCGCATCCAATCGCAGGCCATCGTCGATGATGATGAGGAAGCTTATCTGCCCTCCAAGGCGACGGCCACCAATACGAATAGCTCTGAGAGTGACACGGCCACGGTGTCGGGCGGCCGGCCCAGTAGCATGGAACTCGGCCCTCTGGATAGGCCCAAAGAGGAACATTTCGACAGCCACACGGACAAGGGTATGCAGGGCAACCAGTCCCTCGGAATCACCCCCACGGCAATCACCTTTGCAGACACGGTCAAGAGGAGCGACGGCGCGGGCGATGACCTCACCAAATTTCCTCAGAAACGCACCAATGCCGAACACATTGCCATCCTCGAGCGCCAGCGACACCAGGATCAAGCCGACGAGACCTTGTTCATTCCCGGCCCCCGCGATATCGAGAGGGGGATGGGTCCCCGGCGTGTCGAGGACGGTGAGCCAGGCGACGACGACGAAATGACGGCGGTTCGATCCAACAACTCGAGACGGGACAGTAACGGCCCTTTTGCGTCGCGGGTACCTCGTGAGCGCCGCCCAACAATCGTCATTGCCGAACCCGAGCGACCCGCCAAGGACAACGGCGCCGAGGATAGAAATACTCCCAGCAGCCAGTCGGCGTTTCGGTTGCGAAAACCTCGAGCATTCAGCCACGGCCAACCCAAACGAGTTCTCGAAGACAACGAGAGCGGAAGGCCAGTGAGCGCCTTTCGCACGCGCACCCTCGACACAATCAGAACGGCCTTTACGCAAAACACGGCAACCGACATGCCCTACCTGAGCTACACTCCGACTATGGGTCGAAACTCAAACTTTTTGGGCTTGACCACGGAACAGCGTGAAGAACTGGGCGGCATCGAATACCGCTCCCTGAGAACCTTGGCCGTGATTCTGATCTTCTACTTTTGGGGTTTCCAGATCTTGGCCGCCATTTGCCTGATCCCCTTGATTCTGCACAGTCCCCGCTACGGGAATATCGTCGACGAGGCAAACGTATCCAGGGTTTGGTGGGCATTCTTCACGTCCAATTCGGCCTTTATGGACCTTGGCTTCACCTTGACCCCTGACAGCATGAACTCGTTCAACACGTCGGAATACATCATGATGATCATGTGGTTCTTCATCATCATCGGAAACACGGGCTTCCCCGTCATGCTCCGCTTCATCATCTGGGTGCTTTCCAAAATTGTGCCCACCGGCTCGGGTCTTTGGGAAGAGCTGAGGTTTCTGCTCGATCATCCTCGTCGATGCTTCACCCTCTTGTTCCCGTCGAGCGCAAACTGGTGGCTGTTTTGGATCCTCGTCGGCCTCAACATCATCGACTTGGTCTTTTTCATCGTTCTTGATGTAAGTGACACTCTCGCCTCCTTTTCAGCTCGACTCTAACCATGGGCAGCTCAACTCGGTCGTTGTCGAAGATTTGCCCGTCCACACGCGCATCGCAGACGGCCTCTTTCAGGCTGCGGCCACGCGAACTGCGGGCTTCTCCTGCTTCAGCATGTCTGCACTCCACCCTGCCATGCCCGTCTTGTACATGATTATGATGTACATTTCCATCTTCCCCATCGCCATTTCCATTCGAAGAACCAACGTCTACGAGGAGAAATCTCTCGGCGTCTATCATGATAAGAACGACGACGACAACAACGCCGAGGCCAGCGCGCTCACCTACGTCAGTACCCATTTGCGACGCCAGCTCTCTTTCGATTTGTGGTACGTCTTTGTGGGCTTCTTCCTCCTTGCCATCAGTGAGGGAAGCAGTCTCAAGGCGGGAGACTTTGATCTGTTTGCCATCCTGTTCGAGGTCATTAGCGCCTACGGCACCGTCGGTCTGAGCATGGGCGGTTCGAGCTACAATGCCGCTTTGTGCTCGCAATTCACCGTTGTGGGCAAGCTCATCATCGTTGCCATGCAAATTCGAGGACGTCACCGAGGTCTGCCGTACGGCCTGGACCGAGCCATCTTGCTACCCAGCGAGGCTCGCTTCCAGAAGGAGGCCGAGATGGACCAGCCAATCCTGGTCGGGTCACATACAATGGCGTCAACCTCGGGCGCCGATTACCAGGTCAACGGAAGCGTCACCGCCCGCCGGCGCAGTGTGAGCCGAGGCCGGGACCGAGAAAGGGCCAACAGCCACCTCATCACCCAGTTCCTTTCCCCAGGCCCCGTGATTCCCAACGACGCCATTCACGGCCACAAACGGACCCAATCTGGGAATGCAGAACAAGACTTTTCCCGAGCCGTCACCGAGCCCATGCCCAGCGAAGAAAAAGACGAGCTGGGTCCGCTGCGCAGCATTGAATCCCACAACTTCCATCCACGAAGAGCGGACACCACACCTATCCCCTAGAAGGATCAGTTGCCGTATCGTGTCGCATCTTGAAGATGCGAGAAGCCATGATCACCTAGCTGATACAGTCATGTCACCTTTCTATATTATCTCACCATCACATGGCGACAATGGGGGTTGGATTATGAGCCGATCAAGCGATTCGACACGGAGTCACGGAAGTGCAATTGCACGATATATATTTCATTAGACGGATTTTAACCAAGGAGTTTGGATACTGGAGCAATCGTCGGCGATGAGCGTTTCTTTCTATTCTCGGAATCATGGCCCTTTCCAGGATAACAGGTTGGCGTCGAAAGCAAAAAAAGGGGGGATCAAAAGTCCCAGGCGGTTTATTTGTTTGTGAAACCCGTCAGTACGAGACAGCGATACTGAGTCCGGGTCTTTTTTTCGTTTTACATGTATGAGTTACAGTATAGAACGGCAGTGTAGTAATATACAGGCCGTCACCGGTCATAGCCAAGCCTAAGATATTCTAAACCCCTTGGATTACCGTATACGTTGCCTTTGGGCCCTTGTTCGAGCCAGTCTTTTGTATAAGGTACCTGGGCGCGCTATTAGCATTCCCAGAGATGAAGCATCTCGTCAGAAAAAGAAGCCACCATGAACGCCGTTGCCCTCCAAACCCATTATAGCCTCTATCTCTAACCAGATCTCTACTCTTCAAATTCGCAGCCTCATCCACTTCGTTGCTCCATGTTCCAGGTCCGTCGTCACTTCGTCGTCTCAAACGCCCCCATATCCTTGAGCGCTCCGGCCAGACGGCGGTAGTCGCGCAAGAGGTCGAGGACCTCGCCGAGCTTGAGCTCGCCGGGCGTCGCAATCTCCATGAAGCGCTTATTAGGCGGCGCGATCTTGGGCACCTCCTTGGGAGGGAGCGCGGCGGCCATGTCGGGGAAAGCCTACAATCAGTCAGCATTTGACGCTCATCATCGTGGCCGGCAAGGGGGGGGGTTGGACGTACAGCTGCGAGGTCGCCCCCGTCGGCAGGCTTCGTTTCTTTGGTCGCGGGGGTGACTGGTGTAGAATTGGTTCGCCCGAAGCCACGAATCATGCTGATGCTGGGCAGGCGGGCCATGGGGTTGAACGAGTTGCCCAGATTGCGCATCTGCTCGAGGACGGCGGGGTTCTGGCCTGGCGGCGGCGTTGCTCCCGCTCGAGAGTCATCAGCCGCAGAAGCGAAGAGGACCTTTTTGGAGGAGCTCACGCTTCGCTGGCTGCGGGTGCTGTCGGCACTGTGGTCGCGACGACCGCCAATGAGGTTCAGAACGCGGTCTTCGCGCTGGCCGGGCCGCTTCTGGATCTCGGCATCATCAGGGCCGAGGAGGGTGCTGATTCCGCCCACGGAGTCGTCGTCGTCAGGGGGCGGGGTGCTGACGAGCTTCCGGGCGTCGTCGAGCGTCTTGGGGACTATGATGGAATCTCGGGGGCTGTCTTGATGCTCTCGTAGCTTGCCGACCAAGAACTTGTAGCTATCTCCCAAGCTGGTGGAGATGTTCTTGAGACCCTGATCGGCCGTGTTGAAGACGGCGTCGCTCGCAGCCCCGAAGGCTTGTGCCGGAGTGTTAACGAGGTCGCTCAGCCTTCGATTCCGCAAAGCACTCGCAGCCTTGAGCCCACCAGGCGAAGCGGCAGGTTTCCCGGCAGCGGTCTCCTTTGACGTTTCCGGTGCGCTCTGAGTCGGAGGCGCGGCTCCTTGGGGGTAAGCAGGGGGGAACGTTTCTGATACCGGACTGGAGCTCTTGGCTGGGCCAGAGAGATGCTCGTCTGCGCGAAGGGTGGCAAGGTCTACAGTCTCGAGGAAGCTGATGGTAGCCTCCAGGTTAGTTAGACAGTATGCAGCCTCCCCGGTGAGCTTGGGCTCCCAACGGAAGTATTGGATGAAATGGACGTCGCTGATGACGTGCAGGTCTTCGGGGGGTAGGGTGATGAGTGTATAGATGAGCATTGGCATAATCTCATCGGCGGAAGCTGAGGGATGGAAATGTGCCAAAGTGTCCACGATGCTTCTATGGGCAGCCTTAAGATGGTTGAGCTTTCCGAGGGGGTACCTCTTCTGGGCCATCATGGAAAGATCTCTCCTGGCATGCTCCAGTCGCTCTGTGATGTCATTCAATTTGGCCGTTGCGGCCTCGGGAGACTGGTTCGCATCGTCTCCAAGATCTACGCCGAGATCGGCCGGTCCAATTCCAACCAGCGCCAGCGCTGCCGTCTTGGAGCGGAGTTTGTCGTCCTGGGCTTCATCTTGTGTGCTCCGGTGCTGGTAAATGCGAGGGTAGATTCCCTCGCACAGCCTGCGCTCGACAGCCTCCTCCAGCAGACCCCTCTTGGCCTCCAGTGCCTTTCTCGCGCGTTTCCTGTTTGCGAGTTCGTCGGCGGTGATCATTTGCCGTTCCGACTCGGACTTGGGCTTATCTCTGATGTTTGAAGCGCTCACCCTGGACCGTAGGCGGCTCGCCGCGGACGAGATGGATGACGAGGATGGAGCGGGAGAGACATCTCGACTCTGCTTGGTAGCAAGAGCACTGATGTGGGTATTGATATGAGAGGAGGCGAGCGTGTAGAATTCTTGGAACATATGGGATAGCTTCTCGATGCTGGGCGGGGTAGGATGGACTTTGGCCGACAGAGAGTCGACAAAGCTGTCACGGTTAGAATCCAGGGCGCCAGGGTCGGAGAGTTTGACGCTCACCTATCGGTCAGAGTGATGAGCTCAATGGGTAAGATGTCGAGTTCTACCGAAGCCCTAGAAGCTTCGAGGGCGTCGTCGGCATCGGAGTGGTCGCCGGTGTCGAAGGCATCGGGCCCGGTGGAGGCATGAGGGCCAAGTGTATACGGATTCTCGTCGGAAGCGTCGTTGGCAAAGGTGTGAGCCCTCTTGGGCGCCTTGAGGGGATCACTGTCGTCGGAGGCGATGGATTGCGACGTCTGGGGCTTGGGCCTAGATTCGGAGGCGATGCGCGGGACCGACGGGCGAGCTGACGAGCTCTTGACGGGGCTTTTGGGAGCCATGAACCTCTGAGTTGAGCTGCGGAGGATGGTTGTGAGTGTCGGCAACGGCGCAATGGGGCGAGGGTTTCGCGGCGATGAAGCGAGCTTGGTCAAGAGTGAGACATACCGGCCGTTAACAGGGCGACATCAAGAGAAGTGCGAGAGCCAGCGTGTCCAAACTAAAAGGCTATGCCAGATCAAGCTCTTTGGATGATAAGGTATGCAGCTGGCGGTTGCCTGATTGTTCGTGGGACAGTGCAGACGCGATGGCAGAGAAACGAGTGTAGGTATTCAGACAGCTTGGGGAGATGCTCGAGAGGAGGTGATGATCACGCTCGATAAGGGTGGTACGTACCCCGTACCCTCTCCTCAATGTTTCCCAATTCGGTTAGCAGACATGGCTCCTTGAGACCCTGAATGTTCGCGATGCTTTCAACAAGGAATAATTCATACGTAGGTTACCTTCCTTCGCCGTTTACATTTTTCTCCAGCTTGAAAAACAATCATTCAGAGTCCCATATACCAGAATAGCTCCTCCTCGGCCCTATTGTCAGCTCTTGGTTCCTCCGAGCAGAACCGGGTCGAAGCCCAAACAAGTGTTACACGTAATCGTCTACCTCTCTAGATCTATTTTAAAAATAGGCCCAAACTGAGCCCTTCTAGATTTTGAATCGTCCGTCCTTTTGTTGGTCGAATGTCACTGAAGTGGCAGTGAGTAAGAGCCATTCGACGCCACAAGGGTGTAAAAGTTTCCGTCTCCAGCCACAACGGCTCAGCCCCACAGATACGTCGCCGGCAATACCGGTACCGGTACCTCGGATAACCACACAGGCCGTCAACTGAAGTCATCCAGGCTCTCACCGAGGATGGCGATGGTGTGCTACCGGTACCTGATACAAGTTGTCCAGAATCCTGGGCCTGTCTAGTACGATTCTTGCGTGAAGATGAAAGCCGAGGATGCCTAAGCTGTTCTAGCGCTGTTTGCCAAACCCACTTCTATTGTTGGTTTCCCTGTAAGCTGCGACAATGAAGAGGCAAATGTCACGGTGAGCATGAATGACTCGACTGTTAGGCTAACGTTTCTATTAAGTTAGAGTTGGGGCTGAACGGAAGCGCTGCGAGAGGCAAAGAAGAGGCAGTATTCATGAGTGACCCCAATTCTCCAATCCGCGGGTGCTGTCCTGCATTGGAACCCCTCTCGCTGTCATTGGGGTAAGGGACACACGGTAGCAATCGACATTGCATACATTGCATGTATCCGCATCGTATCCATACTAGATTCAGGTTCTTCTTTTCGATGTTAGTGTCGCGGTCCAGGTATTGCCCATGGCTGCCCTTATCCTCGGTAAAGCCCCTGGCTTGACGACTGCAGGGAAACGATGGCAGGAACCCCAGAAAGTGTGAACATGGAAGGCTTTGATCAGGCAAAAGGACCAACTCCCTCCCTCCCGAGTGGTTTTTGTGACAAATATTTGGATGTATATCGTCTTTCCCCTTCTCTTCTTCCGAGCGCCATACTATCACCTCCATTATCCTCCTGGCGTCTTCTCTTCGTCATGACCGGCGATGACCATGGGTTTTTTGCACAGATTCCCATTCGGTAAGGTTCATTGGTCCCCACAGCGGTAGCTACTGCCAAGTGGCAACCTGGCTACCCCGCAGAATTGGCAAGAACCCACCGATAGACGGGGTCCTGGGGGAAGGAGGTACCTGGCAGGATGGATGATGAGATGCCTTCCAAATCTGAATGCTCGAGCATCGTAGCCATTGGGGGGTTTCTTCTCTCCATCCTTGGAAGATACTTGTATACTACCATCATCGAATCTCGCTCCAAAGGCTCCTCTTCCCTTCATCCTTGAGTTCACAACGTGACGGGTTCTACACCAACAGCTCTTTCCCGTCGGTCCAGCAAGCATTGGCCGAATTGTCACGCAACAGTGGCCTCATTCCGTTTCCAAGTTTCCTCTTGCAGCGCTCCCCGCAAAGTCTCTCGTCAACTGCCGTGATTCCGGCCACTTTGACCACCATTGGCATCCCCTGCAATTGTCGGATACATACCTCCATACACACCTAACTGCTCCTGCTAACAACGAAGCCTCGAGTCGCGCTTCTCGTTCCGCCGTCTCCCTAATGCGGGGTCCCCACATACGCAACCACCCAAAACGTCACTCGCCTCGTCGATCGGTTAACCAGAGGGAGGGGACAAGTTGGAGAACCGAGCTGGCGGTCGAGTCGAGGGAGAGCTGGCGGCACCTGGAAGCAATAGCCGGGCTCAACCGAGACGGGCGAAGCAGCACTAGCAGCCATGGGCATTATGACGGATATTTATTGATTTCGGCTCCCCAACTTCTCGCTCCCTCCAACCCCCAAGTCTCTCGGTTAAGCTGTCGTTCAACGCGTACTGTCTCTCGGTCGTCCTGTTCTCTGCCTCGTTTTTCAAACAAGTATCCCCCAACTGGTACTCTAATCCATTCTCCTCTTGGAGGCTTCTCTGGCAGAGAACAGCTTCACCATGTCGGGCCCCCCCTCGCGCATCCGCTCCATCCTCAACCACCTCGTTCCTCACCCTCAATCTCCGCCCAACTTCCACGCCCTCTCGCCCACCTTCTTCCTCGAGCGCGCCGCCGCCATCGAGCCTAACGCCGAGGCCATCTTCCACATCACCGTCAACGGCGCCGTCCTACGCCGCTCCTACGCCGAGTTCGCCGACCGCGCCCGCGGCCTCGCCTACTACCTCCTCAAGCATGGCTACCGTCGCGTCGGCATCCTGGCCCCCAACACTCCGGCCTTCCTCGAGAGCATCTACGGCATCGTCGCCGCCGGCGCCGTCATGGTCCCCGCGAACTACCGTCTGAAGCAAGACGACATTGACTACATCTTTGACTTTGCCGAGGTGGACTGCGTGGTTGTCGATCAGGAGTTTGTGGGCTTGCTCGACCAGTTCAAAGAGAAGCACCCAAGCGTCCCGCTAATTATCGATGATGTGCGCTCCCAGACTCCCAAGTCGAGGCGGAATGCTGACGGATAATCAATTCACAGGATACGGACGCTACCGAGGGACAACTTTGCGGTGCCTTTGACGAGGCTGTGCTGGAAGGCCTCAACCATGACCAAGACACCGGCGCTCGGGGTTGGGCTGGCCTTCACTCCCAGGCGCGAGACGAAGACGACATGCTCGCCATCCCATTCACTTCAGGCACCACGTCGCGACCAAAGGGCGTCGTCTACACGCACCGAAGCGCCTATTTGGCTGCCATGGCCAACGTCATCGAGTCTGGCCTCAACATTGGCCGGTGCAAATACCTGTGGACTCTCCCCATGTAAGCCTCACCTCTCTGTGCCTCAGTTCGCCCTATTGACCGTCGCAGGTTTCACGCCGTCGGGTGGACCTTTCCTTGGTCGACAGTCGCCGTGCGCGGGACAAACATATGCCTGAGGAAGATTGACTACCCGCTCATTTGGAAGCTTCTCAAGGAGGAGGGAATCACCCACTTCAACGCTGCTCCAACCGTCAACACTCTTCTGGTGTCTTCCAAGGAGGCCGAGAGACTGCCTCAGCCCGTGCAGGTCACCGTCGCCGCCAGTCCCCCGAGCGGTCACCTCTTTGAGCAGATGGTGAGTTGGTTCATGTTGGCGAGGAACAGATACTAAACGTATGCAGACAAACCTCAATCTCATCCCCGTCCATGTATACGGAATGACAGGTTCGAGCCTCACCCATGACCCTCGATACGCCTGCTAACACTCACCCCTCAGAAACATACGGCCCCATCACCAAGTGCTACACCCTCCCCGAGTGGGACAACCTCCCTCCGCAGGAAAAGTACGCAAAGATGGCCCGCCAAGGACACGGCTTCATCACCAGCCTCCCCATCCGCATCATCAAGCCTGACCAGCCCAGCGGCGTGCTCATCGACGTGGCCAAGGACGGCAAGGAGATTGGCGAAATCGTCTTCCTCGGCAACATTTGCGCAAAGAGCTACTACAAGGACCCCGAGGCCACACGCCAGCTCTTCGCCGGCGGGGTGCTGCACTCGGGCGACCTCGCTGTTTGGCACCCGGACGGCAGTGCGCAGATCCTCGACCGCGCAAAGGACATCATCATCTCGGGCGGCGAGAACATTTCGTCGGTGGCACTGGAGAACATGCTCGTCAAGCACCCGGATATCCTCGAGGCCGGCGTCGTCGCCGTGCCCGACTCGCACTGGGGAGAGCGGCCCAAGGCCTATGTCACTGTCAAAGACGACCGGCGCATCTCGGGGGAGAGCGTGATTTCGTGGGCCAAGAACCAGAGTGACATCAGCCGCTTCATGGTGCCGCGCGAGGTCGAGGTGGTGGACGATCTGCCCAAGACGAGCACGGGCAAGATTCGCAAGAACGTACTGAGGGAGTGGGCGAAGCACGGGAGAAAGTGATGTCGCCTTGGGGGAGTCATGGCGACTGCTTTGTACATAGCGTAGGACGACCATTTAGAGCGAGACAATGTGATGATGTCGTCATTTCACATGTGCTGGAAATCTCGCCCCCCGTGTCCCCTCATCCAGCGCATCCAGCGCCGCCACATCCTCCCCGTCGAGCTCGAAGCCGAAGACATCGGCGTTCTCCCGGATGCGGTCGGGCCGCGCACTCTTGGGAAGCGGCACCCAGCCCTTTTGCAGGGCGTAGCGCACCAGCACCTGAGCCGCCGACTTGCCGTGCCTGGCGGCCACGACGACGAGGGCGGCGTCGTCGAGGCGCGCCCCCGTGGCGAGCGGGCTGTAGGCCTGCACGACGATGGAGTGGGCGCGGCAGTAGGCGACCAGGTCGCGCTGTTGACACCAGGGGTGAAGCTGCAAGGGCACTGCGTCAGCAGGGTAGCGGTCTGGTGCGAGGGGGGGCTCACTTCGATCTGGTTCACGCTGGGCGGCCATGTGGTTGCGTACTCGCGCATCTCCTCGAGGTGCCGCACGCCAAAGTTGGACACCCCGATGGCCTTGGCCCGACCCTCGGCCCGCAGGCGCTCGAGGGCGGCCCAGAGGCGTTGGCGGCGGCGGCGCGACGGCCCCGGGACGTGGATGAGCAGGAGGTCGATGTAGCCGTCCTCTGCGTCGCCGGCGATGCGGGCCACGCTCTCCCGGACGCTCTCGTACAGCGCATCATCGTCGTCGTCGTCGTCGTTGTCCGCCTCGGTGTTGCACCGTCGTCCCCGGCCAGTAGGCGCCCCGACCTTTGTCGTCAGAAAGACGTCCCCGCGGCCGAGGCCGGAGCGCGCGACGGCGGCGCGGACGAGGTGGGCGTTGCGGTACAGGTCGGCCGAGTCGATGTGGCGGTAGCCGGCGGCGAGGGCGGCGAGGCAGGCCGTCGTGCAGGCGGCGCCGCGGAGCTTGTAGACGCCGAGGCCGAGACGGGGGGTGGGGGGGGACATGGAGGAGGTTGAGTTCCTAGGCTCTTCTAGATGAGATGACATGTAAAGAAGAAGAATGATGAGATGGCCCCATTGACTCATTCCAGGTCATTGCTGACCGTCAATGGCCGATTTCGTCGAGGCCACGGCAAGCTGTAGGGTAAGCCGGTTCACACTGGACTTTCAAAGTTATTGACATGGCTCGATGCAGGGAAGCTCGGCGATGGACGCCGCCAGAAGATGCCATGCAGGTCTCCGACGCAAGTGCACATCGTCGCTCGGTTCTTGTGAGTTTCGTGCACAAAGAAACTTGTAACACGTCATTTTTCCCATTGTTACGCCAGGCAGAAGGCAAGTTCCAGAAGCGCCCATCGACATCCAACGGTCCCGCCCCTTCACGGAAACCCAGGTACAGACAGACCCATCATAACTCCAGCCCGCACTAAAACGCCCCCGGGCTCCAACGCCGCCCGCCGGCTTCAACCTGCTGCAACCGACGAACGCTGCTTCCGTCCTTCTTGTATTCGACTTCCACAACGCAACCTTATTTCTCCCAACCCTCCAGTCTTCTCTTTGCTCTTACATCCGACCCAATCCCTCAGCATCGGCAACTTGGAAATCTCGCCGCAGACACGACCTGATCCATCGTCATGACGTCCCTTCGGCCTCTGCGGGGCGGGTGTCAATGCGGCCGCAATCGTTACATCATCGCCATCCCCCACGAAAACCGCACCGAAGCCCAAGTGCTCTTCAACACCGACCCTACCCACCGTGAGTGCCTCTTTCAATTACTACCCGTGGCCGAACTGACCCTCGACTTCGTCACCAGAGATTCCCCTAGGAACCCCACTAGCTGCCTACATTCGAGTACCGCTGTCTTGGTACCACAGCACCACCTTCGCCTTCTTCCCCGACGAAACCCATAACCTCATTCGCCGAGTCTACACGCATCCTAGCCAAAGCCACTCGAAGCGCAACTTTTGCGGCTACTGCGGGACTCCGTTGTCATACTGGTGTGAGGATCCGCCAAGCGAGGCCGCCTACATCAATCTCACCCTGGGCAGTTTGCTCCGGGAGGACCTACGCGACCTCGAGGATATGGGATTGATTCTTGAAGAGGGCGAGGAGAGATCCCAGAGAGAGCCCAGCCAACCACCCGGCGAGGTAATTGACAGGGCCACGGCCATGCGACAATCGTTTGGCGTGCCGTGGTTCGACACCATGGTTGAGGGGACCAGACTCGGGCGGATGCGGCGCAGCCAGGGAATTCAGCAATCCCAAGACGGACGAGTCCAAGTCGAATGGGAGATTGTCGAATACTCTGGTGAAAGTGGCGAGGGGGAGACGACCGGTGTAGAGACGGAGACCACTGGATTCGGCAAGCGAAAGATGCAAGATAGGGACGATGCAGATGTTGCCGCCTAGCCAAAGGACGAGCAGTTCATGTTCGTGACGGCTGATATGCCATGTGCTGGTGGGTACCAAAAAGGAGTGCTGTTGCACCCAAGCGATATATATGGAATTGGGAGGATAAACAGCGTTCTGAGGACAGTCTTTGCTGGACTGGGGGTAGTCTGGAATTCTCACGGAGCAGCTTCATCGGGACCTAGCTATGTGATTTGCCAAGCAAGATGCGGCATCGAGACTAAGGTGACTTGCTGACGTTACTATAAGTATTAGTTCAGGGTGAGGTTGGTCAAACAAAGCAAACTTCTGCCCCAAAAAATAGCACATACTTGCAATAAACCGTCCAAGAGGAAAGTTGAAGCACACATGAATCTCTCGCTCGGAAGGCATGGAAGCACCATGGCGTTTCGGGCCTGGCAGCCAGTTGCGCCAGCGCCACTGCTGTCCGGGAACGGCGGGGCATCTCCAGTCGGGCCGCCAGCCTGAGAGTGGGTAAGTGATGTTATCCGTGTAAGATGATAGGTTTCAAGAAGAGAGGCTATCAACAGACACCTTCTTGGAAGGCGTGAAAGTCTAGTCCAACAGGAGCTGGGAGAAGGATGGGTAGGTAGGATTCACGTGTGAATAAGGGCTTGTGCATGACCTGGCCTCGTCTCTGGCCACGTCTTGTTCTCGCAAGGTGAGTCTCGAGGGTGTATTCGTAGAAAAGCTGGACCGAAGTTCTGGCGAGAGCGGGTGTCATGGCGTCGGAGAGGCGGGCCGAAAGATAATGTCGCCCCAACGTTGTGGAATCGGCTGACGATGCGTCGGAGCCCGGAGAAGGGAGGAGGCGGGATGGGGACCCTTTGGGTGTGTGGCTTTTTGGATTACGCGCTCGAGTTCGCAAAGTATATTTGATGAAAAGGTGAAAGAAAGAGAACTGAGGGAACGAAGTTGAAGCTTCAAGTTTCCCCAGATGTCGCTCCTGCTTGTTGCATGATAAAGGACAAAGCTTGGGAAGGTACGGAGCGGGGAAATGTGTGGCCCCACTTCAAACACTCACTTACACCTCCACCTGTTAACTTGCTAATTCTTCCTATCGACGACTCACGCACACATGCACAAAATGGTTAATCACCCTGACACCCCGGCCGTTGTCTGGCAGATGATCCCTCCTCGGCCACGACGGTCCGATCGACTTATTCTCCCAGATGCCGCCAAGCCTCGTTAAAATCAACAACAGCTGAGGCCATTGATACCACCCCCGGGACAATCGAGGTATATAACGTGGCCGTCAGGCCCGCCTCTCCGAGAAATATTTTGTCTCTTGCTTCTACACGAGTTCAACGTCTGTTCTTTGGATTATTTATTGAGGATTTCTCCGTTGTCCACTGCGTCTCAGCTTCCTTGTCCAACCCATTACCACACCGCCAGCATCTTTAGCAGACTCCCCTCAAGAACAGGAACCTCGATTCTACTTAATCATGGCCACTCTGCCCAGCGATTTCAAGTGGGGTTTTGCTACGGCTTCGTGAGTTCTCTTTGAGTACTTGTTGAACCGCATTAACCCTTTGCAGCTACCAGGTCGAAGGAGCCATCGACAAGGATGGCCGTGGCCCTTCCATCTGGGACACTTTCTGTGCTGCCCCCGGCAAAATTGCCGATGGGACCTCTGGAGTCACTGCCTGTGATTCGTATAACCGCACTGGCGAGGATATTGCTTTGCTAAAGTCGGTTGGCGCCCAGGCCTACAGATTCTCACTATCCTGGTCTCGCATCATCCCCAAGGGCGGTCGCAACGACGCCGTCAACCAGGCCGGTATTGACCACTACCGCAAGTTTGTCGATGATCTCCTCGAAGCCGGCATCACTCCTTTCATCACTCTTCTCCATTGGGATGTTCCCGATGAGCTCGACACCCGCTACGGCGGTCTTCTCAACCGGACCGAGTTCCCACTGGACTTTGAGAATTACGCCCGTGTGGTCTTCAAGGGCATTCCGCGCTGCAAGAACTGGATTACCTTCAACGAGCCGTGGTGCTCATCCATTCTGGGCTATAGCACCGGCACCCATGCACCCGGCCACACTTCAGATCGCTCCAGGTCTGCCGTTGGCGATTCGGCCCGAGAGCCCTGGATCGCTGGCCACAACCTCCTCCTCGCTCACGGCCGGGCCGTCAAAACCTACCGTGACGACTTCAAGGAAGCCAACGGAGGGGAGATTGGTATTGTTCTCAACGGAGACGCCACTTATCCCTGGGACCCCAAGGACCCCAAGGATGTCGAGGCCGCGAACAGAAAGATTGAGTTCGCCATCTCTTGGTTTGCGGACCCCATCTACTTTGGCGAATATCCTGCCTCGATGCGAGCTCAACTCGGCGACCGTCTGCCCACCTTTACCTCGGAAGAGCGGGCTTTGGTCAAGGGCTCCAACGACTTTTACGGCATGAACCACTACACTGCCAACTATGTTCGCCATGTCGACAGCGAGCCCCCAGAGGATGACTTCCTCGGCAACCTCGAGCTCAGCTTCGTCAACAAGCGCGGCGACTGCATCGGCCCCGAGACTCAGTCGACGTGGCTGCGCCCTTGCGCGACTGGCTTCCGAGATTTGCTTGTGTGGCTGTCGAGGCGATACGGGTTCCCCAAGATGTACGTTACCGAAAACGGCACGAGCATCAAGGGCGAGAACGACATGCCCAGGGAGCAGATCCTCGAGGATGACTTCCGCCTTCAGTACTACGACGACTACGTCAAGGCCATGGCCCAGGCCTCGACCTTTGACGGCGTTGACGTGCACGGCTATTTTGCCTGGTCTCTGTTGGACAACTTTGAGTGGGCTGAGGGTTACGAGACCCGGTTCGGCACCACCTTTGTCGATTACGAAAACGGACAGAAGCGCTACCCCAAGAAGAGTGCACACCATCTCGCGCCTCTATTCAAGAGCCTTGTCAAGAAGGAATAGTCCTCGGACGATGAAAGTACACGCAGCGGTTGGACCAAACTCGCCCAGCCAGGGGGGGTTACCAGATGATGACGGATATCGCTGATAGTATGATGGGGATATGGCAAAGACAGTTATTGTGGTGATTTCCTATACAGTATTCGTGGCATTTTGTCACGTTCCCTTTGATCATGTCTAATTCATTACTTGCATCTAGATCATTGGACATTTCCAGTGGCTCTCTCTTTGTTGTGGTCATCTTCATTATGAGACTCGGAGAGTGCATCTCTTTCCACCACGACAACTTCTACTGGTCCGGCCTCCTCCTCGGTCTCATGCTCGTCACCCTTTTCCCCTCGCCTCATGTACCAGCGAAAGACGTGCACAAGCAGCTGGGCCATGAAGACCTGTTCGATGGTGTACAGGAGCACGGGGATCTGGATGTAGGCCCTCGTCAGGTCGTCGGCCCGCGCCCACATGGCGCTCGCCAGGGGGATGCCCAGGCTCGTCGTCTTGGCGGCGCCGCAGAAGCACACGGCAATGGTCTGCTCCTTGGACATGCGGCGCGGCCGCAGCGCCCGCGGGAGGAGGCGGGCGACGCGCGAGGAAGACACGGCATCGACGAGGCGGCGCGGCGGGCGCGCGGCGTAGAAGCAGATGGCCGTGAAGAGCACGTACAGCGCCACGTTGAGGAAGACGTCGAAGACGACGTTGCTCGTCGACAGCTTGGTCAGCGCGCCCGTGGCGAAGGCGCCCGAAAAGGTGGTCCACACCAGGAGCACGAGGCACAGCGTCGACAGCTTGGCGAGCTTGAGGCGGCCCAGGGCGGCGACGCAGCGGTCCTCCCAGCGCCAGCGCAGGGCCTGGCCGGCGGCGAGGGGCAGCACGACGCTGAGCCCCAGCTGGCGGGCCACATCGGCGTACATGCGGCCGAGGGACTCGGGGCGGGCCGGCCGCCAGGCGTCGAGGGCGGCGGCGGCGGGGAAGAGGCCGTAGATGAGGAGCGGCGAGAGGAAGGCGCCGGCGACGTTGCCGACGACGACGGAGGCGATGGCGGCCGCCTCGTCGCCGCCCGAGGCGCGCGTCATGACCACGTTGGAGGCGATGGTGGTGGGGATGCAGGCGGTGACGAGGAGGCCGACTATGATGGGGGGGGAGGGGGTTTGGGAAGCGAGGCAGCCGGCGGCGAGGGAGATGTGGATGATGGCTGGGGGGGAGGTGAAGGGTTAGTGTGAGGTCTGAGAGATGAAGCCATCACGACGAGAAGAGTGAGGACGGACCGAGCATAATCGCCGGGATGACGGCAAAGCTGATGCCCTGGACAATGACGTGCAGCCGCCAGTTGGTGGCATTCTTCCTCAACTTGTCCGGCGCGAGCTGCAGCCCGCTGACGAAGAAGATGAAGGCCACGGCGCCGTAGAGGATGCTGTACTCGGAGCGGATGACGCCGCCGTGTCGGGCAACGGCTGTGGAATATCAGTCAGTCTTGATGAGTCAAGAGAGAGAGAGAGAGAAGGCGTACACGGGAAGAAGTAGCCCAGGACGCACGCGACCGCGAAGCCGATGATGAGGTAGTTGGCGAGAAGCACGTCGACGACCGTCCTGGCCCAGACGAGTACGACCCGCGTCGGCGGGCGGGGTTCACGGCGAGGAGTCTCAGCGGCGGGCATGGCGAGAGTGTCATTATCGAATATATAGAATGAAGACGGGCAAAGGAGAGAGAAGAGAGAGACACACACACACAGAGAGAGAGAGAGAGAGCAGGACCGGTTCAATGTCCGATCGGACATGTCCCGGCGGAGAAGCATTCGTCCGCCAGAAGTCCTTCTTCTCGTCGCTTGGGGCCGGGCTATTACCGCCGTCATATCAAAGGGGGGGGGGGGGGGTGATCATTCATGCCAAGCAGAGCGAGTGGAGAGGAACGGACAATGTCGCCATCGACGAGGAAACGGTGAGCATGGGAGAAAACAAATCATCAGACTTGAAAAAAGTTGAATTACCATTTCTGGAGTCGAAACTACCTAGGCCCTGTTGAAAACGTGACAAAGATATCCCTCCATTTCTTCTTCTCTTGTGTCTGTTCTTTCCTTCGTCGGCACATCCAACGCCCAAAGTCGCCTTTTCTCTCCTTTCTAGACGGCAAAAAATACCCAAGACGAAAAAGAAACATGTGCCCATCACGGCGCGAAAAGCTTGAAGAAAAGGGGAACCGTGGCGGGAGGGCAATAAAAAAAAGGCAAACAAACGCTCAACGAGAACCGAAAACGCCACGCAATGAGGGATGGTATCAAGCGATGAAAAAGAGGCCAGTGAAAAAGAGCAGGGGGGGGGAGGGGGGAAGCTTCCCCCAAAGGAGAACTGAGAGCGAGTCTCGGGGGGTGAATGTGTTGTGAACTCGTTATGACGAGAGCTATATATGTTCATGAAGGAGCCGTCTCGTTGGTCGTGGAGGATTAAAAAGCTGTAGGTGCCGGGATTAAAGGGGACCGACGAACAGGCGGTCCGTCCAGTCGCGAACAAAGGAGGATGATGAGATTATCGGGAGAATATTGGGAGCGGTTCCAGCGGCAGTGTCACCCTCGAGCCGCCTGCGTTTGTGCTTGGTGCGGGCGCAATCTCCGGGTCGGAGATCTGGATGTCCAGCTATAATCAGGTCAGTCTCGGCTCCAGAGAGGGACAAAAATCAAGTCGGTCTTACACTCATGTATCCGGTTCGTCGCAGAGGCACCAGCTTGGGCGCCGAAGCGCCGTCCTCGGACCCAATCGTCTTCTCCATTTCCAGATTCCACTTCTCGATCCATCGCTCCAGGTTGCTCAGCCGTGACTTGATTCCCGTCATGCCGAGGTCGTCCCAGATCCATCCCGTCACGAGCCCGAGGACGTTGTCGAAAATGTTCCGCCACGCGTACGGGTTGAAGGCGGGGACCAGCTCGCCGTTGAGCTTCTCAATCACCCGGCGGAACTCCTGCTCCGACAGTCCAGCCGAATCCAGGATTTCGGGATACAGGTTGGAAAACGTCGGCGCCAAGTCTCCCTCCAACAGCCAATCTCTCCGAATGCGAATAATGCGCGTGTTGGAGTACTCGGGCGAGTCGGTGGGCACATGGGGGTTGAGGTGCGGGTAGCAAGGGTGCTGAGGACCCCATTCTCCAGCTGCGTCTGGTTCGACCTCCTCGCCCATGATGGAGGAATCCGTCGAAGACAGGGCGGATCCGATGCCGTCTGCAGATATATTCGACAGTCGAGGAGGACCCATAATATCCAACCCGCGTTCCAAGTCCTGGGAGAAGGACTCCCCCGGTAGGTCCTGGGCAGTCATGATGGCTTTCCCCTTGCCCTTGTCGAGCTTGACGACGGGCTCAAAGATTTCGCTGTCTTGGTAGCGTCCCCTGCTGCTGGGCCCAGCCTCGGAGGACGTTGGGGAAACCGGCTTGCGGACTCGCTTCTCGTCGTAGGAAGCGCGGACGGATCCAGGAAGGCTCACGCGGTGATCGCTGCTCCCTTGCCGGTCCACCTGCAGGCTGGCACGCGTCGAAATGGAATGGCGCGTCTGTCGTTGTTCGGGGAGGGTGAGGAGCGGATAGTCGCTGGCGCCGGTCCCTACCGGATCGGCCTTGAGGTTGGAGTCGTCGAGCGTGGGGTGCTTGAGGGGAACGGACGGGGGCGGCGGTGTCGAGGGTCGTCGCTTGCGTCCTGTGTGCGGGCGGGGGGTCGAATTTGTAGGGTTCCAGAGACGGGCGGCGGAGAGGCGACGGACGCGACGCAGAGCCGGGGCGGCGGCGCGAGGTCGGAAGGGGGAGAGCGGGGAGGCGTGGTGTCGGCCAGCAGACTGCGTGGCCGGATGGGGTTGGTTCAAGGCGGCGGGCTTTGGGGAGAGGGAAGCGGGACGCGGCTTGGCCGGGGCAGCCGCATCTACGGAGGCCGGGAGTGTCGAGGGGGGTGGCGCTCGGGAGGGTGGAGGATCCGTGGGAAACACGCTGTCGGCACGGCCGCCGGGACGACCGCGCTGGGAGAGTATGGCGACGGCTTCCTGGCGCGAGCGAGGCGGCTCTCCGAGCAGACACTAGCCGGCGACGCACGGAGCTGTGGTTGGCGGAGTGCAGAGGGGACGCGAGGACCGCAGGAAGGAGGCGGCGAGCTTCGAGGACCGGCGACGGCGACGGCGACGGCGACGGCGGCGGCGATGGCTGGGCGGGAAGTTTCGGAGGAGGAGGCGGCGGCGGAGACAGGAGCGATGGGATGTCGGGCGGCGTGGCGGTCGCAAAGGCGGCAGAGTCTGTCGCTGTCGCTGTCGAGCACGAGAGTCGTTGGCAAGGAGAAGGAGACAAAACAAGAAGACGAGGCGCCGGGCCGAAGGTGGCCGGACCAATGAGAGGCCGGAATTAGGGGCGTGTCCGGATGGGGTTTAGCGGGCGAGGGGCTGTTGCTGCTGGGTGCAGAGACCAGCATTCTCGACAGACAAACAGACAGACAGACAGCGGCGAAGAAAGCTCGGAGAGAGAGCAATTCGACGACGGCTGATTGAGGCTCTTGTTGGCGGTGCAAGTGTCGAATTGAGGGGGGGACTCGCGGCGATGAATCGGTGCAAGGGCGACCGTGACCGGGGGCCTGACGTCGAACTCGGGTTTGATGAGGGCGGCGGATGATGACTGGATCACGTCCCCTCGTTTGCTTTCTTTTTTCTCGAGTCGTGTTTCCCGAGGTCCTTTTGACGTTTGCTTGTTCCTCGAGCAAACAGACTTCTCCCAAATTGCCAATCTTTTTGCTCCGTCCGTTCCCAGGTCGAACGGGGAGGAGAAGGGAAGACGGAAAGGTAGAGAGGGAAGTTTGAGAAGGAGAGATGGTGAGACTTGCGCGGATCCAGATCCGTGACAAAAAAAAAACTTGAGGCAGCCTTTTTTCGAAAGGGAGGCGTCAAGCTCAGAAACTCGTGCGTGTCTTCATGAATCAGCCACCATATCCGTCCGCCGTCTCAAGAAATTCCTTCCTTCTCTGGGGGAAGAGGGACGAGGGGGGGGGAACAGCCTCCTTTTTCCCAAAAAGCCCATCTGTGCCTGACGTCGATGACCGTCTACCCCTTGGCCGACTTCCCCCCTCCTGACTCGCCCTATCACGACGGGCGTAGCATTCTCCGGACTGGCCCTCTTCCCTTTTTTTTTTTTTGCTTCTGCTTCTCTCTCATTTTACCGTGCATCTATATTGCATGTTCGTCTCCAGGTTCGTGCGGGCGTTGCTTGGTCGGGCGGTGAGGCCCTCGTGTCTCATCCCTGTCTGTGCATCGCCCTGCATATGACGAGGGTTTCCATGATGAGGCGAGACTCCTTTTTTTCGTGAGATGAAGGGCCCAGAAGCATTTCACGCGTTTTGCATATTGGCTCCCCGGAATATCAACCAGAATCCAAGACAGGGGGCTCATTGCCCGAGGTAACCCTGCACCTGTCAAATCTCATTAGTCCGAGACCTGGCTCATCTTAGCACGGAATGGAATCTTCAAAGACGACAAAGGTTTGAAGACGGCGCCCGTTGATCCCTTGCATCAAACGTGCTTGTCCGTTTTTTTTTCTTTCTTCATCTCTCCTCTCCTCCGCCAGAACCTAGCTCAGCCTCTTCCCTGTTGAATCTTGACGTCATCTGCAGAGCATCGGAATCGTCTTCATCTCGGCATTGTCGTCCCCATCATGTGAGATGACACCCTACAGCACGGAAGCGGACCTCGAGCAAATCGAGGAATGAAAAGAAAAGAAAAGAAAAGAGACACGGCTCGGCAGAACAATATTGGGGGAGCAGATGCCGTGATGGAAACCATGCATGAATATTGGCTCCAGGTCTCAGCCTCGCGGAGTGATGTGCTTCCGGTTGATGCGACATTGGTCTTCTTCATGCCGTATTCAACTTCCAGGCCGCCTTTGCCACGTCGTCTCACCACGCCGAAAACGTCTACTCACCGGCACTCGTGTCTTGTGATAGGATCCAATCGACTGACACTATTCCTTTGCATACTTACTTAGGTAGACTACCTTAGTAGTTGGCACTTGCCTTCGTTCCCAAGACTTGACCGTCTCCTTCCCCCCGGGCCGTCGGGTTGCCCGTGACTTGCCGTGACTTGCCGTGTCGCTCTGAACAAATTCCAGCGCGTAATTAACAGCAAACAAACACCTCGGAGCCTATGAAACCGCTGACAACTCCATCTCAGTCCTATACCAGTAGCCACACACTCCATAGACATTCCCAAAACACCACAACAGTCCGCTCGCATGCAAGTCAGATCGGCACTTGGACGGGCCGTGACGTCGCCCGTCTCTCGCCGCTGCCAATCATGGTCCAATCGTCACTTCTCCAACTTCTGACTTTTTTTTTCTACCCCTCCCTCTCCGTCTCCAGCTCAGCTCAGCTCCCTCTCCCACATTCCACATGGCCCCCCCCTTCCCCGTCCTTGCCGCACTCGTCGCGTGACTTGTACATTCTTGGGGGGAGCTCCCACGCGCCGTCCGTCGCCCGCCCTGCACAGCGACTTCTCGCCCCTTCAAAACCCTCTTCGTTGTCTCTTGTTCGGTGAAGAAGTGACGTGACATTACGGCCCAATCGTCCCCAAACTCGCCAGGGTTGCTTTTTTTTCGCCATGGATGATCTCCCGACCGCCCCGGTCATGCTCCGGCACCGGCCCGCCGCGAGCTCCGGCGTCGTCTCCGGCCCACCCCCGGCGTCCCTGCGCCGCGTGTCCACGGCGTCGGTCGTCGTTGATGACGCC
The DNA here is from genome assembly GCA_013420875.1 of Thelonectria rubi. Lineage (NCBI taxonomy): Eukaryota > Fungi > Ascomycota > Sordariomycetes > Hypocreales > Nectriaceae > Thelonectria > Thelonectria rubi. The sequence continues at coordinate 789,852 of WMHX01000053.1, forward strand.
CGCCGACCGTCGCGCGCCTCGTCCTCTCACATGTATGCCGCTAACGGCCCCTTCTCGCCCACAGACGTCTCGTCGTCGCCGTCGCTCGAGGGTCCTCCGCGCCGCAGCTCCAACTTCTCCGAGATCAGCTTGAACGAGGCTCGCGACATTTTGAACCCGCAACCCATCGGCCGCGGTGTGCCGCCGGCCACGGACGAGGAGTCTTCATCCTTGGCGTCCCTATCGCTCGCCTTTGCCATCCTGCCCGCCCTGGCCGGCGTCATGTTCAAGAACGGCAGTGCCGTCGTCACCGACATCATGCTCCTGGGACTCGCTGGTGTGTTTCTGCACTGGTCCGTGACACAGCCATGGTGAGTTGGATGAACACATGCCGCCGTCTATTTTGGCCCTCGGATGAGCACATCTTAACATGCATCGCTTATAGGGTGTGGTACCACTCCGCACAAGAGGTGCGCGTCCAACACGAAGAGTGCGTAGACATTGCCATTGAGGACGACAGCGACGTCGACTCTGCCACACCAGCCCCCGCGCACCGTTCTCCTCTGGGTAATGTCCCCGAGGAGGAAGAGGCGCTGCCCGAGTCCGAGCCCGAAGACAAGACGGGATCGTCCCGGCCTTCGGCGCGCCAGCAAGCCGCCCTGGCCGAGCTCTACGCCTACGAGATCATGTCCCTCCTCTCCTGCTTCCTGCTTCCTCTGATGGGTGCCTACCTCCTGCACACCATACGATCGCAGCTCAGCCGCCCGTCCGAGGGTCTCGTTTCCAACTATAACCTCACCATCTTCCTGCTCGCGTCTGAGCTCCGTGTCTTCTCGCACATGATCAAGCTGGTACAGTCCCGGACTCTCCATTTGCAACGGGTCGTGCGGGAGAATCCCGATGGATCCAGGACAACGCATAGTGCAGAGCAGATGGAGGCGGTCCTCGCCCGCCTGGAACGTCTCGAGGTACGTCTCGCCGAGGGCAGTCCTGCCGTGCCAGGAGGAAAACAGGAATCCGGCAGGTCAGCACAGGACGCTGCCGTTGCTCGAGATGTTCGAAATGCCATCCAGCCCGACCTCGATGCCCTCAATAGAGCGGTGCGTCGATACGAGAAGAAGGCAACACTACTCCAGTTTCAGACCGAATCGCGATTCGCTGGCATGGATGCGAGACTCGACGACGCCATCGCACTGGCGGCTAGTGCTGCAAAGAATAGTGCGACACACACCAGCGTGTTCGGATGGGTCATTGACGCCCTCACCGCCATGATCCGGATGCCCTTCAAGGCTCTGCTGCAGATCCTGTTGCTGCCGCTCAGCACCCTCCTGGCACTAACCAGCAAGGACAAGAAGAAGGGCGCACCGGCGAAGATGACGCGCAGCTCCCGGAGTGGTGGAAAGGCTGGCATGCAAGCAAGATACAGTGGGGACCGGGTGCCGACCAGAGTTTCGAAGAGATAGTTGATGCTGTGGCAGTTGGACCGTCTGTACAAGATGAGACGAATATCCCTGTGATACCGCGTGTATTATTACCCCTCGGCCGGTGGCTTCGCTGCCATGCGAGGAAGATGGTTGGGTGGGAGAAGGGACGGCACCCGTGGTTCGGTCCGGCTCACCTTGTTAGTAATGGCGAGTTAATAATGGCGAGTTCTTGGATACGTTTCACTCTTGGACGTGGATTCGGACTCGTCTCGGAACATCTTCAGCCACTGAGTGTTATGACGGTCCGCGTGGCTTTGCGTCTCAAACAAGATATTGCCTACGTACCAAATACTCCAAACTTCGGATCGAAACGCCGGCCGAGACGCGGATCCATTTGCACGGAGCGGGACGGGCGTCGGGTTGAGCAAGAATGGACGGTTTGCATGAAGCATTTCCCTGTCTCAGGCCAATTCTGGCGTCGGATCTTTCCAACCCACGCCAGCTCAGCCTGCCGCACGGCACAACCGCTAGCGACGGCCAAACCCCAGCCTCGATGTTTCGAATCGACCACTTGGGACTAGCCGGACGATTCGTTGGAGCTGGAACTTGGGTTGTCAGCCTGCGAGCGGAAGCCATTCAAGTCCACGGCTGGCGCGTTGCCACGAAGTCGGGATGGAGCGGTCACGGCCGGGGACCAACAGAGCTGAATCCAGAGACCCTTGTCTGTGTGAAGTCATGTTTACGCACGTGGACCGAAAGGGATCTCGTTTCGTGATTTCCTGGCGCAAGACAAGACGAAGGATTCCGCGAACACAATGTTGTGGCCGCAAGTCCCGGAGCTTCGGAGCAGGATAAGGCACGAATTGTGTAGCACTTCGTGACGGCTCTGGGTGTAATGACGATGGTATGACGGGCAGCAAACTTGGCAACTTGGTACGCTGTCTTGCAGCTTCGTATGAGCACGGAGTACTGCCGTACCATGCACATGCTGCGGAAGTCCTGAGGTGATCTCGGATTGTTTTACCCCAAGGCCGGGAGGACCCAGAGAGACGAATTGAAGCGTGGGAAGCAATGGCGATCCCTCATGATCCCCAGAACTCCCCACTCCTTTCTCACGTCTTGCATTCGCGTGCGGTGAGCACCGGACAGCGCAGTGCAGCCCAACGCCGGGCCCTTGTCCGTACCGTTGTCGGCATATGCGTGCAGCAGGTGGCTAAGCTGAGGGAGGAGCGGCAGCGAGCGTCAGCGTCAGATATCAATCCCTTTTCACTCTCCAGGTTCATGCGCCGGGGCGAAGCTGGACAGGGCTGGCTGGTCTGTGTGCATAACAGTATCATGTAGGTATGCACGTGCAAGAGGGTGATTGAGGGGTGTCGTTTTAGCACCACCGCAATGTGCACATCTGCATGCAAAGTGCTCAGGTGCTGCACATCCATCATCCATCAAGACCTCATCAATCAAAAGCTCGACTTCTGATTGACTAGGGGTAGCGCGTCTTTTTTTGGTTTGGGACTAATGATCTTCCCGTGGCGAGATAGGCGAGTGGAAACATTGGAAACATGGAATTGCGATGGCACTAAAAAGGGATTGATGAGGGTGAGATTTGATCAGTGATGAGAGCGTGTGAAGGAGGAAACGTGAGTGATCAGCGAGTGAGAGTGAGAGTGGGTGGACACCGAGCGCAGTGGACTGTGGGCAGGAGCTGGGGGAGCTGGGACTGCCTATGGAATGAATCCATGACCACCACTGTGCTAATATACTAGAGAAAGGCTCCTTCCAGCTTCCGTCCCCAAAAAGACGCGTCTGTTGGCCCCAAACGGTAATGGGTGGGTCTTTTAATCTCAGACGCGTCGGTGAGGCTGCGTTGGCGGTCGCGAAGTGCAAGGCCCCAGAAGGCTAAAAATCTCTGTGGTGGTTTGAGGGTGTGCAGTGGCCAATGTAGCTTCCCGTACCTTCATTTGGGGCGGAGCACTGGCTGATGAGAGACGTCCAACGTGAACCGTGGAGCCATGATTTGGAGCATCGACTCGGGAGGGGAGACGACTGGAAGATGATGCCCCGTTGCGTCCCGGGGATCCCAGCCTTGGCCGCAGCCAAAGAGACTGAGCAGACACGGCCAATAATGGACGTCTCGGCCCTCCTTCGCAGTCCCTGCGTGTCCCTGCGTGTCGCCGGCGCGGGGCAGCTGTTTAATGAGTTGGCTAGGGCGCCATGTGGACGGAACGGAGCCTTGCGAACATCTTGTGCTCGGCTGCTCTGCGTAGCGAATGCCAATGGTGAATGGCGAATGGGTGGTTGTGGTTCCTGGCTGAGAAATCCAGCTAGCTGCCTCGGACGTAGTACGGATAGCCTCCCATCAGAAGGAAAAAAAGAATTCGTTAGCCCAGCGTCCGGCAGCGAATCCCGTCCCTTGCCTCAGACCATGTCGCTGTTGTCCCGTACGTACCTGAATGACATGGACATGGACCGCATGGCACGACCTGGGTCTCGAAGAGGCATCCGGGGCGAGGCATTTGCTGGTCCCCGGAGGCGGTGATAGGGGAAACTCGATGCCGTGTCCCTCACATGGAAAATGGCCAGAGGCGAGGGGCCAGAAAACGGTGAGAGCCTGAAGGGACTGACCCCAAGGTTCGAGTTGCTCCGTGAGCAGTGAGCACGCGGAGAAGAAGAGAAAAAAAAAAGGAAAAAGAAAATTGGGGCTTCAGGCTGGCTCGCTGGCCGAGTGGATGGTGGCGTTCTCGGAGAGGGAGATGGATTGGATTACGGAGTGCATTGTTGGACGCAGCTACCAAGCGAGGGGTCTGGAAGCGTACCCGTAGACCGACTGCACTTGGACGGAACAAGTATGCACGAAGCAATTCGTACTACTAATATGTGGCTGGGAAATATGGGAAACGGGATGCAGTCATGGCAATGGTCTCGGAGGCGGCATGACGGGCGATCGCAGATGGACGACGGAGATGGAGACATTGAAGGCAGACGGCAGCATGCAACTAAGCAATAAGCAAACAGTATGATGACGGACTCTGACAACAGACACGGGAGGCGATGCGAGGCGGACCGCGCGGTCCTTGCTCGGGACGGCTCAACGGTTGCAGGACAGCTCAGTTAGAGCATGCCTCTTCTTCCTCAGCTCGACGCAAGAGCGGCAGCAAGAGGCAGCTTGGTTGGCCTTGGCTGAGCCGATCAGCACCACCAGCACCATCGGCCCAGCTTGATCAGGCCAGACGTCGGGGACAGGGGGAGATTGGAGGGAACAGTTCAAGACGCAGGTTGAGCCTTGATGTGGAAAAGAGCGAAAAAAGGAAAACTACGGCCAATCTAATACTATGGAATTTAATCAGAGACGAAGATCCCCGAGCGTAGGCACGTCCATCCTTTCATTCGAGGAGGAGCAGAGCGGACGAAGAAAAGACGTGTGGAGGGAATGCGACACGGTCGTAATTCATCAATCACATCACTCCATGCCGTCCAGGACAGGGGGCGGGAACGGCTCATCAATCAGTCAGGTCACTCGTCACTTCGCTCGGGTCTCCCAATGATCTTGGGAACCCATGGAGGGGGGAACCCCCTTCTGGTGCGTGACTCCCCATGCCATGATCAGGGAAAAAAGGAAAAGAGAAAAATTAAAATGTGACGGGTATTAAAATTAGATACTTTATACTCCGTACATACAATCGCAGCCGAGGGGTTGGTGGGTTGTTTGGTTTCCCTCCAAGGGGACTGGAGGCTTCTGAGAATAGAACACGATACCCTACCCAGGGCGTTGTTTGCAGAGAGCGCAAGCCGTATCCGTAGATCAGATGAGATGACGCTGGCTCGACGACGGCTCGGCTGGTTGGACGCGAGGATGCCGTCGACGTCCCTTTGTCGAACCGGAAATCTTTGTCACATCATCATCGGCACCCGGCTTACACCGCACGGTAGCACCTGGGTACTTAGTACTCACTCGTACAGCGCATGTATCTCCGTACACAAACATCCAGCTGGAACGCACGGCGAAAAGCGGTCGAGGAGCGCGGGATGAACGGGACAGCAACAACAACAACAACCGGTGTGTGCCTGTTTCGCCTCCTTGGCCTCGCTCAGCAGGCGCACGGCGTCGAATTGACCTATCGCCGTGGCCCGTGGCGATGCAGTCGAACCTCTTATGCCTCGCCCAGCTATACCGACTATCCACAATCACACTGATACTGCCGGTCAGAGTCGACCTAGCGGGCTACGTGTGTCAATCACATCGGCTGGGCACATCGCAGCCTGCAGACGCCGTGCATTGGCCTCACGGCCGGAACGCTCTCATGGAACCATGGTGTCCAGCACAAGGTGGCTCGCAGAACTGGCTGGGCCCTGCGCTGGGATCATCAGAGCTGGCCTGCCCATCCCCACTGGCAAAGTAACCCTGCCAGCAAGCCGCTCATCACGTCGTGGGCTGTGTGGCCTTGGGAAAGCCCAGAGAGATGTTGTCGACTTGTCAACAAGCCTTGTTCGCCGGCCATCGCTGGGGGCGACGAGGAGGCGCAAGGGTGTGCGTGTACGGTTGGTGTATAGCTGGTGCAAGAGAAGGGGAAAAAAAATTCTCTCCTCAGCCTCCTCTCTCGTCGAGCCTTGGTTCGCTGTCTGGAGTTTCGCCAGTGTGCCGCCTTCGGTGCCAAAACCCCTGCCCGTCAGCCGCTCAGCCAACAGCCCCTTGTCGCAGAGGGCCCTGTCCGAGGCGGAAGAGAGAGGAAGGCCATCAAGCGTAGCTCCCGCCTCAGAGTCTCATTCGGCTGGGACTAGCTGAAAAAAATGAGAAAAAATAGAAAAATGAAAAAATCTCAGATTTGCTGGCCACACACACGTGCAGCCCGGTGGCCGTGCCGTCCGCCTTTTCAGCTCTCTTCTTTGGCCAATTGCGGCATCTTGGACATGAATGTCATGGCCATTGGTCGAATGACTCCCGTCCGTAAGCCGGCAGAGGCAGTGGAAAGGAGGAGCTCGACGAAGGTATCTCCAGGTACTGCTCGACAGGTACATGCGGGCTGCTATTGGTCGGAGGTTGAATGAGGAAGGGGGGTGGGCGAGCAAGTGGGTGTGGGAAGGCGCGAGTGGGCTTGAGTGGGCGTGAGTGGGTGTGGGCAAGTGTGGCCGGTGCAGGTGGGTGTCTCTTGCTTGCTCTGCTTGAGTCCTTTCCCGATCTCCACCCGTGAGTGCCTTGTGGGGAGCTCGACTCCCCAAAGGGGAAAGCGGATCCCACTCCTCAGGACGCCTCCTCAACCCTCCAGTCCCTCCTCAACCTCAGGCCTCAGGGTGCCGGGATCAGCCTCCCTAGTAGCTCCGGCCGGCCCGCGTCTAAGTCGTCCTCTCTCTCCATCACCACCGCACCGCACCGCGCACCACTCTGCTGTCATTGGGAGATGAGCCCAGCCAGAGAAAACGCACCTCCAGGCCCGCGCCATGTGTCGTCGCCCACTCATCCGCGGCTGCGGCACCAGCCAGGGTGCTCCCCGTCGTCTCCGCGTCCCCATCATCATCGGCCTCGTCGGTGGACTGGACTGGGATGATGGGCCAGGTCCCAGGCTCAGGCTCAGGCACAGGCACATCCAACCGCCAGCACCAGATCTGTCTTGCCAAAGCTAAAATAACCGTGGTTGCACGCTCGGCACACGATGCCACACCCTCTGCTGCCCCCCCCTCTTCCACTTTCTTCAAGCCCGCCTCTCCTCCATCCTCGTCACTCCTCAGTCCTCGACGTCTTCGACTCGGCTCGCCTTCGACAAGTCTTTTCGTTCGTTTCACAGACGTATCCCGCGCTGTGCTGCCGATCGTCGTCTCTCCTACCCAGACAAGGCTGCAACTATATCCTCCCCCTGTCCCGCCGTCTCGTCTTCTCTTCCGCCTCCACCCCACCATTGACCGGGCTGATCCCTTTGTCTCAAGCCTTTCCGCCAGTCGTGACATTGGAAGACAGGGCAGCTTGCTGGTTTTGCTTCTTCGAGTCCCTACCAGACCGGCCTGCCATCATCTTTGCTTCGCCAGACCTTTCCTTTCCATCTTCTCTCTCCCGTGGCTACTGAACTCGACGATGCTCCCTGGACCCGCGCATTCTGTCGCGAGGAGCTCTTAACACCTGAATTTTGCCAAATACGCGTCCAATCCAGCACTTCCTTCACTCGTCATCGCGGAGACACGGATTCACAACAAGACCATGTTCCCCCGATGGAATCGACTATGGGCTCTGCTCTGCCTATTCTTGGCCATCCAGCTTGCCACCGCCCAGAGCTTTCGGATACTTGTTCGGGAGGACCAGTCTTCGGAATCCGCCATCCAGTCCGATTCCAAGTCCAAGACGGCAACACAACGGAGCGAGGCCACCCAGACGGCTGACTCTGTCAAGGCCACTGAGACTGCCGATGACAAGTCCGGCACGTCGGCCTCTGCGACCACGACCAAGACCAAGGCTACCAAGAGCGTGGAATCGTCTGCCAGCTCAACAGTCATCTCGAGCAACGGAAACCTCGACAACTCTACTTTTGTCAATGGTACGGTTATAGAGCTGCCACACCACACATGCGCCCATTCCGCTAACACGTCATAGTCACGATTGCTGATGGACAACTCCCTCTTGAACCGAAACTTACACCAGGATGGGGCGTCGCCGGCGTCATCATGCTTGGCACAGGCGTTGCCCACTGCCTCATCGGCATCAAGAACCAGTGGATTCATACCTTCTTTTCGACCGCCTTTGTAGGGTCCCTGGGTGTTACCGTCTTGATCGTCTACGTAATGAGCGTCCCGGTTAACAATGCCGTCCAAGGTGGTTATGTCGTTGCTGCTGTCATCTCCGGCTGTGGCCTCGGCGCTGCCTCGCTGTTCTTCAGAGAGCTTCTCGAGATCTTGGGATGTGCATTGGGCGGCTTCTGCGTGAGCATGTGGTTACTGTGTCTCAAGTCGGGTGGTCTCCTCGATGCTGTCGTGTCGAGAGCTATCTTTATCGCTTGCTTCACTCTTGCAGGCTTCGGTTTCTACTTTAGCCGCTATACTCGCGACTGGGCACTCATCGTCATGATTGCCTTCTCCGGCGCCACCGTTACCGTCTTGGGCATTGATTGCTTCAGCCGCGCCGGCCTCAAGGAATTCTGGGCCTGGATCTGGAAGCTCAACAACGACCTGTTCCCCCTCGGCGCCAACACCTACCCCGTCACAAAGGGCATCCGAGTCGAGACGGCAGCAACCATCATCTTCTTTTTGATTGGCGTTATTTCGCAGGTGAAGCTGTGGAAAATTGTTCGAGAGCAACGAGAGAAGAGGGCGCAGGAGCTTGTTGAAGGCCAACGCAATCTCGCCGAAGAGGAGGAGAATGTCGGCCGCAACATTGAAGAAATGAACGCCCGTGAGCGTCGTCAATGGGAGAGGGTATACGGCAACGGCGAGGTCGCTAGCTCGGTCGACTCTCCCTCGTCGGAGAATGGGGATGTGAACGAAAAGAGGGCCCGAGTCAGCCACACGGATTCATCGCAGCGCCAATCCGCATCAGTCGTTGAGGTTATTGAGCTGAACGACATGGAGCCGGAGCGAAGGCCTGCTGCCTCAAATCTAATGGCCAATGAGGACAACAAGGAAGGCGTTGTGATGGTACGAGTCGCCGAGGATGACATTCCCCAGTCGCCATTTGCCCGAGACTTGAATGATAAGGCTACAGTGGCCGCTTCCGACGACCAAACTTCCACATTTGTTGGCGGTGAAGATGACCGACGCCTGTCTTCGAAGCCGCGGGCTTCCCAATCCACTGCTCCTGAAGTTGTGCCGCTACCTTTCATCATCCCTCCTGGCGACGACGACGACGATGACGACGACGAAAATCACAAGACTCGTTCTGAAGCTGACCGATCGTCGGTTGCCACCTTCGCTGACGATGAACCAGCGACTCCTGGGCTTCGCACCTCGTTTGCTAAGCGCCTCTCGCATCTGTCTCACGGATCTGCAGAAATGCTCCGAAACATTTCGCACCGGTCGAGCCGCGTTCTCAGCGACGCCGCCAAGGAAGACGGCGAAAGCACCGAGGAGTTGGTCATCCCCGTCATGTCTCGACCTCGAGATGACGACGGGTCTATGGCCGCAACCATTGACGATGATAGCATTAGCGTCGGCAACCGACGCTCCGTGGCACTTTCCGAGTCGGTGAAGCCTATCGAGATCACTGCCGAGCTGTCGGACCGGGGCCTGCTGAGCCCTACCATCAACGAGCAGGGCAAGTTCTTCGAGGGCGACAATAAGAGCGTCGCCAGTCGAAACCGCCAAGATGCCACCGAAGAGCAGCCGGCGGAAGGTCTCGAGAAGACCAAGTCGGTCCACTCGGCCGCCACGTCGTCCCACGTGAGCCTGACCAAGGATCGCCTGCCGAGATCCATGTCCCGAGTTGCCATGTCGTACCGCACGAACGAGTGGGCCAAGCATCTCAGCCAAGCAGAGACGCCCGAGCCCGATGAGCTGCAGATCTTCGTGCCCAAAGCCCGGGAGAAGTCCCAGGAAGTGGCTGCGCCTGTCATCGTCGAGGACCTGAAGAAGACTGCCGACGAGGCACCATCACCGACTATGGGACGGTCCGACTCTCGAACCTCGATGCTGTCATATGCTGCCTCCCACCGCGGCTCGAAGCAGCATGTGCCGGCTGCTCTGGCCATCCTTAACGGCGATGGTCAGACGCGCAGCCCTGGCACCACGCCCACTGGTGCGTCCATGCCTCGCACGTCGTCGGCGAGCATGATGCGTCGAACATCAGGAGGAGGCCCCATCGCGCCAATTGCCGAAGAGCAGGCTGCTGCTGGGCAGTCTCAGCCCGTTCTTGCCGATGTTGACGAGCTTCGGGAGCAGTCGTTGAGTCCGCACGCCGGCGACATTAGTCGCTCCCCGACACCTGGTCTCATCTCGTACTCGAGCCCACAGACGCTCATTGGTCAACGCGAGGTGTTCCTCCGAAACAAGTCTCAGGGTAACTTGCTTGCGAGCCCCTCTGACCTGAACCTTCATCAAACCTCGAGTGACGCGGGTTCACTGCACAACTACGCCATGTACGCGGCCGGCGTTGGTGCCGATGCAGACGATTTGCCTCTGAGCCAACGCAAGCAACTCATGCGCCATAACAGCTTGAACCCGACGGCTTCCACCCAATCTCTCGCACGGCTGAGCGGTGGTCACGAGTCGCCCAACGATGTCCCCTTTGACTCTCACCAGCCACAGCGTGTCTCGAGCATTCCCACTCCTGCTGCACGCGAAGCAGCACTGGCCAACTTCCGAACTGCTGTCGCCCACGACCTTCGCTCAGGCACTCCCGTGGTGACCAACACTGGACGCGAGACGCCGTTTGCGCCCATGTCGCTGCTTGGCGGCAGGGAGGCCGAGGTGCAGCGAAACATTGAGATGGGACGCAACATTCTCATGGGCCAGAAGGAGGCCGAGGCTCAACGCCGCGAGAGAGAGCAGAGACAGAAGGAATGGAACGACCGCGCCTTTGACGAGCGCATGAGGAGCGGCGACCTGCTCGAGGCGCACCGAGAAGCTATGCGCAAGATGCAGAAGCACGCCAAGGATCGATAAATCGGCCCTCACGACGGACACTCGAACCGACGAGACACCACTTCATTTCTCACCTTTATCTTTTTATTTCGAACATTCGTTTTGACCACAACATCTATGATACCAGGGGTTTCAGGCTTTGACTTTACTATTCGGACATTGCGGGCCAGGGAAGGGACATTTAAAAGGACGCGTAATTGGGTCACAACGGACTTTGGCATACAGGTATATATAGAGTGGGCGCACGAGACTGCGCATCACCGGCGTTGATGGGACACTGTTTGGAGGGAGTAATTCTAATGCTCTCTGGGCTTCCCGGTGGCCACGGTCACCGGAAGGACAATCATGAGTAGTTACGACCAAAAATTATATATCTTAAAAATTAAATGGAAGGATTAATATCAATGGCTGTGCCCTGGAGTGCTATGTATAAAGCGATGAATGAAAGCAATAGACTAATTCGACTAGACATGTTTTGACGCCCACGCCGTCGCTTGCAGGAAGATGACGCTTGCTTGAAAACGACTGGAAAACAAGAAGAACAAGAAGAACAAGACTTGGGAGACTCTTCAACCCCTCAACTGGCCCAACCGTAATGCTCACGCTTCTAGCGCTCGTGGGACTGGCGAGTGACCTCTGTCTCGACGGTAACTCGGCCCGCGCGGCCACGAGGCGAAGGATCGAGCGAGTCGGGCGTCGAGCGGCCGACAATCGGGCCCTCGTCGTCGTCGTCGTCGTCGCACCAAACGCGGGTTTGGACGCGGGGCGGGAGCGCGGGGATGTCCCAGTGGGCAGAGGGGGCGACGGAGTCGAGGGGCAGGTCCGGGCGGGCGGGCTTCTTCTTGAAGATGGAGGGGAGGAGGCCGAGGGGGATGCTGAAGTTGACGTGGGTGCGGTAGAGGAAGGGGTTGCGGGCTGTGAGCTGAGTTGGGGTGTCGTCGATGGTGCGGTGGTGGTTGAGGGTGTAAGTCGAGGCTGGGGCGGATCGAGTGGTGGGAGGGTGGCCTTGCTCGATGTCGATGGAGGATTGGGGGGCGGTCCTGGACGGGACGGGGGTGGTGACTCCGGGGCTGTCTCCCGAGGAGGTGGTGCTCAGGGGGTTGGCCTGGCGTTTGGACAAGAAGGTGTAGATCTTTTGGGTAGTCCTGTCAAGGTCAGCATCGTGGATAGGAGGGAGGGGCGGGACCGAGGAGGCACTTACGAGCTCGTGGAAGACGTGTTGGTGGTGTTTGTGGTATTGGTGGTGCGGGAGCTGAGGGTGCTGTTGGCGTAGGCGTCGCGATCCGGATCGTACTCCCGATGAAGGCCGGGGAAGACGCGGCCCAGGCCACACCAGAGACAGGCGCGGCGGTAGTCGTTCATGGCGGCCTTTGTCATGCCGAAGAAGACGAAGACGGGGATGGACGAGGCGATGGCGATGTAGGCGTTGTTGAGGAAGCTAAAGTCCTGGGCGGCCGACGGCAGGTAGACGATGGTGTCCCACGGGAAGGGGAAGACGTGGTCGTGGATGAGGGCGTAGTCAAAGGGCAGCAGCGGGGAGGCCTGGCGGACGTTGAGGACGGCCAGGGTGATGACGATGGGCAGGAAGGGCACCAGGATGGAAATCACCATGAGGTAGAGGCGCCGCTTTGCGCGTTGGGCGCGCATGTGGGCGGCGCGGTTGGTGGAGAGGGCGGTGCGGGTGGTGTGAGCCACTTGGCGGAAGCGGATGAAGACGAGGACTGCATAGCCGGCGGTGATGACGGAGATGAAGACGGGGGCGGCGCCGAAGAAGAAGATGTACGGCCACGACGGCCAGCCCGACCAGGCACATCCCACCAGAGTAGCCACGACGAAGCGCTGCGACGTCAACGGCCACACCCAGGCCATCTGGATCAGCGGGAGGGGGAACATGATGAGGGCCTGCACCAGATTCCGGCGGCGGCGCTCCCGCACGGAGAGCGGGTTGGCGCGCAAGAGGCCGACCTGCTGCGCGAGGTTGCGCATGATGGCGAGCAGGCAGGTGACGTACAGCGAGACGGTGACGTTGTGGATGTAGGGGTTGACGTCGCAGAGCCCGTAGCCGGGCCACCAGCTGTCCGTGTCGTCGTTGCGCCAGATGAGCGCGTTGGCCATGTTCTTGGCGTTGACGAACATCATGTTGGCGATGAAGACGACGGCCGAGAACTCGCCGCCGTGGTAGAGGTGCTTGAGAGGCACCACGCAAGCGACGTTGGCCAAGATGCCGAGCACCACGCGCATGACGAGGTTGATCCGGAGGGATGCCGCGTCGCCTGCTTCGGCGCCGGGGAGGACGACGATGAGGGAGTCGTCCCGGGCGAACAAGGACGCTGTGGGAGAAGCCATTGGGCCAGTTTCCCCTATGCTTCTGAAGCCGATGAAGATGTCTGCCGAGCCGCAGGACGGAGTGTTGACTGAGAGCTGGGTGCTTGGCGAGTTGAGATGGAAAGACCGGCTATGCCTCTTTCAATAAGCAGTTGCCTCTTTGTGCGATGTAACGGTGGCCGTTCGACTAAAGCGGAAGACGACAGGACTCAGTGTTACTTTATAGAGACGGCGAAAGAGCGGAAGAGGTAGGACGGCAACTCCAAAGGGGTCCAGCCTTTAGGTTCTGGACCCCGATCAGGACGAAGAGCAGCTCCATCGGGGTCGTCAACAGGATCAAACCGTGGCTCAATAACAACCGGGGGGACGGGAATGAAGAGATCGACGATTTAGAAACGGCCTCAATAACGGGAGCGTATGAGCGGAGCAATAAGGGCACCTCGCACGGCTGAATTGGCGGCCGAGACCAGATGGAACGGACGGACCCAAGTCTAATTACGGCACTGGCAAATTGGGGGGTGGATGAGCTGCAAAGGCTTCCTCCATCTTTCGCATTCGTGCCAGTCAGGGAGCGCCGTTATTGAGGCGGTTGAGGCGTCTTATTGAAGCCCCGAAGCGGCAGTTGGAGACAGGGATGCGACGGAGAGGAGCGAAAACCGGGCAGGAAAACGCCGGGGAAAGCATTCCGGGAGACGGGACGACGGAGACATGAAATTTGCGAGGAAGAGATGTGTCACTTGGAGGCCGTCTCGTGTTGGTAGACGGCAGCTCGATATGTAGAGACGTCGTGAAGTTGCAAAGTTGACTATCGCATTAAGCGGGCGACATGGTGTCAAGTTATTCGCACGGTGCGCTCATGCACAAAGCGGCTTGACCAATCACAGATGCATAAGCGCATAGAACCCCCTAATCTCCCCGCAGCTCCAATTTATGCGACCTGAGCTTATCACGTCCACTATCAATTTTTCCGGCATAGCTTCACCTCTGCCATCACCTCCAACCCTCACCAAACGTCCTCTTCGCAAACCTCCCCTCCGCAAACCTCCCCAACGCTCGCCACCAAACCAAACCAAACCAAACCAAACCAAACGGGACAATGTCTTCCTCCCTCTTCCTCCGCCGCGCGCCCGCCTCGGCCCGCGCCTTCAGCACGTCGTCCCCGCGCGGCCTCGCCCGCGTCAACCTCATCGGCAACCTGGCCGAGAGCCCCGAGCTGCACTCGACCAGCAGCGGCCGCGAGATTGTCCGCTACACGCTCGCCACCTCGTCGGGCACCCGCGACAACCGCAAGACGAGCTGGTGGAAGGTGACGTCGTTTGTCGAGGGCAACGGCCGCGACTACCTCATGAACATCCCCAAGGGCTCCCGCCTCTTCCTCGAGGGCGACATCTCCACCAACTCGTACACCGACCCCAACGGCATCCAGCGCACTGGCGTCAGCATCATCCAGCGTACGTGACCTGGAACTTGCACCCCGAAAGCCATTGCGAGCTAACCCCGTCTTCCTAGGCTCTATTGAACTCCTCAACCGCTCTGCGCAGAGCGAGGCCGCCACCGCTGAGTCGACCGAGACCCAGCAACAGTAGAGCGCCTAATCGCCATGTGGTTTGAGGATCGGCCTCGGTTCTCTTCCTTTGCTGCGCGTCTCTTAATGAGCTCCTCTCCCCTCTAAAGCGCGCTTTTTCAATGGCAAGGCCTTCAATGGCAAGACTTTCAATGGTAAGGCTTCAATGGCAAGGCTCTGTATGGCGTAGGTAGTGTACAATGTATGGGTAGGAGGAAATGTACGATATCATGATAATATATACTTGTTACTCGGCTGCACTTTTTGACCACATGCATTCTATCCAACGCCTCGCGCCTCACCATCACACCAAGGTAACACTATCCATGCAGCCATACCCAGCCGCGACACCACCCTCCTCGCTCTTGTCGCCCTTTGTGCGCAGCAAGTAGCCCGCCTCCTCGCTGTGGTGCACCGCCCCGGACGCCTGGTCCCAGACGCACGTGCCGTACACGCCCAGCTCGCACACGACGCCGCCCTCCTCGAGGCTGCCGTTGCGCAGGATGACGTTGTGCGCGGGCGGCGGCGTGATGAGCTCCATCAGGATGTACGAGCCCCAGTGCGCCTCGGGGACGGACGCGAGGAAGGCGGGGATGGCGGAGCGGTAGATGTTGTTGCCGCCGCCCTCGCGCTGCGGCTTGAGCACGTAGGCCTGGCAGAGGCGCGGATCGAGGGCCAGCTTGCGCGCCTCGAGGCCGGCCGCGCTGGCGTCCATGGGGTAGATGTTGGTGAAGGTGCGGCGGAGCGCGGCCGCGTCGGGCGTGTGGTCGTCGATGAAGCGGCCGAGCGCCGAGGGCGCCGAGGCCGGGCGCGGGGTGGCGAGCAGCTGCTGCACCTTTTTCGTGCCGGCGAGCTGGGTCAGCACCGTGGGACACTTGATAGCGTGGGAGCGTTCCAGGTGGCGCCGGGCCTCCCAGGCCTCCGGGCCGGGGTAGTCGCCGGGCCCGTAGCCGGAGCGCATGTAGACGACGGCCACCTCGAAGACGCGCGCGGGGTTGCGGGGGAGGCGGTAGAGGAGCTGGCGCTTGGCCGTGTCGGCGACGGTGGTGTGCTGGAGGACGTCGGCGTAGGCGAGGCGGAAGACGGGGATGGCGGGCGATGCCTTGGCGAGCTGGTACTCCAGGTGGCGCTGGTCGAAGACGTTCCTCTCGTCGCCCTGCACGAGGAAGATGACGGCCTTTTGGTGGCCGAGCTCGGAGGCTGGGTATGCGTTGTAGGCGGCCTCAATGCCGCCAGCCAGGCCTCGGACGGATGCGTTGTCGGGGAGATCCAGAGTGCCATTGGCGATGGGTTTATCAAGGAGAGGATACTCTGTCCTGGCAAGATATCTGCTCGAGTTAGAAGCGGCCCTTTGTGTGGGTTGTGGTGACACTGCTCACTTGTGTAAGAGAGAGGTGTAAGTGGACAAGCCGCCGAATGAAGAGGCGATGGTGTTGAACTCGACCTGTTTCACCTGCAGCGAAGGCGTCGGAGCTGAAGTGTCTTGGTGAACCATGTAATCTGACCTGAACAGGCCCAGAGACAGAGGCTGATCTGGTCAGACGAGGCGAGTGCGGATGCGGCCATGGAGTCTCACCTGGGTATATCCCTCAGACTTGACCTGGAGATGGACGTTCCATAGGCTGCGGATGAAATCATCGCCGTCGCCAACCCTAGCACACAATCAATCACCAACCACTCGCAAAAGGCAATGCGAGCAACCTACTCCTTGACGACCTGCTCCAGGAACCGCTCATCGCGGCTCACGGCGGCGTACAGCTCGTTGTAAGTCTTCTGCACGTCCCTGGCCTGGACGAAGCAAGCGCGCGGGAAGGGGCTGGGGAACAGGGTGACGGGCACGTTGACGGCGGCAATGGCCTTGGGGTCGGCCTCGGCGGCGATGACGGCCGGCGGCGGGCGCACGGCGAGGCCGTTGCCCATGGACCAGTCCTTGACCGTGGCCACGAGGGCCTCTTGCTCGGCCGGCCCGAGGGCGGGCGGGTAGCTGCTTGCGAGGGAGGAGGCCATGGCGGTGAGGGAGGTGCGGAACGGGTGCGAGCAGAGGGGATGTGACGATTCTTCAGGCGGTATGGCTTGGAGTCGGCTGGCGATGTTTGCTGTTGTAGTTGCTTTGGCGAGATGCCGGTAGTACCGCGGGCGGCTTAATAATTCACGGCCAGAGTGGGTGTTTCTAGATGGAGAGTGTGGATGGAAGACAATTGATTTAAAAGCGGCACTTGGCCCGTCTCTAAAACGACCGAAGCCTCGTCCCGGTCCCGCAGGAACTGAAATCTGCTCAACGGGGTTTCATCAATGGTTGCATTCGCGTCTTGGGATTCCATCGCTTCCACTGCCCTGGAGGGTCCTGAAGGGTTCTCGCGGGATGATGCAATGAGGGGCAGCGCGGGGTAGAATTTTGCGGCTGGTGCACCGGGTGAGATTTCTTATTGGCACGTGGTATTGAGACCGGCGTCTGAGCTTTTGACGAAGGCGAGACACAATAGAGCTTCTGGATAGGTGCTGAATCGTGTCAATTTTGTCAATGTTTCTCATCAAATGTTTCGTCCGACTTTGCCTGCCCACTTTTCCAGCGATCGGCGCGTGACCTGGAGGGATCTGAGATCAACTCTCCCACCTGTCAGGAGCCTTGCTCGAGGTGCACACGGTTCTTGACATGGCCAGAATTAGGACAATAATAAACAACAAAAACCTCCTGCGGGGAGTAAATAAAAGAGGCCTCCCAGTGAACCAATCGCCAACTCGAAAATAGCCCTCGAAAATAGCTCATGTTCCCTGCCTCAACGGGCGAGCAACCGTTACACATCACGTGATCACGCTCCCTTGCGCCAATCGCGGCGCAAACCTCTTACCGGGACCTACAACAGACGCGACAGACTTAAGTTGGCACGACCTTGAGATCCCTCGCAGCAGCTGCCTCCGACGAGACCCTCAAGCCTAAGGCGCACTCTTTTGTTTTATACCGCTTTTTCAGCTCGCAGCTACATCCATCTCGTCTCCTTCCCTTCACTTCCGTTAGCCGCCTTCGACTGGTGCCACGGCAGTTTGTCTGAGACAGGCCGGCCCGCGCCTGGCCCGTTCGTACATCTCCCCCCCGGCGGTTATGCATTTATTCGCCTGCTTTCCTTCTCTTCAATCGCTCGTGCCTACGTGATTCCATCGCATGGAATCGCATGGTGAGTTTCAGTCGCGCCGGTACTCGCTCACGTTTCTAACATCCATCTAGGGCCTGTTTTGAAGCATCGCAATGGACAGCTCCATGGACGGTGATCCCTTCTCCTGGGACGTCGCGTCCGTGGTCCGGAGGTTGGCTGTGTGGGGCAGCCCATGGGCACGAGATGCCGCCGACCTCACTGAGCGCATCAAGCACCACGACTTTGATGGACAGACCCTTCTCAAATACGACCACTACTGCTCCCGCCAGGGCCTGATGGAATGCCTCGGCGTCAAAGTAGCCCGACACCAGGTCGCCCTTGGAGAGACTCTTCTCGACCTGAGATCTTCCAGCCCTGCGTACCAAAAGTGGCGGCAGGAGTTCGAGAGGAAACAGGCTGGCTGCTCACTCGAAGTCGACGGGACTGAAGGGTCGCCTTCGGTGAGCCCCAAATCGAACCGTCTTTTCGCGGAAGGGGAACCCGAGTCGCCGCTCCAAAAGGTACTCCGCGCAGAGGCGGCTGCTTGTATCGAAGGTGCAGACATCGATACGACCGAAGATGATGCAACCGAAGAAGATGCCACCGATGCAGACCTCACTGCATCTGACAATGCAGACATCAATGCAACCGAAGAAGATGCCACCGATGCAGACCTCACTCTATCTGCCAATGCAGACATCGATGCATCTGTCGATGCAGACCCTCAGTCGCCACTCGTGCAGCCTTTTCACAATGACGATGCCATGGCCGATATCCAAGTACAACCTCCCGAGGAGAGCAACCCCGAGCTCTCAATACCGCAAAGGCAAGAACATGTCGAGACTACGAAGCATGGAATGGAATCCCCAACTCTCGAGCCCGAAAGACCCGCAAAGCGGAAACGTGTCGCGCCTCTGGTTTTGGCCGACAGACCGCTCCATATTGCCAAGGCATTCATCCCAACCGAGGCGGATACGCTCAGCTTCGCCCCAAGCCGGGATCATGCAGAAGAGGAAGGCTTTCTCTGGGACAGAGCACCGATGGGCGCCTATCTCGGTGATGGCAGTCTTCCTCTAGAGACCATCATGGCTTCAACGGGGGCGCTGAGCTCTCGGCTCGTTGAACCGTCCAAAGACAGCTTTGCATCACTGGTCCCCAACGCAATTCCACCAGGCCGGAAGATGGCTGTCTATCGAGCCACGAAGCGACTATTGAAAAAGAATAGTACATTTGAGAAGCTCGACAGGCAGGGCATCGTGATGAGATCACCCAGCCCGACCGACTCAGACATAATTTTCGATCTGGTTGATCTGCCCGACTCCCCCGACGCCCAAACGATGAAGGAGATGGAAGAGGAGATTGCGGAAAGAGCAAAGGTAGAGGCTGACATGGCTCGCGTGAATCTTTCTCCGGAGCAAGTCATGGACATCCTCCATGCCGCCATTGAGGCCATATCTTCTACCTGGGAGGAGAAGAAGCGGGAAAAGAACCAAAGAAAAGCCTACCGTCTGTGGGATGATGCCCGCCGCAAGGGTGTGAGAAAAGTTCGAATCCTGGCGGCTCACGAACAGGCCAAATTCTTCGACGACCGGATCAAAAGACTGTGCAAAGAAATATCGGAAGAGGTTTGGATCAAGCCGTCCGACGTTCGAAACCAAGCACATTGCCTCGAACAAAGTGTCCACGACAAGCTGTACAACCAATGGCTAGCAAAGATGCTGGAATCTCGGATTGAGCCCCCGAGACCAGAAGTTGTTCCCAGGCCCAGAAAGCTCACGCCCAAGAGAGAGATCGAGGAGAACTTGGGTGAGGAGATCTTGAGCAGCTCTGATGAAGAGGACTTTGTTGTGCCCGATGACAACCCGCAAGTCGATCTCGCTGACGCCATGGATCTGTTCGAGGAACCCTCGGCACTCGACTCCCCGACACACTCCGTCAAGTCTGAAGTGCCCGAGTTTGTCGACCTCACTCAAGCATCCTGGGGTCCCCCTACGCCCACTGGCCCTAGAACCACAGATTTCATAGACCTCACCAGCCCAGCCAAGCCAACGCCATGGTCGCAGCCGCTTCCCCCAAACCCAACTGGGAGCATCGACCCTGGTACGCCAACTCCGTCTTCCAAAATTGCGCTTCCTACACCGACTCCCGAAGAATTCGGAAGCTTCAAGGAGATTGGAAGCAAAAGTGCATCATATTGGGCTAGGAAGCCCGACCAGTGGAAACTGCTCATCTGTCTGGTGTGGCAGCTCCCCCATTCTCGACGGGCGGCTCTACTAGACTTTCTCCTCGAAAAATCAGAGGATGAAGCCTGGGAACAGGGAGTGATGGCCCATCTCAACAGTCCTCGCAAGAGCCTGAATTTGTTGAATGACACCCCATCACGCATTTCCTTTGATGTCACGCGAATTTTCTTGTGCTTTATTCGAACCAAGAGTTACTTGGAGCATTTGCCTCTTCTCTTCAACCTTCCCCCGAAATTACACAAGAAGGTATTGGAATCTAGGCGCCCACAGTTCTCTTCATTCTGGGCCTTCCTCAGAGATGCTGCCTCGGATTTTCCCCAAGATAGTCAGATTTACAAGCCCGCCGACCTCGACGACGCTTCGGATGAATTCGACGATGATGATTTGTTGCTGGAAGAGGAGGAAGAGGAGAGCCAGCCAAAGTCGCAAAAGCCTGGCAAAGAAATCGTTCAAGATAAGGATGCGGTGGATCTGAGAGAAAGGGAGAGGATGCGAATACGAGAACAGCAAGCTCGCAAGGAGAAGCTACGAAGCGACCTCTCTCTTCTTAGTTCTATACCGCGAGATAAGGCTCGCCTCATCGTGAACGAGACCAAGCAGGATGACCAGCCGTTCATATACGTGAACCCGGAAATCGGAGCACGAATCAAGGACCACCAAATCGAGGGCGTTCGATTCCTGTGGAACCAGCTCGTGCTCGATCCGGAGGCGCGCCAAGGCTGTTTGCTGGCTCACACGATGGGATTGGGGAAGACGATGCAAGTCATCACGCTGCTCGTCGTGATACAGGAAGCGGCCAATTCGCCAGACCCCGCTGTGCGGGCTCAGATACCCGACGAGCTTCGAGCCTCTCAGACGCTGGTTGTTTGCCCCCCTGGGCTGGTGAACAACTGGGTGGACGAGCTGCTGATGTGGGCGCCGGATGGCGTTCTGGGCGAGTTTCGCCGGGTTGATGCCAAGATGAAGGGTGTTGAAAGGCCCGAGGCGGTCCGCCAATGGGCCGAGGGCGGTGGCGTCCTCGTGGTAGGCTACCACATGCTCTCCCACATGCTCTCCCATTATCCCGACGAGACTGCCTTGCTCGACAAGCCTACCATTGTGATTGCGGACGAGGCACATCAGATGAAGAACGCGTCGGCCCGAGCGAACTTGTCCTGCTCCCGATTCAAGACGAGGAACCGGATCGCCCTCACGGGATCACCCCTGGCCAACAACGTGGAAGAGTATCACTCCATGCTTGATTGGGTGGCTCCCAACTTCCTGGGACCCATCTCCGAGTTCCGAGAAATCTATGCGCAGCCCATCCAGCATGGTCTTTGGAAGGACAGCACCGGTGCGCAGAAGCGAAAGGCCCTCAAGACACTGGAAGCGCTCAAGAAGACGGTGGCACCAAAGGTCAACCGCGCAACCATCAAGTCCTGTCTGAAGGAAGACTTGCCCCCCAAGTTCGAGTTCGTGCTCTTCGTGCCTCCCACCCCGACGCAGAAGCGTCTGTACGACCTCTATGTCCAGGCAATGGGCGCTACGCAGAATGCTCCCAGGTCCTGGCTGTTGGCGATGACGCACGACCTGGGGCTCATTTGTGGCCACCCGAGGTGTTTCGGCCAAAAGATCAAGGACATTACCGACCCGACAAAGGCCAGCGGAAGCGGTAGCAGGCTCTTCCCCAGAGCCATCATTCCAACCGCACTCAAGGAGCTCAGGGCGCCGGACCCGAACCTCATATCGTTATCTTGGAAGGTCGAGGTGCTCAGGGTTATCCTGGATGAAGCCCGGAGCGTTGGCGACAAAGTGCTCATCTTCAGTCAATCACTGGACACGATCAACTATCTTCACAACCTGTTCCAGATGCAGCGGAGGAGAGTCTCGTGCTTGGTGGGTTCGACCGTCATCGACAAGCGCCAGGAAATGACCAAGAGCTTCAATACCGGCGATCAGGAGATCTACTTGATATCCACGACAGCTGGTGGTGTCGGACTGAATATTCACGGCGCCAATCGGGTTGTGATCTTCGACTTTAGATGGAACCCGGTTTACGAGCAGCAGGCCATCGGACGAGCCTATCGCATTGGCCAAAAGAAACCCGTCTACGTCTACACGCTGGTGGTGGCGGGAAGCTTTGAAGAGGACATCCACAACCGTCACGTCTTCAAGAGCCAGCTGGCGTCCAGGGTGGTGGACGAGAAGAATCCCGTGAGCTGGTCGAACCGGAACGCCATGGTCATGCACAATCTCCGAGACACGAAGCCTAGGGATCTCAACCCGTTTCTCGGAAAGGATCGCGTCCTGGACAAGCTCATCCGGTTCCAGAAGGACGGCCAGTCTATTCGAAACATCATCTCCACGGACACGTTTGAGGAGGAAGACCCCGACGTTACGCTGACAGAGGTTGAGCGTCAAGACGTGGACAGCATGGTCGAGATGAACCGGCTGCGCTCCAAGGACCCTGCTGCTTTCCTGGCGGCCAAGCAGAAGCGAGACCAGGCCGAGTTTCACCGTCTGCCCGAGCAGTCCAAGCAAGTGAATCAGATGAGCGGCCCCCAGCAGTTGCAGCATCCGGGCGTCACGCTCCGGTTGCACCCTACCAGTCGTCCCCCGTCTACGCAGCCACCGGCGACGGATGACGGCAACTGGCCGCACCGCCCACCCCCCGTCTCTAACCCTGCCTCGCAGCCTGGGCCAGCTTCGCATGTGAGGCTTCGTCTCCGACCTTCGAAAGAAACATGAAGCTTACACAAAGCAGACTCACCCCCCTCACGCTGGTTTCGCGCCAGCCCCATTGCCCATGGCGGGAGCAAACACGTACTTTGGACACGATTCACACCCTGCGCAGCCTCCCCCCTTGACGACGATGTCAACTGCGCCTCCGAACCCGATGCCTCCGCCGACGCCGATAACGCCAGGCGGTGCCTCTAACATTTTCAGCCAGCCGCATAGCCACGCGAAAATCGACTTCCAACACCGCCTGGAAGCTAAGATCCACACACTTCGAACGTGTGGCTTACTGAGTGTCCTCGGCGACACCCGCCACATCGCACACGTGCTGACGGAATCGATCGATGCGGTTAGGAAGAACGTAGGTCTCGGATTCCTACCGGACAATCACCACTGGAAAGACCTGGAGAAACTTCTGATCCACGATCAGTTTGTCGTGTGCTTGGCTTTGAATCACTGGACGCCTACGTATGTGGCTCTGGCAGACATGGGGGACTTGGAAACTCGCATCAAGTCGCACAAAGGAATGCCAGGACCCGTGATTTTTGATCAAGCGAACCGCAAGGCGTTTTCGCCAGACCCCAATGTAAGAACTCGCAGGACGTCGCTTGAGTTGGTTGACTAATTTGATGTAGAACCTGCAGAATATCGGGCGACCAGCTCCAAGCCCAGGAGCAACAAGCAAAAGCCGGCATGCGCAGGAAGACATGGAGGTGATGCGACAAGCGGCGGATAATAGGCGACGGCGCAGTAGCCAGATGCCGCCATCAGCAAGTGCGGGATGATTCAGGCGAAGAAGTTGAGGAGTCTTTGGACCGGAAAAGTGCCATGCATGATGGTAGCTGGGGGAGTCTTAATCAGGGGCATTTTTGGCGTTTGAATTAGGATTGCACAAGATACCCATCTGAGGAGACGGTTTTTTTTTTTTTTCAACTAGCAAGGACAGGTTGGATGAGTTAGGGCAATAGCAACAAAAGGGTTTACGTGGCTACGGTTTGGTGTCTGGTTGAGGCTATTCCGAGGAGATGCGAGCTGGATGCCGGGGCGGTCGGGTAGTGTCGGGCAGTGGACAAGAAATGGAACAGGTGAGGTACCAATTGGACACGAATCGTACGAGGAATTGGTGCTTGAGAGGGCGACGATGGGGATGTATTAATTTGCATTACCAAACCGAAGAGACGTAAGCCGGTGTCGGAGGAGAGGATGGAAGGGAAAAAAAGTGTGGTGGGATTGGGAATGAAGCAAGGCGATTCGCCGGTGCCTGGTTCTCGGAATGGCAGTTGGAAAGCTGGAGAACAGCGGCAGGCGCATCCCGCAAAGCCGCAAAGCCGCAGACCCGCGACGTTGCAGGTCGGCCAATCACGGACGAGGTATTTCGCCGTCTCGCTCTTCCTTCCTGTTGGGTGCTCGTAGTGCTCGTACGGAGGGCCGAGTCAGGGAAGTTGTGTTTTGCGCTAGTACCTGTGTGAAGCAATCTTCACCGGCATCTTCAAGCGGGAGGTGGCGGCCAATTGCGGCGACGGCGGCACGTGTTGAAAAGAGACGAGACAACTTCTGCGTCTATCCTCAGAAGGGAAAAGACTTGCAAGTCGAACGGGAACAGATGGGGCGAAAGTCGAGGGGACGACTCCTCTTCCCGAACCACCGACCAACCGAGTCGCTCTCTCTTTAACCCCGTCAGCTCGCATTTTCTTTCCTCTTCTTCTTTTCTCTTGTCTCACTCCGCTTACCCCCCGATTGCTTCTCCTCTTCTGCCAATTGCTTGGTTTTCCCGCTTTGCTTCTGGTCGTGCGAGTGCAATTGCTTGGTAACACGCTTCGACTACGAAAACCATCGCACTGCCCCTCTTTGCCCTTTTTCTTCTTTTTTTTCCCGTCACCACCGCGGCTTCTTGAAAAAGACTTCCCGCCAACATCAAGATCCGCCCAATTCGCCTTCACCACGATGGATTCCGTCCTCCGCCAGTCCAAGGCCATGTGCCCCTTCCTGAAGAAGGCGTCCCCCGCCACGCTGCGCGCCCTGTCCACGACGGCTCGCCCGCAGATTGCCTCTTCGTCCCCTTGCGGCGGCACCATGTCCAAGCTGCAGCTGCTCGGCCACCGCTGCCCCGTCATGGGTAAGGCCATGGCCGTGCAGTCGGCCAAGCACGGCGCCGCCGCATTCCGCGCCTTTTCCGGGAATGCGAAGCCCGGGAGGGCCCGCATCCACACCAGCCGGAACCAGGAGGCCCGCGCCGTCGACGCCCCCCTCTTTGAGGGCCGCGAGAAGGGTACGTCTCCCGCTACGACGGACGATGTCTTCGTCTGGCTGTCCTCATGCTAACATGCGCTGCAGCTCCTCCCCCTCCCGGCGTCTCCGTCAACCGAAAGACGGCGGCTCCCTCCCGCGTTGCTGCCGCCCCCGTCGATCCCACGGCCAAGTTCGACTACGAATCCTTCTACGATGCCGAGCTCGAAAAGAAGCACAAGGACAAGTCGTACCGCTACTTCAACAACATCAACCGCCTCGCCAAGGAGTTCCCCCGCGCCCACATGGCCAACCGGGAGGATCGCGTCACCGTCTGGTGCGCCAACGACTACCTTGGCATGGGTCGCAACTCGCGCGTCCTGAACAAGATGCACGAGACGCTGGAGGAGTACGGCGCCGGCGCGGGCGGCACTCGCAACATTTCCGGCCACAATCGCCACGCCGTCGAGCTCGAGGCTTCGCTCGCCAAGTTGCACGCCCAGGAGGCTGCTCTGGTCTTCAGCTCGTGCTACGTTGCCAACGATGCCACTCTTGCCACGCTCGGCAGTAAGATGCCCGACTGCGTCATCCTGTCAGACAGCCTCAACCACGCCTCCATGATTCAGGGCATCCGCCATTCGGGAACCAAGAAGATCGTCTTCAAGCACAACGACGTTCAGGACCTCGAGGCCAAGCTGGCTTCGCTGCCGCTCCATGTTCCCAAGATCATCGCCTTCGAGTCCGTCTACAGCATGTGTGGCTCCATCGGCCCCATTGAGGAGATTTGCGACCTGGCTGAAAAGTACGGCGCCATCACCTTCCTCGACGAAGTTCACGCCGTCGGCATGTACGGCCCCCACGGAGCCGGTGTCGCCGAGCACTTGGACTGGCAGGCGCATATTGAGGGCAAGCCTCGAGGAACCATCATGGACCGCATCGACATCATCACTGGCACTCTGGGGAAGGCATACGGCTGCGTCGGTGGATACATTGCCGGCAGCTCCAAGCTCGTCGACATGATCCGATCTCTGGCGCCCGGCTTCATCTTCACCACGTCCCTGCCCCCTGCCACCATGGCGGGCGCAAAGGCGTCGATTGAGTATCAGATGGAGTACGACGGCGACCGACGGCTGCAGCAGCTCCACACGCGGGCGGTCAAGGAGGCCATGGCGGCGCGAGACATCCCCGTGATCCCCAACCCGTCGCACATCATCCCCATCCTGGTCGGAAATGCCGAGGTGGCCAAGGCTGCGTCGGACATGCTCCTCCAAGATTACCGAATCTACGTCCAGTCCATCAATTACCCCACCGTCCCTGTCGGCCAGGAACGCCTCCGCATCACCCCCACGCCCGGCCACACCAAGGAGTACCGCGACGAGCTGGTGCAGGCCATTGACGAGATCTGGACGCGCCTGGGCATCAAGCGCACGTCGGAGTGGGCGGCCGAGGGCGGCTTCATCGGCGTCGGCGAGGAGGGCAACGTACCCGAGTCTCTCTGGACCGACAAGCAGCTCAAGGTCGAGCAGGCGACGCAGCAGATTCTCGCCAGCGGCGGCGCCGCCAACAGCGTCACCGAGGCTTTGCTTGAGCAGGAGGTCAAGGAGGCGAGCCAAGTTGCCGCCTCCGCCTGAGACTGACGCATGGCGTTTAGTCTGCTGCGAATGGGACATCCGAGCAGCGCCCGCGTACCGTTCTATACAAACCATTTTGAGAGATAGTTTTGTCTGTCGTTGACAGCGCAGGAGAATAGAATATTTGGTCCATGCCGCTATAGCGGAATTTTGGATACAAGAACACAATGTCTGTCTTGAGTGATGAAATTGTAAATGATGGGTGATGAAATTGTAAATGGTGAGTGAGTGATATGAATGATGAATGAATAAATCCATGATAAATCTGAGATGAATGAATGAATGCCAGGTCAACATGTTAACAATTGTCAACCCATCAGCCCACGCCCGTTCTTGGCATGAAACGCGGGGAAACCTTTGGCCGGAGTCTCGTCGCTGATTGGCGAGTTCCGTGTCCGGCGGAGGAACGGAGCAATTTCTTCGCTCCGGCTCCGCTCCCGCCCAACGACATCCTGGTCGCCTCACGTCTCACAGCGTGTAAACGGGCTGCCTCGGGCCCCGTTGGCTGAGCACACCCTTCTTCCTCCTCCGCTGAGGGATGCTGTTTACTCATCTTCTCTCTCCTCTCTAGCTTTGCACCGTCTCTCCGTTCACCGCATTCGGGGTCCTGGACATGTCGAATCCCAGCAGCGTGCAGCAGAAGAACAAGGGTCCAAAGGCCTGCACTACGTGCGCCAAGGCGAAGGCGAGGTGTATCCCCGGGCCCGATGGGAGCCTCAAGTGCGACAGGTGAGCTTCTCCGTTTGAACGCCCGCTCCGTTTCTGAGGGGAGACCCCCGCGCGGAGCTCCGGGATGGAACAGCCCGGCTCTGCCGATGGAGGGGGAGGGGAGGGGAGGGGAGGGCAGGGGGGAATCGAGTCTTGTCGATGAGCGCCTACTGATTTGCTCGGCTAAAGGTGTTCTCGCCTGAACAAGCCGTGTCTCTCCCAGACTCCGGCTCCGCCTCGCGCGCGGAAGAGCCCCAAGCTGTCCAAGATTGCCGCCCTCGAGAAGCGGCTCGAGGAGCTGTCGTCTCACGTCCAAGACGGGTCGAGCCAGCCCGGCGAGGCCCCGGCGGCCAAGAAGAAGAAGCAGCAGCAGCCGGCCGACTGCTTCACCACTGACAAGTGGAACTTTGGGCACCTGTTCCCGATGAAGGCGGCGGCCGTGGCCGAGGGGGACAAGGACGTGACGCAGACGCCGTCGCCGCCGCACGAGAAGGCGCCCGAGCACCAGCCGTGGGACTCGTGGTGGCCGACGCCGCAGGAGGCGGCCATGCTGCTCGAGGCGTACCGGACCGTCCACTCGCCCCTGTTCCCGTTTGCCCTGGTGCCCGCGCACATGACGTCGCTGGAGCTCCGGCAGCACCACCCGTTCCTGTGGAAGGCCGTCATGATGGTGGGGTGCTTCCTGGACGGCGCCCGCCAGGTCAAGCTGGGCAGGGAGCTGCTGGGCGAGATTGGCCAGGCCGCCGTGGTGGACGGAGCGAGGAACCTGGACCTGTTGCATGGGCTGCAGATGCTCCTTGCCTGGTGGGTCGTTGGATGGGTTGGGGCAGTTGGGCTTGCTGTTTGTTTGCTGACATGCCTTTGCAGGTTTCACTATGCGCTCAAGGGCTCTCAGGTGACGAACCTGCTCTTCCTTGCGCGGGCCATGTGCGTCAACCTGGCCTTCAAGGACGACCCGTCGCTGCAGGGCGAAGAGCGGGAGCAGAACCTGGCCCACATGAGGGCGTACGCGGGTACATACTACTTGAACACCTTGTTAGTCTTTCGCTGTTCAAGGGTCGCCGTCAGCTAACGCGCGCAGGGTGTTTACCGCCAACAAGCGCCACGATGTCTTGATGAACACGGAGCTGCTCGAGACGTGCTGCAGGGTGCTCGAGTCGACGATGCAGTACCCGACGGACGAGTATCTGGTCAAGCTGGTTCGGATCCAGCACCTTGCCCAGTCCATCTCGTTGACCATGGCCGCCGACAACCTTGGCAAACAGGCCATGAAGCTGCCTCTGACCATGGTTGTGAGGTCCTTTCAGGATCAGTTGGATCTCTTTAGCAGTTCACTTTCGACCGAGCTGGCGCAGAATGGTGAGCACATTGGATTCGGGAGTTGATGACGGTGCTGACGCGAGTAGATGCGCTCAAAACCCACGTGCACATTGCCCAAGTGCTCCTCTACGAAGTGGCCATATCGGACCAACACATGGCCGAGCCGTACGTGCAGCCGACGGACCGGCTCCAGCTCCTCTGGGGGTGCGTCCGGTCCCTGCGGTCCTTTTACGACACGCGGTTCGCGCACCGCGAGCTCGACCGGCCGCGGTTCCTGTGCCTCAGCGCGTCCGACTTTGCCTTTGCGCTCATCACGGGGGTGAAGCTGCTGACGCTGCAGGTGCCGGGGTGGAACCTGGGGCAGATCCAGGCCGAGCTCAACATGATGGAGGTCATGGACAGCCAGATCCGCGACCTGGTGGTGATTATTGCGCGGCGCAAGACGGGCCTGTTCCCCGACGCGGCGCCGGGCGGGAAGCCGCCGCCCGAGGACCCGTTTGAGCGGCTGCTGCGGCAGCTGAGGATGCTGCGGGACATGGTGAGGCAGGAGATGGAGCGCATGGCGGCCGGGGCGGCGACGATGCAGGGCGTCGACTTTGGCCAGGACCTGTTGATTGGGGATTTTGATAGTGAGCTGTGGCAGAATATGGGGTCGGTCGACGTGTGGAACGTGGTGGGCGACCCGGGCGTGTTGGATGCGGGAATGCAGTAGGGAGAGCATGGGTTGGCGTTGAGGGATTTGTTTTTATATAGTTGGATACCACGGCGAGAAACACGGTAAAGGCATGTGCTGATAATGCATGAGATGCAACTGTCTACTGGTGCTCACAGCCCCTGAGATTCACCCGTCCCCTCCACATCAACCTCGACGGCCTGCACCTTGGCCAGGCTCAACCACCGGAAATCCCCCTCGGCGCTCGCCCTCCGGATCCCGTACAGCTCGTCCAGGAAGACGGGCACAAAGGTGCCCGGCCCGCGCACCTCGGCCCTCGCCGCGGCCAGCTCGGCCGCCAGCCCAAACACCACCGTGGCCGCCACGGCTGCCGTCAACACATCGTCCCCTCCCTTTTGAGCCGCCACAAAGGCGCTCACCACGGTGCCCAGCGTGCACCCCGTGCCCGTCACGGCGGCCAGCAGCGCGTGCCCGTTGTCGACGCGAAAGGTCCGCCGGCCGTCGCTCAGCAGGTCCGTCGCGCCCGTGAGGAGGATGACGGTGGAGAGGCGGCGCGCGAGCGTCGTGACGAGCGCGGCCTTGGCGGCGAGGGACAGCGACGACGTCGAGTCGACGCCGCGCTGGAGTATCGACGCGCCCGCCACGGTTTGGATCTCCCCCTCGTTGCCCTTGATGACGGCGAAGCGTCCCGCGGCGAGCAGGGCCCTCGTGGCGTCGCGGCGGACCGCGGTGGCGCCGGCGCCGACGGGATCGAGGACGACGGGGCGGTCCGCGGCGTTGTAGGCTTGCAGGGCTTGGATGTAGTTCGCGAGGCCGTCGGGCGTGACGGTGCCCATGTTGACGACGAGGGCGCCGCCGAGCTTGGCCAGGTCGGCGGCCTCCTCGGCGTAGTTTGCCATGATGGGGCTCGCGCCGACGGCGAGGGCGACGTTTGCGGCAAAGTTTTGGACCACCAGGTTCGTCATGTTATGCGTCAGGGGCGTCCCCTCGGCCACGGCCCGGACGAGGCTCGGGATCCCGGCCACGACGACG
Organism: Thelonectria rubi; assembly: GCA_013420875.1. Lineage (NCBI taxonomy): Eukaryota > Fungi > Ascomycota > Sordariomycetes > Hypocreales > Nectriaceae > Thelonectria > Thelonectria rubi. The sequence goes on from WMHX01000053.1 coordinate 820,375, forward strand.
CGCGCGGCGATTTCGCGGGCGGCCGCCGCGGGAGACGGGGCCGACACGAGGGCGCTCACCACGGCGACGCCGTCGACACACTTGGCCGGGCCGCGGGCGGCGGCCAGCACCGAGGACACGTTGGAGGCGTTGATGCCGCCGATGCACACGGTCGGCACGGCGGCGTGGCCGGCGGACGCGAGGGACGCGAGGATGCGGGCGAGGCCGTCGGGGCCGATGATGGATTTTGTGTCTTTTTTGCTGGGGGGAGATAGTTGAGTGAGCGAGGAAGGGAAGAGGGTGACAGTGAGCACTCACGTGGCCGTGGCAAAGACGGTTCCGATGCCGAGATAGTCGGCGCCGGCCTCGCACGCCCGGAGGGCTTCGGCCTCGGAGCTGGCCGTCACGCCGATGATCTTGTCGGGGCCGAGCAGGGCTCTTGCCTCAGCAAAGGCTACAATACACCATCACATCAGCCATGACTCTTCAGCAGAGGCACTTCACCAGAGGCACAAGGCACTTACCCATGTCATCCTGCCCGATATGCACGCCCTCGCAGCCCACCTCGACGGCAACCTCGACACGATCGTTAATCAGCAACGGCACGCCGTACCGCCTCGTCACGACGTGCAGGCGGCGGGCGACGTCGACGGCCGTCTGGTGGTCGGCGTGCTTGTCGCGGTACTGCACCACGGTGACGCCGCCGGCGAGGGCCGCGTCGACGACGGCCACGAGGTCGCGGGAGCCGAGAATGGCCGGCGTCGAGTCGGTGACGAGGTAGAGGGAGTAGTTGACCATTTTGTATTATATGTGAAGTGAGGTGGTGAGGCAGTTGTGGAGTCCACAAGAATCCAAGGTGAGCGAGCGGTGGGGATGAGTCAATTGTCACTGACGCCATTCCAACCTCGCACAGTAGTCTACCTCACAATAACTTCATTTTCTCTATCCCATGCCTATTCCATGTCTATCAAGGTGCAACGCTCACAGTACACAGCAATGAAACCAACCTAGTCGTACATTCTCCCATCCCAAAAACCTAGAACCGAGATATGTCCCGTCCAAATATCCACGTCGCCAGCCAATACACCGGAATCAGCATCTTGTTCCGGATGCTCATGCTCTTGGTCAGGTACGCCGTCCGCCACAGAATCCACGCCGCCCGCCCCTTGAGCTCGTCCCCCTGCGACTGGTGAATCGCCCTCCACCCGCCAATGTAGGCCATGGTCCCCCAGTTGCGGAACTTGAAGCCCGCCGTCGTCGTCGCCTCGTCCGACGTGCCGCTGTTGAACCGCTTGCCCAGGTACCCGGCCTGCTGGCTGGCCACCTGCGCCGTCGCCGGCAGCGACTGGTCGCGTACCACGGCGCAGTCGCCAATGGCGTACACGTCGGGCAGCGTCGTCGTCTCGCCCCCTTCGCCCTGCACCTGCACCCGGAGGTGAGCGTCCGTGACGATGCCGCCCGACTTGGGGTCCTTGGCAATCCTGCCCACACCCTCAATCTCCTGTCCCACCAGCTCTCCCACGAGCGGGTTTTGCATCAGCCCCGTGCTCCAGACCACCACGCCGGCCCCGACCTCCTCGGGCTCCTCCTTGACCGACAGCATCAGCACGTCGCCCTCGCGCCGGATGCGCTGCAGGTGGTGCTCCGTCTTGACGCGGATGCCCTTGCGCGAGAAGGCGTCCATGGCGTAGCTGGCCAGGTTCTGGTCGAACATGGGCAGCACCTTGGGCGCAATGTCGTAGATGGTAATGGCCACGTGCCGCTGCTGCTCCGGGTACATGTGCTTGAGGTCCTCGTGGATCAGGTCGTGCAGCTCCGCCGCGAACTCGATGCCCGTGGGGCCGCCGCCCACCACGGCAAAGTGCAGCAGCTTCTTGCGGTCGGCGTCGCTGGTCGTCGGGAGCGACGCCTTTTCAAACGCCCGCAGCACCTTGAGCCGCACCGCGCGGGCGTCGCCAATGTCGCGCAGGAAGTTTGCGTGCTCCTTGACACCCTCGACGCCAAACGTCTGGCTGTAGCAGCCCACGGCCACGACGAGCTTGTCGTACGGCACCTCGAACTCGCCGCCCGTCGTGGGCTCGCTGCCGGTGCGGGCCACGTCATCGCGCGTGCTGGCCTCGACGCGCACCACCTTGCGCCCGAAATCGATGCTCGACGCCCACGCCTGGTGGAACTCGTCGAGGCCGAGCCGCCGGACCGGCTCGATGACGGCGCGGAACTCGAGCGTGCCCACGGCCGACGAGGCCAGCAGCGGCGTGAAGACGAAGTGGGAGCGGGGGGAGACGAGGACGCGCTCGGTTTTGGACTTGGAGAGGGTGCGGGCGAGGGCGTAGCCGGCCCATCCGGAGCCGAGGATGACGATGCGTTGTTTGGCTGAGTGTGTAAGTGAAGGGTTTTTGAGGGAGAGGGTAGGAACATCACGATGCCGACGTTGACGGTAGTCACATGATGCGACGGACGGGAAAGAACCCTGTACGCACCTTCTGTACTGGAAAATCTCGATTGAGAGCGGTTTCGGAGTCGGACCAGAGACGTTCTTGGGCAGTCGCGACTCATCACCACCTGCAACTGCCCCAAGGCGCCATGACGAGCAAGCGAAGCCATGATAGATAGTAGTAGTAGCCAATGGATGGCAAAAAGAACAAGAGGAGATCCAATTGCTCGCGAATGCAAAAAACCAAGACGACTCCAAGCTAGAAAAACCCAATTGACCAGAAAACTAAAAGAATTTGTCACGTCCCTCGCTTGAGCCTTCTCCTTCCCTTGCCCTTGATGTCATCGGCACCCTGCCTTTTATAGTTCGTCCCCAATTATCGAGGCTCCGTCCATTCGGTTCCACTGCCGGTGACATCCACACGTCAGACTTTGCTGGACTTTGCTTGTGACTCTTCACTCACAATACCTACTACTTCTTACATGCACGATAATTCGTCGGAGCCTTATCAAAATGCCCCTTCGCTTGCGCGGGATCCTCCGGACGCCCGTTCCTCTCACCGTCGCCGGTGGCCCGAACTAGCCTCACCTCCGAACCCACATGCTTTTGCAATCAGATGCCGTCAATTCACATCCATCTCTGGACTATCTTCCTGTCCTCTAACAATCCCTTGCGTCATCTCCTCTGCATCTCGCTTGCATCGCTGGCTTATATCATCCCTTGGTCCGTCTCCTACTGCAGCATCGCGTCCAGGCTCTCGCCCAGCACGCCTTCAATCTTGACGATCCATCTATGCGTCTCCCGCTCCACCACTTCGTCGTCGTCCTCCTGCAACTCGCTGATCCGAGGCAGCATCTCGTGCAGCATCGCCAGCCACTCCTCGCCGAGCCGGTCCGTCAGCGCCTGCTCGCACTGCACCGCCCCCAGTCGCACGCTCGCCTGCTCCGACCTCAGGTGCTTCAGCAGCCCCGAGTTGAGCTCCTTCTGGTGCGCCTGCGAATCTGCCGCCGCCGCTAGCTCGACCGTCGCCGGGATCAAGTCCGTCGTCACATCCACAGCCCCGGCATGTGAGAACTGCTCCATCATCGCCGGCCCAACGGCTCCAAAGTGAGCCGGCGCCTGCCAGAAGTCGTCTTGGTCGTGCTCGAAGCACTGCGATAGAGTTTGGAGAACCCGACTCCACAGCGCCCTTTCCGAGGCATCCCCGAGATCGACTTGCTTGAGTATCTTGACGGCATCGTCCACGAGGTACGTCGCGTAGTTGGTGACAATCGACTTGAGGCCGCCAAAGAAGGCCTTCAGGAACCCGTACACGGCGTACTGTCGGAGAGTCCGCCCGGCCCGGTCGCCTTTGCCCAGTCCGCTTCCCGACCACTCGACCAGCTGCACAAACACTGGTCTAAACGCCGCGTCGTTGAGCTTGTAAATCATCTTGAGCGCCTTTTCGTTCAAGCTCTCCTCGATCTCGTCCAGCTTCTCCAACGCCTCGTCGCTCACTTCGCCCTTGGCGTGTTCCTCGCGTCGGAGGTCAAACACCTTCTTCAGGATGCCCGACAGCAGAGTTGCGTTCTTCGACACGCTGGACTTGGGGTGCTTGTCAATGGCCAGACCCAGCACGTTCAAATACTCCTCAACAGCCTGTAACAGTTAGTACCAAATCATCATCACCAGGGGCATGACTTACCGAGAAGCCTGAATTCTTAGCCTTTTCCCAGTTGCGGTCGAGAGCCGAGAAAATCTCCTTAGCTTCGAGCTGCTTAGCCAAGAAGTGAAGGCAATCAACCCGGCTCTGCAGCGTCTCCTCATCCAACTCGAGCTCGGATGACTTGTTGGACACTTCCAGGATGCGGTCCAGATAGGTAGAGAGCATGTATGGGAGGTGCTGTGCGAGGGCGCTGATGAAGCCATACGTGGCCACGTGCAACTCCTCGTCCACTTCATCTCCTTCGATGCTATCGTTGAGGTACGAGACGGCTTGAGGAATCGCACTGGGCAATACAGGCACCATGGCGTCCTGGAGCACATCCACCAGCGAAGTCAGGCACAGAAGGGCCATGACCCGGAGACGCTGTTCTGCCTGTCCTAGGCAGTGCTCGCCGGCAATGGTAACAGCCGCCGCCACCACCGCCTCGATGTCCTTCTTGCCGTACTTCTCGGCAATCTTGTCAACACACGTAACCGCAGTGTGCTTGTAGCGAATGTCGCTGGACTCTCGAATGCCGGCAGTGAGCTGGGGTAGGAATGCCAACAGAACCGTTCTCGACGCGGGATCCGTGTTGCTTTCTTGCTCGACGCGCACCTCCAACGCACGCAGAACCTTTTGTCGGAGACCCATGTCGGGCCTGTCCAGGAGGTTCTCGACAGCCTTGATGAACTCGCCAATGGATAGCAGGTTGAGCAGGTTCTGTAGCGACTGGCCGCACTTGCTGTGGAGGTTCTTGGTTTCCTTGACAGTATCGGCCAGCACCAGGATGTTCTCCAGGAGGGTCGCGTAGAGCTCACGAACTCTGGAGGCTTGCATGTCGTCGTGCTCCATGGCTTTGCTGATTTGCGCCCTCAGCCTCTTGCTGGCCAGGAAGACGGGGAAGGCCGAGAGCTGACGCAGAGCCGTCTCCTGAATACCCTTGTCGTTCTTGTCATCGCCGAGCCCGAGCAGGATGAAGGAAATGCCAGGCTTGGCTTTGAAAAGATCGGCCATGAGATCAAGCAGCTTGACCAGAGTATCCAGCTGCGCCTCGATGCTGAAGTTGTTGAGCAACTCGACAACAAACTGCAACAGGGCGTCACTCGGGCCGTAGCGGTGAACCAGCATGCTGATGAGGCCGTGGAGGAACTCCTCAGGTCCGAGAGTCTCCACGAGGGCAACAAAGAGGCCCTGTCTGCGGTGAGGGGGAACATGCTCGTAGGCGGTGGTGAAGCTGACCAGAATATCCGACGCTGCGGCCACGGGGCTCTTCTGACCCTGGCGCAACGAGTCGATCAAGGGAGGAATGACTTGCTTGATGGTCTGCGAGACGACGTGCGCCGAGTAGTCGTCGCTTTGGCGGAGCACAGAGGCGCCCATGAAGGTGAAGATGGGCATCACGCTGTGCAGTACCAGGCTGGGCGCCGTCGTCGCGAGGCTTGCAATCAAAAGGAGGGCGGCGTTCTGGACGACAGGGCTGGACGACTTCTGAATGCAGTTGACGAGCAAGTCTCCGTAGCCCCCGGAGCTGTCGATCCGAAGCTTCTTGTTAGACTTGTACGCGGGCATCATGGCGAGAAGGCTTCGTAGAATCAGGTTCTGCAGGTAGCCCAGCTCAGACCCAACCACTGTTCTAAAGTGTTGAAGCTCTGCCAGGGCCGTAAAGAGACCGTCCATGAGCTCGGGGTGCTCGAGGGGCTCCGAGCTCTCCACCAGCTGCAGCACAAACGTGACCTTTCGCAGTGCCTGGCTGAGTTCGGGCGTAACCTGCGTAATCAGGCCCCGGCTGGCCTCGGATGAGCTGGTGCGCCGTCTCTTGTTTGGCGGAGGCTCGGTGATCATCTTGGTCCCGGTTTGGATCGAGTCGAGGAAGAAGGCCAGGATATCCGTGGTCAACCGAACGTTCCTCAGCAGGTCGGCGGCTTCGGCGGGGACGATCGAGGCGGAATCGTCCGAGCTGGACTCTTGGGAGATTTCCAGAAGTTTCTCGGCCGCCAGGAACCTGACTTCAGCCTTCATGGGGGACCACATCTTTCGAAGACGGGCGAAGACGGCTCGAATGAGGTCGGACTTTTCCCGCTGTCTGGCGTCTTGGAGGAACGTCAAGAAGAACTCCAGCCCAGCAGTGTCGTTTGGAACGACGACATCGACAAACCGCGCGTCCATTTCTGCCTTGTCCAGACGCTCAGCGCTACAATGTTTGGCAGCCGCTCCCTCGCCGAGGTTAGCCCACCACTGCAGAACAGGGAGCAGCAGCTGCGTCCTGGTTGTAGTGTGTACTCCTCGAACCTCGTTCACAGACATCAGAAGTCGACTCTTGACCAGCATCAGAGGGGTGTTAACGATGTGGGAGGCAATGAATGTTAGGAGGGAAAGTCGTCCCGCCTGAGATAGATGATCCTTCTTGTCCAAGGCAGGATCCGGTTTTGAGTGATACTTGCCCTGCTCAATGGACGTCTTGAGGACGGCGGATATGTGCTCGGGATCAAGCACACACTCTTCCACGGTTGGGAGAAGCTGCAAATGCAGGAACTTGGCAACAACATCGGGAGTGAGGGTAGCCAAATCCTTGACCTGGCCATACAATCCCTCTCCCCAGGTCGAGGCTTTTGTTTGAACAGGGGGGTTGTAAAGATTTGACAAGACGGTGAGTAGGTCTGCGGCGGACTGTCGGACTCGCTTCGAGGGATCGCTCAGGGCCGTAATGCAGTATGGGAGCAGAGACTGGAGGTCGGTCTGGGCAGCATCGCTCGTCTTCAGCCTCTTCTTGACCATATCCAAGGCTGCAACGCGGGCCAGAGCTGGGTAGGGACCGCACCAGATGCGAATGAAGAAGCTGAAATATGTGCAGTTCTTGAAAGCCGCCTGTCGGTGGAGTTTAGGGCTGTCTTCAAGTTTAGCGAGCAGATCGGTATCCTGTGACTTCTCTGAGACGATGGAAAAGAAGATGTGGCTGAACTCGTCAAAGATTTCTGTAGGTTGAGGCAACAGACAGGGCGACAAATTCTCGGACCCAACAGATACCTCGTCCAGGAGAAGCCCGATATCCTGAGTCGGTTTCGTGGTTTCCGCGGCTGTGTCGTCCTTCGAGGCGTCTGGCAACTTCCGGGAACGGAACGAAAGATCCAGCTTCATCTCCAATTCTTCAATGTCAAACTTGACCTCTTCGATGGCAGACTGAATAATGTCGCCCGACTTTCCAGTGTTCTGCGAGAGCGCAATGAGGGCGGATCCGAGCTCTCTTCGAAGCGCACCATCTTCGTCATTGTTGTCGTTCAGTCGATGTGCGGTCAGAATCAGCGACTTGAAGATGACTGAGATCTGCTTCTCCTTCAGAATCGTGCTGCTGAGGATGGCCAAGATAGTTGCAAGACCGCGCGAGTCAGCCTTTTTGGCGAGTCGTTCGATCAGAGCCAGGCAGAGGCCATTCGCGAGCTTGTCCACTCGGCGTTCCTGGCCAATCTCGACGAGAAGGTTACCAATGTCCGAGACCTTGATCAGGGCCTTGGTGGTCTTGCTGCTCATCTGCTTGGCGGATCGGTATTGAGCGAGGATAGCCAGGCAGACAAGTCCTGGCCTGACCGTGTCGTTGGTCCAGCCGTAAACAGTCTGATCCATGAAGGCGGTGACGGCCACGTCTTCCAGATTACCCTTTGCCACAAACACTGCTATTGCCATGTACGAGGCGATCTGGATGCTGGGCACCTTCTTCATGACCAAGGACTCGGCGAAGATGGGCCCAAGCCGGTGCAGCAACGCCTGGTCGTTTTCGCTCTGCACGGCGGCTCTGCCCGACCTGGTCCTGTCCAAGATGCCACTGACGGCCTCGGTCATGATACCAGCCCAGAACGAAACCAGCCCCGGGTAGTTGAACTGCATCCGGCAAGATTCCAGAGTGTACTCGGAAACGAGCGTGAGGAACTCGGGGTGGTGGATAGCCTGGTGAACCAGGACTGATCGAGGTGGAGAGGTGGCTGATCGGATGTAGGGATCGAGAAATCGAAAATGGTGGGGGATCTTGGATGGGAGAATAGAAAGAAGGGTTGCGAATGCCGGGATGGAGTGATATGGGAGGAAAGCGAGGAGGAGAGCGCTCGGGGTTTCCTCGTGAATTCTGCCGCGTGTTAGCTCATGGCAATCGAAGACATCAACATGTCGCATACCGGAATCGACGTATCAGCCACTCGATAGCCTTGATGGCGGGCATCAGCCTGAGCCGACTGCCCGCCAGGCGGAGAAAGGCCTCGACGCGACGGTCCAGTTCCTGGTTCTCGGCCGCGGTGAGCTGGGTCCGGTCCTCGCTCTGGCTTTCCTCGCTGAAGATGGTGGTCTGGAATTGCGCAAATCGAGGGTCGAGCTGGCACAGCTCCTCGAAGCCGGGGTAGCAGGTGGTGTAGAGAGTCTGGTAGCTCTGGGTCGCGGCGACTCGGGGCTCCCAGATCAGGGACTTGGAGTGAGCAGCCCGTTGCGCCTTGACGTTGAGGGTGGACTTGGAGTGGGCGGCCACCTTTGCCAATTGGGCAGCGAGAGAGGTCGCCATGATGACGACGTCGGCGCGGCGACTCGGGCTGCTGGCGGTTGTTGGCGGATGGTGTCGAGGCAGCTTCGCTCTCGTGCCTGAAGTTTGCTGCGCCGAAATTTTTTGGCACGGAAAAGATGGAGGACTGGGAAATTTGTTATCGATAAGGATGTCCAGCCAGGTGAGGCTAGTGCATCAACCCCACCAGGAAATGTGCACGGTCGAGCAGCATTATGCACGGCTCTAACCCGTTTTAGTTTTGAGCTGAACACGCTTTGGTGTTTGATGGCCGAAGATGATTTAGGGCGGTGCAAATCATTCTCGATCGTGTAAACCCATCGGAACAACTCGACATTAGCATTGAAGATGGACAATAAAATTGAAGGAACTCGATTCAAACCAACCAGGTCTTATTCTGCTTCTCCTCCCACGTCCATTGCGCGAACCGGTCCACTTCGGCCATTGGCTCAGACCCCCGCATCGAATCGGTGGGACTTCTCGAAGCCGGCCCAGGATGCAGCAACTTGTCCGGTCTTCATCCCGTCCAGCAAATAAGAGTTGACGAGGCGGCACGGCTCTAGACGGCGCTGTTATCTCTCACCTCGCAGCCTCCCCTCCTACATATTTCCCGCAACCGCCGACTCCCTGCCCCAACCCCGCAACCTCTTCAACTCCAACATGGCGGTAAGGTGCCCGCTTCTCAACTTGACCTGTACAAATCTGACAACATTTTCCAGTCCACCTACCCTCAAATCGTTCTCTTTGGAGACTCGCTCTTCCAGCATGCCGTTGAGACCTTTGGTGACTTCTCGCTGCAAGGCGCTCTCCAACACCGTACGTGAACCGCCAGCTGCCTCATGAGTTCTGGTTCCTAATCTTTCTAGACTTCTGGCGTCGTCTCGACGTGGTGAACCGCGGTCTCTCGGGATGGAACTCTGCTCACGCTGTTCAACACGTCCCTCACATCTTTCCTGAGCGTAACGGTGATGCTGGCCCAAAGATGGACTATCTTGTGAGTGCCAGCTCCTGACCGCTTTCTTCTCGACTGACAGAGAAGGTGATCCTCTTTGGAGCAAACGACGCTGTGTTGGATCTCCCAACTACTTCTCAGCATGTGCCAATCGAGCAGTACAAGGAGAACTTGACCAGGATCGTCACGCACCCTCGTATCACGGCACACAAGCCAAAGATCCTCCTCGTCGCCCCGCCCCCTCTGGACGAGATCAAGGTCAAGGTGCTCAACATGGCTGCGGGACACTCCCAGGCCGTCCGGACATCGGCAAACAGCGCGGCGTACTCCGAGGTGGCGCGTCAAGTGGCCCGAGAGAACCCCGGCGTCATCTCCATCGATCTTCAAAAGGCCATCATGGATAAAGCCATCGAGCTGAGCCCGGGAGACTACCAGGTTGGCGGTCCCGTGCTCGGTAGCCCCGAGAACGGAAAATCGGGTGCTCTCGACGAGTTGCTCCCGGATGGACTGCACATGGCGGGCTCGGCGTACAAGGTTTTCTTCGACCTTCTCGTCGAGCACATCGGGGAAGAGTGGAAAACGCTGGCGGCCGACGACCGTGCAGGATATGTGCTTCCCGACTGGAGGGAGCTGACTGGGGAGAAGTAGAGCGGATTCTACCTTTGGTGATGGATAGAATAGAGCCTAGACGAGAATACACCATTGAGAGGGCAGTACTGCCGTATTCCGCGGGTTTTCTTTGTCTCGTCAGCCCCCAGGCGAACGTCAGAGTGGGCCCAAAGTGAAGTTCCCGAGAGTTCGAACGTCGACCAGTTCGAGGCACCGGTCGCATAATGCACACACTCGGCGTCGGCATTGATGGCATTGTGCGTGGTGGGGCAATCGGTGGTGAAAGGTGACAACAGGGACAAGATGGCAAATGCAGAGGAGCAGCCAATGATGGTTTCCACGGGGATAGATCGAATCTGCAGTGGTACGTCGTTATCTTCATTGAGAGGGATGTGGTTGTGGGGTAGAAAATGCAACAACGTGAGGAAGCACGAATACTCCAGCACGCCTCTCCATGTGCCGATAGAGAAGGGATTCAACACGCCCGGGCTCTGAGTTCTCTTGGGTGACTTTCAAGCATGAACGATGCACGGCGTGCGTGTACCTACTTTCCTTATTGCCTGCAGATGCAGCATGGTGTCTCGGATGGTTTCATGACTCCTCCCCACCATGACCACTGTCCCTGCGTGCTTTAGCGGGTGAAGTTAGTGAACAACACGCCACAGGCGCTAGAGTAACCGCCACGTTAGTGCCAAAGCCCCATCTCGAGTGGTCGACTCGAGAGGTGTGCCACTGGTGTGGGAAGGAGCATCCACCATCCACATCCATCCCTCCATTGTCCATGATCCGTCCCAACTGGAACCCAACTTCCACGTCCCATCCAACTTCATATTCCTTCTTCATCCTCTTCGCCGCGCCCACCCGTCTTACTGCTGCCATCTACTCCCCGGGAAGCCACTTCCGCCAGCCATTCCGCCAGCCGCCTCGTCAGCCTTCCGCCAACCATTCCGGCTCTCTTCCTCCACCCCCTTGACCTGCTGCGCTCCTGCACGCCTGCACCCTCGATCCCGCCATCTGTCCCTCCCAGACTCGAATTCACCTGCGTCAACGCCCCCTTCTTCAACTGAGGACTTCCTGCGAACACCCGCCGACTTCTATCTTGCAAACTCCTCCACCGACCCCGACCATACACTCCCGCCTCACCTCGTTCAGACGAGTCCTTCAAGAACCCTGTCCTGTCGCATCTCTACGCAGCAGCATTACAACCACATTGGGCCCAAATCCACGATTTCGGAGTCGCTTTAATCACCTTCAATCCCGCCTCTGCCAAACGCCCAACTGTCAACTCGCCCAACCCATTGCCTGATTGCTTCGTTCTCCGGGAGCTCTCCTCTTCACGGCCTGGCGGTTCGTCTTAGATCGCCCTTGTCTTACGGGACTTCTTGGCCTTGCCAGGCCATGTGGTGGGGGAGGCGGACCTCGTGAACTGTTCTTAGGGATCGAGGTCGCAAGATTCAACACCCCCCGTTGGGCATACCAAGCTTGCACAATCCATGTTTCATGGGGCCTTGTAATCACGACGCTCGCTCTCCTTCTCCGACAACCACTCTGCTCTCGCCGCTCTCTGAATTTCGCCTTCTCCTAATTCGAGCTATCCCACTCGCCACCTTCATTCCTTTCCTTCCATTGTTTCCAGAGTTGTACGTTTGAGTTTCTGTCTGTTTACCTGTCCGGGGATGGATCCGCGATTCTCTGCCAGTCGCGAGGATCTGTACAACCTACAGATGGAAGTGAAACAAGTCCAGTACATGCAGAATAATCATGCGGAACGTCTCTTGAGACTAGAAAAGCGACAGGCCGACGAGGCCTCCATCAAGTCTGTTTGGAATTCCCCCTTTCCCGGCGTGCTCAGTGGCACCCCTCAGACAGGTATGTCGCCCTCTCATCCTTCAGCCTTGGACGTCCTAACGATTTAGCAGGTCCGGTCCAAATGCCACACGCCGAAGTGTTTGACGATTTGGACGAGCAAGGCGAGCAGCTTCTGGGTTCTCTCCATCTGGGTCCCACCGAGGAGGAACCAGTCAGACGGGGTGCGGCTTCTCGAGCCAATAGCGTTCGCTTTGATGAGAGCGCCTTGCACGGTTCCAACTGGGCCGGTCAAAGTAGCCGCCATTCTGGCGAGTTTGGTCCTGTCCGGCCCGGGAGTGGTCTCATGATGGAGCGCTCCCTCTCACACAAATCCGACGGACGACACAGCTCCGCGGGGCATTCGGTTCATTCGGCGCATTCTCACCACTCGGTTCAATCCGGTCGGGCAAGCAGCCTGGGTCTCGATAACAACTTTGGTGTTGGGGATGATGACGATTCTTCGTTCGAAATCCCAGAACCCCCGCCTTCATTCTACGTGCTGGGCACGGTTCCGTCCATCGTTCGATGCTGGCTGACGACCAATTTTGCCCATTCAACTCTGCTCTACGCCGATGTCTGCTCGGGTTCCCAAAAGTCCACGGTAGACTATTTGTTGCTCAAGGAACTCGATCTGCTAGACGAAGTCCAACGCGAGGCGGATGGAGTGTTTCGAGTCGGGTTGCACGTCTACTTTGCCGAAGCCGTCGTCACCCATCACGGGAATCGGTCCAGTGGCCCCAGAGAGCCAGTGCCCTCCATTACAGTCGAGTTCGAGGTCTCGGGCGCTGAGCGGGATTCTCAAGCCACCGACGACAAATCTATCCGCGTTTTCCTGGGAAGCGATGCCTTGAGGGCACATTCCGCGGACATTCTCTTTTCTCAAAACACAATGACGCTCTACGGCAACGAGGATCGCGATCGACTACAAGTGCCATTCGTGCGTCCCGAAGACGATGCCGTCTTTCGAAATCTTTGCACCACCAACTTCGTGCCAGAGAAGCACAAGCTCAATGCCACTGCAACGCCATTCGTTCTCGGCAATGCTCAAGTGCCAACGGGGGCAACTTCTCCCGGATCCAACGCACAAGGCGACGACTCCCAAGGCGATGTATCCCCAATGGCATCTCAAGCGGTTCCGAGCAAGGGTCCCAAAGCCAGCGGTAACGTGCCCGATGCTGCCATGGATATCGACCGGGCCACTGAAGGCGTCAACGGCGCACACCTTGGCGACAAGGAAGGTCCCGTCGGATCCTCCACCGAGCCTCGTCGGGAGTCTGCCATACGCATCTGGGGATCGTGGCGTCATGGTGCAAGCAACGGGAACGACAGCGCTGGGGAGGGCGGACTTTTGAGCGGGTATCAGCCCCCAAGCCGGGGCAATCGCACCATGAAGGTCTTGAGGGCGCAGAAGCCAGGATCGGTGTCGACCAAGACCAGCGCTTCATACGAGCCCACCTCATCGGTCAGGGCATCTACGGACGGTCGACGTAAGAGCCAACCCAACCTTGGGGAGAACGGCAACAGCTTGGGCAATCGATGGGACGTGAAGAGAGTAGCGAGCATCGGCGGAGAAGGCAAGGCGCAGGCGCAACCGCGGCCTCTGTCCAACTCGAACCGCGACACGAAGAACACGAATGCGCTTCCACGAGCAGCCAACCCAGTCGGGGTTGGGTCGGCCTTTTCCTGGATGACGCCAGCTTCAAAGTCGAAGGGAGCTCCAGCTCCGATGGGCATGGAGTAGGCCGTTGTCGGAGTGTGCGTGATGGGTTAATTGATGCCGCTCTCCTTCCTAGATTCTTTGCGCATCGTTGGCGATGCATGACTTCAAGTAGAAATAGTAGAGGAGGAAATTCACGTTGCAATCGGTCGGGCCAATGGGGTAGGGGTTAATGACTGTTTGTAGTCGGCCGCGACTCGGCGCAGAGAAAATGACCAAAACAATGGAATCAGATTCGTGAAAATGGCGTCTAACGTGGTATTGTGCCTCGATATAGTGGTGTGAATGGACAGTTGCTCTCTTGCCTCTTTTCTTTTTTTCCCTCGGTCCTAGATCTTGGGACCGGGCGGCAGGGCCTCCCACACCTTCTTGGTCTCGGCCATGGAGGCCTTGACGACGCCAATGAGGCCCTTGAAGGCCGGGTGCTGGGCGTCGCCGACGCACTCGTACATCCAGCTCTCGCTCGAGGTGACGACGATGCCGGGCTCGGCGCGCAGGCGGGCGAGGGCGACGGCCACCTCGCCGGGGTTGCACGACGAGACGCCGTCGGCCATGACGTAGACGCGGTGGCCGGCGTCGCGCAGGTCGAGCGCCGTCTGGGTGATGCAGATGTGCGACTCGATGCCGACGAGGGCGACGCACGAGGGAGACGCGAGCTGGGCGGCGACGGCGGGGATGGACATGGAGAAGCGCGTCTTGTCGTGCGGCGGCGCGGGGAGGAGGTCGGCGATTGCGGGGACGGTCGGGCCGAGCTTGGCGGACGTCTGGGTCGTGGTGATTACGGGGACGGAGAAGACTTTGGAGAAGTGGAGGAGCTTCTGGGTGGTGAGGACGCTGGGGGGGGTGGTGTGTGGTGTTAGTCTCGTGTTGTTTGGCAGTGGGTTGTGTTGGTGATGCTTTTTTTGGTGTTGAGCAAACGTGGGAGCGGGGTAGAGCGAAAACAAGGCGCAAACGGGGGGGTAACGGTTACATCTTATCGAATTCGTAAATGGCGTTACGGAACTTGTCCTGAATGTCGCAGACACTGTTGGATCGCGGGCCGGCGGTTAGATTTTCTTCGCGATTCGTCACGCGGGGGACTCGACGACGTACAGAATGGCTGGGTTCTCTAGTCGGACCATGAGCTGCTATGCGACAACGGGAGGAAACGGGAGGGACTCACTGAACCGCAGCTCGGTCGCGGCGGGAGCAGACATGGCGCGCTGTTGGCGACTGGGCGCGGCGAGGGGAGAGAGGGCCGTCGTGGAGGTGGTGGTGATGGAGGTGGTGGTGGTGGTGGCGGCGATGGTGGTGGCGATGGTCGGGCGGCGCGTCGACAAGGCCCGGAGGTGATGTCGCGGGAATTGGGCGCGTCGGGGGGAGAGACCGAGGGCGTGGAATGCAGAGGACGAGACTCGCATCGCCGGGGAGGGGACAATGGTGTATTGGAGCTGCCGGCAACGTACTAGAGAGGATGAAGAAGGACGAAAGAAGGCTGGTGAAATAGCTCGGCCCAAGCTCCCGGCGGCGGGGCAGCGGATGCGGCACCGGAAGGCTGCGGGTGCGGATGCGGATGCGGCACGGGCAAGGCCGGGAATCGGCATAGACGTCTACTATGCTGCTATGCAAATCGCATAAGCTGTATGCCTTCTCCTCTCTGGCATGCAATTGCAGCCATCGGCCCTGCCACGGCTGATCCCCATCCCCCCCATCCGGGCCGGAACTCCACAGGTAGCCAGAGCATCCGCTCCGTTCCCTTGAAAACCCATGCGTCGCCATCTTTGTCGCTGTCGAAGCCGTAGCCGCAAAGGACAGGACTGCCCGCCCGAGTCTTTTCCAGATCGAGCGAACCCACACTGGTTTGGAGTCGGGAGCTGTTGGTCGGATCGAACCCAACAAGACGAATCCAGCTTCCAAACTCCATCGTTTGCATCCACGCCCCCGTCTTCGCGTCCAGGATTCTAAACCTAACTGTAGGATTCTCGAACCATGCCTCCCAAGCGAGACGCTGACCATCCCCAGAAAAGGTCAGTGAGCTTACAGTGCCGTGGGGCATGATCCTATGAAGCAGTGCGCCGGTGCACAGATGCCAGATGTAGATGTTGTTGTTTGCGAGGACAACCCTCTGTGACTGTCTCGATAGAGCCAATTGTCTATCTCGTGGCCAGCCAGTGTCCAGGAAGACGGCCTCTTCTCCGTCACGGCGCTCCAGAGTCTGAATGCAAGTGCCTCTGGAGGCGTCCCAGATCTCAACAATGTCTCCCGAGGAAGAGGAAGTAGAAATTGCCAACTCGTCACTGTCGCAGGAAAAGGCCATTCCCGTCGCGTCCCCTGGTATTCTGTGGGTTTCGCTTTGCGTCGTCGTGTCCCATATGCCGACTGTTCCGTCATCGGGAACCAAGGCAAATCGCTCGCCATTTGAGGAGAACTTCGGAAACTTCTTGAGCCTGGTATTGAACCTGTTGATGCGCTCTTCCTTCACCGTGTCCCAGATCTCTACTCCCCCCTGGTCTGTTGCGCGGGATACGAGCAGTCGGTCATCTGGCGACCAAGTCAGTGGAATTCGTCCCTCAACTCTATGAATGCAAGTGCCGTTGGATGTGTCCCAGATTTTGATCACACTGTTCGTCCGTGAACCCGCGGCAATACGCCGGCCATCGAGCGATATCAGAACAGAGATAACACCATCATCATCTTTGACCGGGGGTGAAGGCGACCTCGATGTCAAGTCCCATACCTTGACCGTCCCATCCAATGTGCCCGACGCAAGTAGCTCCGACTTGGGGGAGAAGGCCAACAAGTTGAACCAGCTGGAGTGAGTTCGGAAAGAGATGTCGGAATCATTCCATATCTTAATAGGAGCGTCATCTGATCCTGGCGCAACTTGTCCTCCATATCCCAGAGGCACGACTGCGTGAATGACAGCGCCATGCCCCTTGAGCGTCCGGACGCAGATGCCCTTGGCCACATCCCAGACCTCGACTTCCAAAGCCTCTACCACGTCGAACATGAAGCTCAGGGCCAGCAAGGTTCCTGTATGAAAAGCAACCGAGGAGAGTCTTCTGGTGAGGCCCTTCAGCTTCCAAACAGAGCTGCCCGTGTCCGTATCCCAGACTTCAGCGCTTTCCTCCGGCGAACCTCCGGCGAGCAGCCGACTGTCTTCCGAGAAGGAGATCGGGCAGCTCGAGAAGCCACTCATCGTGTGCGCCGTCGATTTCGTGGCCAGATGCAAGAGCCGGACGGTTCCATTCTCGTGGCTCGACGCCATGAACCTCCCATCAGGCGAAAAGGCAATGGCCACGGATGCCGTCGAATTTCCAGGCAGCTTCTGAACGCACAGCCCCGAATCCGGGTCCCAGAGGCTAATCGTCTCGCGCTCTCCACTGATGGCGAGCAGTTTAGCATCTGCCGAGAAAGAAACGCCATGGGTCTGACCCCCGAGCTCGAAAGTTCGGATACATTGGCTCGAGGCCAAATCCCAGACTTTGACTTCGTTACGGCAGGCCGATGCCAGTCGCTTGCCGTCGGCTGAGAAAGCCACCGAGCGCACACTATTCGGATGCCCTTCAAATGTATGGATGCAGCTGTCCCAGTCTGCGTTCACCTTTGGCTTCAGTGTGATCCACTCTGGCTCTTCTCTTTCAAACAGCTTCCTGACCAGACTGTTGGTAGGGCTGAACACGAGCGCCGATACATAGACTTGAAGAGGCGCAATCTTAATCATGTGGGCGTGAGACAAGACAAATCGCCGCACATCTTCAATGAGACCCTTGAGTCCTTCCACTGCTGTTACCTGCTGTCCAGGGTGTTAGCGAAGGGAATTTTCTGCCCAGGAGATCCTGCCACACCTACCATGAGCTCTCTAAGCTTCTGCACTGCGACCACTCCCTCTGAAACCTTACCACCCAGGCTGAGCGCCTCCAACCAGTACAAGAGCCGCTTTGCTATGAACTTGAAGGCGGCTTTATTGTCTGATGCGGTCCTGGCCTCCCCGATCTGTTCAAGGTGGTCCACCCAGTACAGGCAGATATATCCAAGACCACACAATGGATCAGGATCAGGACGAGAAATCTCGCTGATGAGAATCCCTGGAGGGTGTAGATGGTACATGTTGCGCTTGAGTGTCGTCAGAGCATCCAACGAGCGACGGAATACGAGCTGATGCTGATCCGGAATGCCTGACGGGAACACCCTGTCTGCTTGCTTGAGGAGGAAATCCTTTGCCGATTGATGCACAAAGTAGACAAGACCTCCCTGAACAGTCAGAAACGGCCACACTCCCCAATGACTTCTTCCAGCTCCTCGCGACCGAAATCGTCGACTTCTGTCACTAAAGCCCTGAGTTCATCCAGTGCGAGAGGGCGGTAAGTGACGCAGGCGGTAGCGAGGATCTGCCTATGCACATCATAGCTATCCAAAGCAAATATTTGCTCCAGCATGCGCTCATACAACTCATCGAGTCCTCGGGGCATAGACGCTAGCTTGGTCCTGGTATCACGGGTCTTGACGCCAGGACGTGCCAACTCCTCGCAGACCAAGGCTACCCAAAGAAACGTGTCATTCGCTTTCAGAAGCAGAGCATCGAGGACAGCTTTCTTTGTTTCTGCCTCGTATCCCTTCTTTCGTGCAAGCTGGTCGACTTTGTGGTGGATAAATATCTCCACCGCCCGGGATATCGAATCCTCTTTCAACGCGAGAGCCACCCGAATGTCCTCGGCACCCTGAAATTGTTCCTCAATTACGGGCCAGTTGCGGCTCGAAACAACCCATTTGGCATTAGCGGAGCTGGAAAACTGGGTGATGAGGCTGATGAGACGCTCTCTGTCATCCAAGCATTCATCCAAAGCGTCGATAATGAAGATGGCATCTTGCATACTTGGGTCACGAAGCATCTTGGTGAGCATCTCCTCCAAAGCCACCAGGGCAGTGAGACCTTCAAACAGTGTTTTGCCCTCCATATCATACCTTGCTCGAATATGAGAAGTCAAGCTCGGCTGTTTGGTGCAGAGTAGCCATAACAGGCTGCGAAGCACCGATGTCGCACTCCTGCACCGATCCTGAGTGGCCTGGCAGAAGAAGTACGATAGAGTGTGCGATGACTCCTTACTCAGCTCGTCGATGATGCCGCAAAGAAGCATCGTTTTCCCCTTTCCGGGGTCTCCTTTGATCCAGAGCAACCGGCTCTGCGGATTGTTTCGAAACTTGCAAAAGCCGTCATGATTGAGGATCCAGCCGTACGAGTCCCTGAGTAAGCCACCCTTTGTCCTTTCAATCTCCTTCTTGTGGGTGTCCGGATTGACGACGTGAAGCGCTCTCAGGCATTCTTGGTCCCTTTCGCTCTGGTGAGTCTGGCGTATGTCTCGGGTCTGTTGCTGAACGGCCAATTCCACTGCCTTGGTGTCCTTGCGTAAATGGGCTAGTTTGTCGTCAATCGTCCGAAGCTGCGACTTGAGCACTTCAGAGTCGTGTTGATTCACATCCTTGCGGATGGACTCCTCCATTTCTTTGATGGAGTCGACCTTGGACTGCCAATCATCCAATTTGAAGACATCCCTCAGAATGACGGAAGCCCAGTGCCTGCTGTACAAGCACACGCTCTGCATTTGGTACAGGAGGAGCTTCTTGTAGAGGACAATGATGCGACATCTGACAAGACTCTGCAACTTGGTGACGGACTCGTCGACCTTGGCCGGATCGAGCAGGAGCAGCGCCAGCTCCCAATACCAACCGACTCTCTCGCAAACGTACTTTACGCCATCCCGATTCTTCCCAGGCTCGGATACCGGATTGGACATAATCTTGGTTGCGAGTAAGCAAAGGGACGCCCGGGAGACATCAATCAGGTGCTTCCTACCTCGATGCATGCGCACAAGCCCGCCCAGGCGACAGCGGCAGTAGGCTCAGCCTTGACAACAGCCGACACAAACTTCTCGATGTTCTGGATTGGACGCATCGCGTCGTCGATTCCTCCTTTTATCGCGACCTGTTTCTTGGTTCTTTCGATCCCCTCTTCGATCAAGGCCTTCATCTGAACCTGTCTAGCGTCTGCCGTTTGTTTGATATCGTTCGTCGTATTCTCGTCGGCGGCAGGACGAGAGTCTCCCGCCTTTAGCATGACGGAAAGAATCTTCTCGTAAGCATCGACCAGACGTGGTTCGTCGTCTTTGACCTTGTCGTAGGCATCGTTCCAAATCTGGCATCGGATCTCGTCAATGGTAGCAGGGACGCGACTCTCACCGGGGTCGTTCGCCAGCGGTAGATCGGAGCGTAGTGGCAGGGGTGTTTCCTAGGGCTGGGCAGAAGGCGCCGGCGATCTGCTGGTGCGATGCTTTGATCGCAGCCCAGAGAACAATTTGCGCATCTTGGCGAGGCCTGGGGAGAAGCACGAGGCGTAGCTGGAGGGTAAATTGGGAGAAGATGAGGTGAAGGAGAGAGACTTGAGGGCGAAGCCGCGTGGCTGCCGCCTACATGGGGCTGAAAGATGCAGACATGATGGTAGCCGCCGTGTTTCCGTAAGCAGCTTCTCCTATAAAAGCCATCCATTGGCTCGGGTCGCTGTATGCAGCTTGTTGGATGCATAAGCGCCACCTGTTCCATCTTCCATTCTGTTGGTTGCCTCAGGCTGGGCTGCGTGGGTGAGCAGGAGGGAGGGGTTGTTCTTGCCCTCACCTTTCACCCAACAATTCATTTACGGCAGGCACGGGGAACTTGGAAATGTTATAGTACTTGCAGTCTTGAAAGAGTAATCATACGAAATCCATATTGCTTTTGCCAACTCCCCGTCTATACCATTTCTCTAATGCATTTAACCATGACTCCTCAAGCATTCACCTCGGCAAACCACGTCCTCAACAGCCCAGCCAACGCGCTCGGCAGCTCCTCCAGATGATGCACAATCAAGTAGTACTGGAACGGGAACGTGTCCAGATAGCGCTCAATCACCACGCGGCTCTCGGCCCCGTCGCGCACAAACTTGGCCTCCTTGAGCTCCAGCACGCTGTCGCCCTTCTTCTTCTTCGTATCGTCCATGATGATAAAGACGACCATGACCCGCTCCTCCATGGCCTCCCGCAGCTGCCGCCGGATCGCCTCGTGCGCCGACGACGGCGTCAGCCCGTCCGACAGGATGAGTGCCAGTTGCCAGAGGTCGGCCGCTCCGCCGCCGCCCTGCTGCCGCGCCGCCCGGAACGTGTCCATGGTCTGTTGGATGAGCAGCCCGATGTCGGTGCGGTCCTGCGCGAAGCTGAACTTCTGCAGCACCTTTGCCCCGGCATCGGCGCCGAACGGGTCCGTCAGCGAGTGCGCCGTGAAGACGTCGGCGCCGAAACCCAGCACGCCGACCTGCCCGGCCTCGAGCATGGTCAGCGACCGCGACACCATGACCAGCGACTCCATAGCCAGGTTGCCCGACGACGACTCTCCCATGCTCTTGCTGTCGTCGACGCACAGCAGGATCTGGTACGTGCGCTTCGTAGGGATAGCTCGCCGCATCCAGATCTTGTCGCGCTTGTAGCTCGACGCGATGTACGGGATGATGCGCTTGATGTTGAGCCGCTTGCCCGTCCGGAAGCCGCCGGATAGCTTGGTTGACTGCGACGGGGTGAGGATCAGGCGCAGCTGCGACGTGAGCGCCAGCGAGAGCGAGTGCGTCCTTGTCTGGAATTCTGTCCATTGCTGCATCGACTCGCCAAAGTCTCGAAGGGGTCGTTGGTCGTCGGAGATGTGCGTGATGGAGAGTTGAGTCGACGTCTCTTGGATCTCGTCTTCATCATCATCCTGGGCTGTTTGTTCTTCAGGTTGATCGGGTGTCGTCTCGCGGTTGAAGTTGCCCTGTCGCGTCTTGACTCCCGATCGAGTGTCGTCCTGGTCCTTTTCGCCGTCTTGCTTGTTAGAATCAGGAGCCTCGGCCGAGTCCGTCGTATCCATCTTGTCAGCTTCTTGCTCGACCTCGTCCTTGTCTTCTTCCATGAGCCGACTCGACGGGTCCTGCTTCTCTTCGTCAACGGCCATGGCCTCGTCGATGGGCTGCACTTGTTCGTCGTCTGCAGTTCCCATGGCTTGCGTGTCGGCAGCGTCGTCATCGTCCTGCACGTGCTGGAGTTCGCGACGACTCTGGTCTGCCTCGGGATCCTGCTTGGCGTCCTGATTTTCGTCGGAGGCGTCGGCGCTCTTGATGTCCTCCTGCTGGCGGTGCCATCGCTCCAAGGCATCGCCGAGCTTCTTGAACGGGTCGCTTTGGGCCGACTCGGCGCTGTCCTGTTCCTGCTCGGCCTTGTCCATGGTCTCCTTGGATCGAGACATGGATCCTTTGTTGCCCGCGCTCGTGTCTTGGTCAGCAGCGCCGTCACCCATTTCGCCGTCTTCCTGCTGAGCCGCGTTGCTCTGGAACTTTTCGTCGACATCCATTGACTCGGCATTCTGGTCCTGGCCAGAGCTCTTGACGTCGCTGGGTGCCGCATTCTCCGTGTCGGCAGTGGCCGTGTCTTCCGGAGGCTGCATCGGGTCCGTCTGCTCCTCCGAGTCCGGTGTCTCCTCCTCCTCCTCCTCCCCCTCCGCTCGCGGCTCTTCCTGGACTTCGTCGGCTCCCATCTTCTCTTCGGGTTGGTCTTCCTCTTCTTCTGCCTCGGGTTCCTCTCCAGCCTCTTCCTGTAACTGTGCCTGGGCTGCAGCATCATCGGGCTCGTCTTCCTTGTCTTCGCCCATCTCCTGGTCCTCGTTCTTCTCCTCTTCAATGTCTGACAGGTCATCCAGTCCGTCGCTATCTGAAGCCTCTTCATGCTCCTCGCCGAGGTCTAGGTCCATCTCTTCTGGGAGAGCCAAGGTGTCGTTTTCCTCGGCCGTCTGCTCTTGTCGGTTCATTTCCTCCTGGGCCTTGACGTCTTCTTCCTCGGCGCCGACTTCCTCGTCCTCCTGCTCGCCGGCATCGTCCGCTTCTGGCTCTTGTTCTCCCTCTTGTTTTTTGGCATCTTCATCGGCCGCCATCTGCTCGTCGTCCTTTTTCTGGCCCTTTGCCTTGTCTCCTTGTTGGTCCTTCTCTGCTTCGTCTTCGTTCTCGCCGTCCCACATCTTCTCATCGACGGCAGTAGGGTCAAGATCGTCAACGTCTCCTGCTTCCTCGTCCATGTCGTTTTCCCCTTCCTCCTCTCCATTCTTAGATCCATCCTCGTCGTCCTCATCAGCTCCGTCCACGCTGCCCATATCACCCTCGAGCTCCTCGTCCGCCATGTCGACGGCATCCTTTTCGTCCTCCATTTCTCCCTTGTCTTCCTTGTTAGCTTCTTGCGCAAGCTCGGAGAGATCCTCGTCTGGCTGAATGTCCTTGCTGATGTCTTCGGCGCCTTCTCCATCCCCAAGGCCGGTTCCGGACTCGACGTTGCCCTCGCCAGATGTCTCGTCAGACTTTTCGTTGGGGGTGCAGAAGCCTTGTGACGCGATTTGTGTGAAGGCCTTGGTCAAGTTGTACGCCATATGGGCCAGTGCGCCATGGAGGTTGACGACTTGAGTGATGGATTGCTCGCACAGGGCAAGATACTCGGCGAGAATAGGAGTGGCAACCGCCATGAGAGCCATTGCTGCTTGGCTTGCCTGCGGCTGCTCGAGGTCAACCCGTTTCACCATAGCAATGCAGCTGGCCACGCTGCGTTCGACTTCCTTGATGTGAAGCTTCTTCGCGAGAGACATGAAGCCGTCGGTATGCTTGGTGAGCCAGGCTGGCTCATCCTCCTTTGTATGTATCTCGGCGGCGGCCTTTCTCGTTCCTTCAACCGCCACCAAAACCTTGTCGCAAAGAGTCGACGCCGCATTGGCGAGAGTCAACAGCTCCAGGTCGAACAGTGCTCCATCAGCGCTTTGCACAGTCACTTCACACCAACCTCGCACTTGCTGGAGAACAAAGCCAAGCTTGGGGTGCTCCGAAATCATCGTGTCAAGCGACTGTCCAAGGCTCTCGAGGTCGCGGACGAAGTTGGTCTCTGCTGTGACTTCTCCGTCCGAGACGAGACCTTGGGGCAATTCGCTGAGGGCAAGGTACGCAGTTTGGATCGTCTGGAATCGACCCCCCCAGGAGCTCAGCTGGTCGAGGACACTGTCGTGCTTGAAGTCTCCAAACTTGGCATGGATCTGCACGAGTCGGCTGGAGAAGTTGAGCATCTGGATCAACCAGGGGAGGCGGTGTTTCCAGTCGGACTGACCGCCGTTCTGAGTCAATGCGCCGTTCTCCAGCTGCCCGAGGTTCCGGAACTGCTTCGTCGAGTTCTGGAGAGACGAAAGAGATTCGGCAGCGGACGAAATGGCGTTTCTCTGAGAAACGAGCGTGTTGATCAGGCCTTCGACAAATCCAATGCTTCGTCCAATCTCGGCCCCAGTCAAGTCCTCGTTGTGGTCACGAGCGGCATTCCTCGCCTTGGGAGCAAGGTCGAGGATCTTGTGGAAGTAGTACTCGATTCCTTCCATGGACGCGCTCTCGAGTTGCACCGGCTGCGCCAGCGCGAGAACAGCAGCGAGCGAGCTTTGCTGGGCCAGCTTGTCTTGTCCGAGGTTGTACTGGAGACCCATCTGTCGGAGCTCGCGCAGCGTGTCGGCGAAGAGCTTGCGCTTTCTGGTCTTGAGGTGCTTGACCTGGTCCTTGTTCTCGTCGGTCAGGAAGGGCGGCGTCTCCTTTCGCAGCTCGGCCATGGACTCGTTCAGGCTGGACACGAAGTCGTCGACAGCCTGGGGGACTGCGGTAGTCATGTCCGGAGAGTCGGACACCTTGCGCATGACTGAGACCGTCTTGGCAACGTTGGCGAGTCGTCGGTGTTGGTCGATCCAGCCAGGCATGACCGTGTTCACGACGGAGAAGGCCGCGGGGGAGACGTCGACGGGTGCAGGTCTTTCGGTTGCCGGTTGCGTGTGCTGCACCACTTGGTCGGGAAGGCCTTGCTCGATGACGTGTTTCGCTTCTTGGCCGAGAAGGGCGCGGAACTTGCGGACGAGTCGGAACAGTTTCTGGTGAGACTTGCGGGCGCTCTCGCGGAGGGCATTGATGTTTGTGTCCTTCCAGCTCGCGACGAGGAGCACGTCCTTCATCTTCTTCTCGATGGGCAGCCGGCCCTTTTGGATGACTTCGTCCATGATCCTCTCGTAGCGCGCATAGTAGAGCACAAAGTTGGCCAGGGAGTTGAGCACCACGTCGAGCAGGGGATAGTCCCTAGCCAGCAGGCGCAGGTGGGCTTGGAGCTGGCGGAGCAGCGCCAGGCGAGCCTTGAACTGGCCGATGATGGAGGTGGAAAAGTACTTTTCCAGGTTCTCGATGAGGGCGACGGCGTAGATGTTGAGCTCTTCCGCGTCGTCCACCATGGACAGGGGCACGGCGATGACGACCTGGTACGCGACGAACCACCACGAGTAGGCGTCGTCCCGGCACTTGTCCATCTCCATGTCGAACAGGTTGGCCCACGTCGACAGCTCCAGGCGGCGCCAGCGAATGACGGTGTCGGTCAGGGCGTCGTGCAGCGGGAGCACGCCGTGGGCGCGGCTGGCCCAGCCGCCAAACTGCCACTCGTAGACGCGGGCGTGCAGGTGCTCGACGCGCGGCAGCATCTTGGCCAGGGGCTCCGAGTGCACGAGCTCGAGGAGGCGGTCGCACGACTCGACGGCGTCGGCGAGGGGCTGCATGTGGGCGATCTCGTCGACGAGCTGGAGGGCGCGGAACCGGGCCCTGATTCGGTGCACGAGGGCGACGAGGAGCCGGGTTTCCGGGGGGTGGGCGTCGGTGTAGAAGTTGTACGACTTGGAGACCAAAGTCGACGCGATGGCGTCCATCTTGTCGCTGGCGAGGAGCATGGCGCCGGGCAGCATCTTTCCCGTCAAGTCGCGGTCCACGTTGGCGTGAGCCGTCGTCTCGGCGCTGATGCGGTGGCCGACGACGCGGCACACGTCTTCGAGGGCTTTGGCCGAGTCCTGTCGCTGGACAAAGATGTTTCCGTGGACGCCCGCGACTCGGAGGGACTGGTGGCGGACCTCGTCTCGCTTCTCGACCAGGGGAGCGCCGCTGCTCGCGTCCTCGTCGTCGAAGCTGGGGAAGAGCTCGTTGAACTCTTCCGCGTCCATCTCCTCCTCGTCTTCAAGGCTGCCGCGGAAGCGGTACAGGCTCCCCCTGGCGGCCTCTTCCTTGCGGTCCGCCTCGAGCCGCTTCGACCACTCGTCGTAGAAGCCGTGGAAGCAGCCAAAGACCAGCTCGCGGGCCCGGGGGCCGACGGCGTCGACGCCGCCTTCGACGGCGACGACGGCGCCCATGAAGCTCAGGAACTCGAAGCTGGCGGCCGAGAAGCTGCAGCTGGCCTGGTCCCACAGGGTGCCTCCGAAGAAGGGCGCGATCGTGAGGAGCTCCGCGGACGCGGGGGTGAGCGTGGCGGCAGAGGTGGCGTCGCACAGCGACAGGCCGACCAGGAGACACCGCAAGAGGTTCGACGTCGGCCGCGTCATGTCCTGGTAGGCCTCGAAGCGGGCCGAGAGGCGGTCCAGCAGCCGGGCAATGTTTTCCTTGACGAGCTTCAGCTCCTCCGAGGCGCGGGCCGGGTCGGACTCGATGTGCTCGAGAGCTCCCGACAGGCCCGGTCCGGTGACGGCCTTGAGGACGTTGGAGAACTCGGCTTGGAGCCGGCTGAGCTCGGATTGCTCCGGTCGGTAGATGGGCTGCACCTCCTTCGGCAGAGGGCCCATGGCGACGAGCTCCTCCTGCTTCAGCCGGATGCGCTCGCTCGTGGTTTGGCCGGTGAAGCTCTTCTCAAACGCCTCGAGGGCGGAAATGTTGTCGTGCAGGATGCGGTGCATCTCCTCAAAGAAGTCTCGCTCCATCTTGGGTCGGCTCTGCGGGTCAAAGGCGCGATCGGGAACGTAGAGCTTCACGGCTCCAATGCCAAAGTGAATCCACGCCAACGCGGAAAGATGGGCCTTTTGCTGCGGTTGTTGCTGGGCGGCAGCCAAGGCCTTGATGACGGGGATCAGGTGGTCTTGGGTGACTTGGCGGAAGTGCTCGACTTCAATGGCAGCAACGAGGCCGTTGAAGTCGACGTCGACTCCTCGAGACGCCTGCTCCCGAGCGGCAGCCACGGCGGCTCCGAGGTCATCACCGTGGGCATTGAAGACTTCGAGGAGCAGTTTCCAGAGAACGGCATTCAGTCTCGAGACGGGGTCGACGGCAAGGTCCGGCGTGAGGTTTGCGAGCTGACGCGCAAGGATGGGCAGCTCGGCCTCCAGCAAGGCCAGCGAGCTGAGGCTGACGGATCCCAGCTTCTCCAGCTTGGACCACAGAGCCGTCGAGAACTTGCCGTCCCAGGAGAAGTGGTTCTGGTACACCAGGTTCTCGACCGACTGCAGGAGCGCGGCCTGCCGGCTCGAGCTCGCAAGCATCATGCCCGCCCGCGTCGGAACATCGGACAGGACGGTGAGCTCCCGGTGCAGAACATCGGGCGCGGAGCCGGCGGCCAAGGCTGCGAGCAGGGACACCTGGCGCAGGGCCTCGAACTCGGAGGCGAGGAACGGCTTGAGCTCGGCTGCTTCGCTCCCGATGCGCGCCTCCAAGGCCTCAATCTCGCCCGTGAGGTCCTTGACGAGCTCGTCGGCATGCGGCACTTCCTCTCCGAGGATGCCCGAGGCCTTTTCGAGCGTGGCCATGGCCTTTGACAGATCGGAAATGGACGCCCCGGCCTTCCACCTGAGGGCATCGAATCTGACGCCCAGCTTCTCGAGCTCCATGCATCGGTCGAGAATGCTCTTCGTCGACATGGGAGTCGGGCGGAACATGTGCCACAGAGCCTCCATGCTCAGGCCCGTCGACAACTTGAAGCCGCTCGTGAAATCATTGCTCAGCTTGTCCATGAGGTGGGTTACGAAATCGCGTTCCGGGCTGCCGGTAGACCCATCGAGATGCTTCTGCAAAAGATTCGCGCCTTGGGCGAGATGAGCCTGGAACTTGGCATCGTCAAAGGCGTGCTCAGACGACAGTCTGATTGTCCGCTCAATGTAAAGCACCACGGCTCGGAGGATCCTCACTCGTTCCTGGGACGTGTCAGTAGAGAAAGGTGAGAGAAGGTAGAGTAACTGACCTTCCAAGTCTCAAAGGACTCGAAACCGAACCCAAGCCATTCCCGTGCTGCCTTGATTGTAGACGTGAGAAACGACGCCAACTTGACGGTAGAGTCCTTGGATACGGCGGCGACACGGTCACTGATCAGCGATCTCTGAAGGCGGTTCAAGGACGCCAGCTTGTTGGCCTGGGCCTGGCGGTGATGCTCCCCCAGGTTGATTTGCAGGCGGTAGAGATGACGGTGGAACTCGAGGCCGGCGGCAAGCCATCTCGCTTGGTTCTGGTCGGGCAATAGTTGGCTGATGGGAGCATTGATGAGGGGGTGCATTGGCTACATCTGTCAGTCTCGCATCTATCGTGCAGTATTCACAGTAACATACCTGGGCGCTAGACAGACCAAGCGACGGCTCAGGCAGGGCAGAGTACAAGCGTGAGACGGCAGTGACGCCGCTTGAACCGTCCGATGAGTCGAGGAACTTGAGAAGCTCGTCCAAGCTTGGTGAGTAGTTCGGTCCGCCGAGTTGGTCGACGGGTACGCTGCTCGCATAACGGGGGAGAAGAGACACATCCGCAATAGACAAGGCCTCGAGCGCAGTTTGCGTCGCCTCGAGAGATGCAATGTCTTCTGGAATGGTTTCCGACACCTTCTGAGACGTGCTGTAACGCTGCAAGCGGCTCTCGACACGGGCAACTCTCTTATAGTAGACATCAGCTTCGGGCGGCTCGGTGTGGATGTGAATCTCGACGGCACGGTTCCGCATGGCTCGCGAAAGCTCGCCGTATCGAGGGTCCATGGTCAGGAAGATGCGGAACTCGGGGTGAGGCTTGACGATTCTGGGCTCGCCGCCAGGTCCGCAGTGCTCGTTGATGCTCAAGAAGCCGTTGGGCTCGAGCAGCGAGTTCAGTCGGTCCAGGACGGAAGCATTGCACATGTTGGCGTTGTCGAGGACCAGCCACTGTCCCAGCTGCAGAGCCTTGACAATGACTCCGTCCAGCCACTCGAAGCGAGGGTTGTCGAGAACCAGAGGGCCTTGGAGAAGGGCGAGAGTCTTTGAGAGCGCAGTTGCGACGTCAGACGTCTCGGGGATATGGGCAAGGAGGGACTGGATGCAAGCGGTGATGGAGGGCAGATGATCCACATGGCCAGCAAACCCATCGAGCAGATGAAGCAGCTCCAGGGCTTCTTGGGGAACAGCCCCCGGGATCACAGACATGGTCGAGTTCTGCAGCTCATCCTTCAGGCTTCGGAGAGCAGCATTCACTTCCCGCAGGGGATCAGCCTGCTCAAAGCCACCAACAAGATCCATGGTGTCAATGTCTGCGTTCATGGGGAACACGACGAGGGACTTGCCGGCCAGCGCGGCAACGTGCTCGAGGAGAACAGACTTGCCGTAGCCCGAGGGACTGCTGAGAATGCACGGGATGTCTTGCTTCACGCAAATCATCAGAGACTCCAGCTCGGCGAGCCGAGGGACGATATCAATGTTGGGCAGGCGTTCCGGCTGCGAGTTGGAGTTTCTGGTGAGCAGAGCAAGACCAACCTGGCCAAAGGCCGAGTTCACATCATGGTAAAGGCTGTGATGCTGGGGCGACGAGCCAGACACGAGGGTGAACAGCTTGCTGACTTCCTCTCGGTCCCTCTCCGTTCGGAAGCGCTGTCGCACAATAATGTCGAGGAAGTTGTCGGCCTCTGCCGTTTGAAGGAGCGGATCGGAAGAGTTGAGCAGCTTCAACCACCTCAGAACATCACGAAGATTAAACTCCCAGGGACTTCCCTGAGCTCCAAACGTCTTCTCAACCACCAACTGGTGTTCCAGCTGCGACACAAACTGAATCAGTCGGTTAATCACCTCGGGGGCAGTCTGCGGGTAGTTGTGTCCGGCAATCAGCTTGAGATCGTCGTCCGAAAAGACGTCGGCGTAGACAACGATGAAGCGGTTGACAAACGAAGCCGGAAGTCCCTTTCGGCCACCTCCTTGGTGATGAGGGTTCTGGGCAGCAAAGAGCCGGAAGTCGGCATGGCGCTTAAAGACCTGGTCGAGCTCGGAAACATAGACCTCTCCGCGGTGATCGAGACAGGCATTCAGACCCTCCAGGACAGACTGAGACGCGAGATTCATCTCGTCGAGGAGGACCCATTCGCCCTTTTGCATGGCCTGGAGGAAAGGCGCATCTCGCCATGCAAAGTTGCCAGCTTCGGCGCCCTCCACGGGCACGTCGGTACCAAACAGATCCATCAGGTCGGTCTGGTCTGAAAGGTTGATTCTTGTAAGAGGGCGTCCGCACGCCTGAGATAGAGCCGCAACCAGCGTCGTCTTTCCCACGCCGGGGCTTCCCTCGAGGAGAATCGGCTTCTGCATCTGCAGTGCCCGAAGGACTCTCATGGCGTTGAGACACGTCGTGGGTGCGTGGAAGGCGAAGCCGGCATCGGCCACGCCGGTCGAGTCGCGTGGGATGCTAAAGTGCCCGATAGTGAGAGACTCGTCGTCCATAGACAGCTCGGGATGCGTCTGATAGACCCCAGCCACGTCTCTGCCGACAAGCTCGCTCAGCTTGGCAAGACACGTCTGCCTCTGCTCGTCAATGGACTTGGCATCAGTGGCGATAATGGCCGAAGGGTTCGCGCCAATGCTGTCGATGAAGATGGTCGAGGCGCCGTGCACCAGCGAGACGACGGCATCTTCATGTTGGAAGTTGTTGATAAACTGCACCCAGACGAGAATCTCGCGCACCGAGAAGGGAGTAGCGGCCATGGCCCTGAATGTCTTTCCGAACCACGAGGCGAAGTTGACGATGACATCCACCAACTCCTTGAATTTGCCCGAGAGCTTCGCCCGCACGATGTCGTAAATGTCTTCGCTCTCCGACAGCGGCGAGACCCAAATCTCGGTGAAGCGGTTCCGCAGAGCCGGGGACAACTCCTTTTTTCCAAAGTCACCGCCAGGGTTCATGGTGGCGAAGAACTGGAAGCCGCTTGCTCCAACCACAAACGAGTTGTCGACGCCCTTCTCGGCCAGCAAGAGAGTCCTCTGCGGCTCGAGGACCGAGTTGAGTCTCTCGAGCACCGAATCGTCTGCGAGGGAGATTTCATCCAGCAAGAAGAAGTGGCCTTGTCGCATGGCTTCCACGAGACTGCCGTCCGCCCACTCGAAGAGCGCTTTGCTTCGCGTCTCGTTTGACACCAGTCTCTCTCGAATTTGCTCTGGAATCTTGCCGACGATGCCTTGATCAAGCGACTTGTATCGGGCAAGTCGGTCCTCGACCGAGCCAGACAAGTCCAAGCCCAAAGGCTCCAGAACAGCCTTCAGATCCGCATCCAACGCCTCGATAATGGCACCGCGGTTACGAACAGGCCTCTGGGATCCAATGAGGTCGCCCGTTTCCGTGTTCTGATGCGCGTTGACAATGTGAAGCTCCTTCTGCAGCGCCTCGGCGAGAAGCTGCACAACCGTCGTCTTTCCACAGCCAGTCTCTCCGACAAGCAGAACCGGTTCGTTATTACGCAGCGCCCGTGAGACAAGCACGTACAGGCGGCGCATGGCCTGAGTCCACACTACGCCTTGGCTGTTCTCCCTCTGGCTGATGCCCTTGAGCTCCGGTGCGACGTCGACGGAATACAGCTCCTGGGGGTCGATCTTGACTTTGAAGACCTTCTCAATAACCTCCTTTACCGCAATCCGCTCCTCTTCGTTTCGCACTCTCTCCGCGAGCAGCATGAAACCGTGAGCGGCAATCTCCTCTCGGGTGTCGGCCTCTCGTAGGGCCCATCGGAACAAGTCTCGAAGGGTGGCAAAGCTGTCCTTTTGCTCAAACAGTCTGCTCGTTTGTCGAAGTCGTGACAGGTCCTTGTAAACCGTAACGATTCGCCTACAATCGGGAGGCGACGTGTTGCGGCTTCGCTGCTGCAGAATGAACTCCAGCTCGTCTTCGGGAATGTCGTCAAAGTGAAGTTCAAGGAATCGGTTTCGGAAGGCTCTGGAAAGCACCTTTCTGCCGCCGTAGAGACCGGGGGGGTTCTGCGTCGCAAACAGGATGAAATTCTCGTGTGGCCTCACAACTTCTTGCGTTTCCGGGATCAAGAGCTCTCTGTTGTCGTCCAGCAGTCGGTTGAGAGCCTCCAAGACATCGGTAGGCGCCAGGTTGAGTTCGTCGAGAACGATCCAGTGGCCTTTGCGCATGGCTTGCACGAGGATGCCTTCCTGGAAACGCAGCTTTCCATCGGCTCCGGAAACGTAGGTGCCCAGGTACTCCTGGAGGTCGGTGTGTTCGTGGTTGTTGATGCGGACAAACTTGTTGCCGGTGAAGTTGGCCAGGTACTCGATCATGCTCGTCTTGCCTGCAGAGGTTGGGCCTTGAATGAGAATGGGAAATCGTCTTGTTGACGTGGCCCTGACGAGGTTGAGGAGATTTCGCTCGACGTATGGCGTAATGATGTAGTCGTCTCTCTCAATGGGCGTCTCTTCTCCTTGGAAGAGCCAGTACTGTCGGTCCCGGCTCTTGTTCTTGAATCGCACATACTGCTTGCCATCGTTGGGATGCTTCGGGGCTTGTGAAAGCAGCGATTGAGCATTGCCGTGTCTCTCAAAGAGATGATGAGAGATCAAAGGAACAAGCATCTTTTCCGAGTCCCGGTCGAGCAGCGTGAGGAAACCCATCGAGAAGCCCTCGTACAACGCTCTTCGCACGCCATAGTAAGGGGCAATCGTGTTGACATAGCTCAGCACTCGCGTCAGCGTTCGGAGACTGAAGTGAGGGACCTCGTTGGCGCCATCAACCAGCCGCTTCTCCTCGGCCAGACGCTTGGTGTTGAGGTAGAGACGGGCAATGTCGTCTGCGGCTTGGTCATTCTTGCTGCTGCTGCCTCCCATGTACGTCTTGATGATGGTGAGAAGATCCTTCAGATCTTTGTCCGGGCTGGAAACGTAGAGCTCGGTGAAGCGAGACCTGATGCCGATTGGGAGGTCGCGTTTGCCGATATCCGTCGCGGGATTCATGGCTCCGAAGATGCGGAAGTTGGGGTGTGCCTCGATCTTCTCAATCTCTCCCGTTTCCGAGAGAAGAATCGACGGCCTCTCCTCCGGGCCCGTCAAGAGGTCAACGATGCTCTCCAGCGTGTCCGGTGAAGCCAGATTGATTTCGTCCAGAAGCACCCAGTCGCCATTCCTGACGGCCTTGACGAGATTTCCCTCGACAAAGGAAAAGGCAAAGCCGTCTCCCCCCGATATTTGGACTTCGAACTGCTCAAGATTACGAGCAAAGGTATCCCATCGCGGTCGCAGTTCGCGGAGTGTTTGAAGCTTCGAGTGAGTCTTCCGTCGCTTCGTCGGTTGCTCGTCACCGTTTCTCGTCTCCGACTGTTCAGCATGCACTCGCTCAAGCTCCTTGACGATCTTGTTGAACATTTTGGGTGCTTCTTTCCAGAGCTTTGCCACTCTAGACCACTGTCCTTTGGCGACAGACTTTCCCACTTGTTCGAGATACTTTTGGTTCTTCGAGGCAGATATCCCCGTGGCGGCGAAGAGATCCTCAAACTCCTCCTTCAAGGGGACGGCCAATGTCCGCATGTTGACTGGCTTGAAGCCACCAAGAAGATCCCCCACCTCGCTCTGCTGTGAGAGGTTGACGGCAATCAACTTGTGCCCGAGCGACTCAGCGAGCTGCTGCACAACCGTCGTCTTTCCGATGCCGGTTTCTCCTACGAGCAACACCGACTCGTTCAGCTTGACAGCGACGGAAATCTGTTCCAGCAGCTTCTTGGCGTGGGCTGTGCTGGCAAACGGCCGTTTCGATTTCTGAACTCGGTTGGCGAGCTTCTTCTTCCGCAACACCACTCGGCCGATGCTGAACTGTGTTTCGCTCTCCTCCAAAGGGGGTATATTGGCAGAGATGTAGTGTTCTGCCCGATCTTTGGAGAGTTGCATTTCCTCGGCAATCGCATAGGTCAACTGCTTCCCGAGCTCTTGATCAGGACAACTGCCGACAAAGCAGTCAACTGCCTCCATGAACATCCAGTCTCGAGTGGTCTCGCTGACAGCCTCTTCGCCCGTTGTCGCACCAGCGGCGAGAAGGCACTCTCGTAATCTGCGACACCATTTCAACAGATCTCGCAGCGTCATCTGCCGATCCATAACGCCACGGCCCCTCGACATTAACGCTGGGTTCCGGCTGAGACGAGTGAGGCGGTCGTACACTGCGAGGATTCCTGGGATGTACTTGTTCAGAATCGGGTACGTCTGCACGACAACATGCTCCAACTCCGAGGGCTCGAGGGGCTGCGTATATAGGGACTGCCAGAAGCGCATGCCCACGAGGCTGGGGAGGTTCTCTCGTCCGTTCATGCCTCTGGACGTCCGAACGGTTGCGAAGAGTCGGAAACTGCTGGCTGCTTGAATCTTTTCTCCTCGGCTCGGAATAAGGAGCTCCTTTCGCTCGATGAGCGGGAGAAGCGTGCTCAAGACTTCGGTCGGAGCACGGTCGAGATCCTCCACGAGCACCCATCTTCCCTCCCTCACGGCCGTCGTCAAAACACCCGGGCGCCATTGGAAGCTTCCTGGCTTCGAGTCTGTCGAGTACAGGCCGATGAGCATCTTTGCGTCGGTCTGCTCGTTCAGGTGAAGCGTCACCATGTTCGAGTACATGCCAAGTTGCTTGGCCATTTCGTGAACAAGAGAAGTCTTGCCTACGCCAGGCAGGCCATGGAGCAGGATGGGGTCGGAGTCTCGGAGCATGGCTGCCAGTCGCTCAAGATTTCCCGTCGTCGTGGGGGTCAAGACGAGGTTTGAGGATTCCCCGATAGGTCCCAGCGGACGAGGCAGCATGACATGGCCATACGAGACAACATAGGGCGTGAAAGATTGGACACACGGAGACTCGCTCGCATCTTCCGCAATTGCACGCAGTTGTTGGCGCATAGTGATGACAGACTTTACTCGAGCTTGTTCATGCAAGGACAAGAATCCATAGTCAATAGATCTACCGTCAAAATCTGCCATGATGGCTTCGTCTTTCCCAACATGCTCCTGGATGAGAGCTTCGAGCTTCAGGTCCGATCCGTGGAGAAGTTGCGTGAAAACCCTGATGGCAACATATCTGACGGCTCTGCTCTCGTGGTGGAACAAGGCTTGCATGAGCGCAGGGGAGGTGAGAGGACCGAAATTTCGAGGGTCAAAGTTGATGAGTCTCCAGGCGACCAAGAGACTCTGCAAAAGTTCGGCCTCATCTTGTGGTGCTGAGTGCTGGTCGAGTTTCGGGGGAGGAAGGCGGAGGGAGGGTGAGGCGGTTGATGATGGCTGAGTGTGAGAAGTCTCAAGAAAGGCGGAAAGGTAGGGCGCAAAAGGCAAAAGGCGAGAAATGGCAGAGAATATTCGTATCCGGTCGTGTTCGTTTCCGGGGTTGAGAATCCATCGCGCGCAGATGTCGGGAAAGACAGTCTCAAAATGCACAAAGATTCGCTCTGTAAGTGACGGCACAAGAGCCGCCTGTGATACAGCGTCGAGCAGCTTGGTCGACGACTGTTGCTTGATAATGGCCAGTAATTCTGAGGGCAGATGTTGCAAAGAAGTCGCATCCTGGAGGAGCGACCTCGTCTGCCTCGCGACGTCAACCACGGCCATGATTGCGTCTATGTCGAGTTTTTCTGCTGTGTAGCTGTTGCTTCCTCACTTCACATGCCGCTTTGCAGGAACTTTTTTCTGCAGCGCCGTCTTTTTTTTTTTCGGCGCTGGCGCCACGAATTTCCGTGTCGAGATAGCCCCACTTCAATTGACTCGACTCCAAGGCGGCTACCCTGAAGAGACGAGGAGAGCTGGATGTTGATGTCATGAGTCGGCATTGAATCTCATGGAAATTGCGGGAGGGGTGAGGGAATTCGGGGTGTGAATTGGGCTCGTCGTTGCTTTTCTAGATGCCAATTGGCCTCGGTGGGCGAAGACTCGGGAGTGTCGCTCTGTTCTTATGTTTGTTAATGTTGAACTGGTTCCAATAAGCCCAACCACGAAGTCGCCAACTGGTACCTAGGAAAAACCCCCAGAACCCACAAACGAACCACACAAGCCAGAGCTGACCAGAATTCCAAAGCTCAACAATCATCTCATAATCATCTTCACTCTCACACATGATAAGAATCACATATCCAGACGCAAGGCAACGAGATCGAAGCACTTAACAGAAAGACGCACAGACCACCACCCACGTGACAGCACCCGCTAGTCCCCGGGATTGTCGACAGCTTCGAAAAACTTCAAGAATCGCTCGCGACGACCCTCAGCACCACGAATTGAGCACCCCTCCCCCGCCTCAATCCGCCCGCCCGCCCTCCCACAACAAACAATGGCCATGTCTTGCCGGTACGCCGCCCAGAGCTGCGCTCGCCAGCTCCGATCCGCCCGGGCCCCCGCACACACGCTCCGCGTCGCCGCGGCCTCACGGAGGTGGAACTCGTCCGACGCCGCTGCCGCCCCCGTCAGCCCCAAGATCCAGACCATTGTCGACCAGATCAGCCAGCTCACCCTCCTCGAGACCGCCGACCTCGTTTCCAGCCTCAAGGTGCGCCCGCCGTGGCCCAATTGACCCCCTCCCCTCGTGGGCTCCCCCTCCCCCCAAGTGCTGACTCCTGTAACCCCAGACCAAGCTCAACATTCCCGACATGCCCATAGGGGGCTTCGCCGCCGCCGCCCCTGCCGCCGCCCCTGCCGCCGAGGAGGCCGAGGAGGCTGCTCCCGCCGCCGCCGAGAAGTCGCTCTTCACCCTCAAGCTTACCGCTTTCGAAGCTACCTCCAAGGCCAAGGTTATCAAGGAGATCAAGAACATGCTCGGCCTGAGCTTGGTCGACAGCAAGAAGTTCGTCGAGAGTGCGCCAAAGATGATGAAGGAGAACGTCCCCAAGGAGGACGCCGAAAAGATTATTGCCACCTTGAAGGAGCTTGGCGGCACCGTGGTGATGGAGTAGGCGGATGCCCAATTCTTCAATTGGCGAGAAACAGTCGAGTTGGCACGATAGAAGGCTGGATTGTATGTACAAAACCATGTGTACTAGTATCTAACAACAACTACCCTTTGTAACAATGCAATGTGGGCACACACGGTGCATTGATGGGATATTCAACTTTTGGCCCGCTCCCCAAACCTATGACATGACTTGGCTGTGCTTCAACATCTACTCCGTATGCCGTGAACCTGGGTATATACTGATTTTTTGAACCCTCCATGTAAGCCCAATGCCGAACGCCGCCCGAATGCCGATACAAATGCTTTTTCCATACTCAGTGACCGTTGCCGTTTGCTACTTTCTGGTGCGCACAAGTCTGCGTCTCCATCTCCTTCTCGAAATCGGCGAGCTCTTCCGTCAGAAGTCGGTCGTCATCCTCGCCGAAATCACTAGTTTCCTCCCAGAGCTTGTTCATTTCCGCATTTTCGACCTTTGGGATTGCCCAGATGCTCTCGCGCTCGCGCTTGTGACGCTCGCGGTCTTCCTCAACCCTCTGCTCAATCTGGCGCTTGTCAACACGCTGAGGTACGGTCCGGCGGTCGGGCTTTGGGATCGTTTGAGACGGGGGCATGTCTGTCATGTCCACGTCGCCGTTTGGCGAACCGAGACCCAGATCATCCGCATTGGTCTCTCGTTCCTTGATGACGTCCTCGATCTGGACGACGGCCTGCGTTTCCAAGTAACCCTTCCCGAGGAGGCCCTGTAGTACCTGGTCGGCAGTTAGTATGAAGGCGTGGATGCGCGCAGTAGGTGCCCGTATGGAAAACTTGCCTTTCGTACGACTTTCACGTTGGCGGCCCCGGAACCATCATCAGGAGCCACAGCGTCGACGACCCTTATGATGTCCCGCTGCATAAACCGGATGTATTCAGGATGGCCATCGCGCTGTGCCATGTCGAGAAAGTGCTCAATAAAGTACATGATGTTGGCACGTGTGTTCATATTATTTTGCTGTTATTATTAGCTTCGCTCTGGTGAAGCTGTGAGGAGACTTACTCGCTCAAGCTGCTCGAGGATGCACGAGTGCAGGTCCTCATCCATATCCCGATATCTGAGAGCATACTGAGCGGCCTTTTGCGCAGAAGAAACGGACGCATTGAGGTGCTGCAGCTGATTCGTGAAGCGCATGCGCACCTCGAAGGGATCGGCCATGGCGATGTGGAAGCGGCCGAGTCTGACTGCGTGCTTGGACAGGTGGCCGGATGTGGTCTGTGAGAGACGACGTGCCGATATAGCCTGCAGTTGTCTCGGAAGTTCGGCTGCTCAGCGACAACTGGCGCATGAAGCTCTCACGACGGAAACCTGGGAACGTCCAAGGTACATGGATGAATAATAACGGTCATGATGCACTGGGTGATGGCGAATATGGAACATTTGATGGGGCGTGAAGGGTGGGGCTGGGCCTCAAATACCGACAGTGTGAGGGAGCCGTTCACGGGAAGATCACACTGTATGCGACTCTGCCGCAGCTGCGAGTCGTGACTGGTCGAGAGACTGGGCCTGTGCCACCTTTTGTCTTACTCAGTCAGGGTGTGGCTCGTGTGGCAGTGTGACAAGGCCCCACCAACAACAGGAGAATGAAGAAGAAAAAATCTCCTGTTTTTCCATTTCTCTCCACCGGGGAAAATACCTGGAAGGTCGAGATACGCGGCCCTTGGGATGGGATGGGGAGACACGGAGAGAGAGGGAGAGACGAGATGAGGTGAGGCGATGAGACGCAGGAGACAAAACGGGACACCTTGGTGACCTTGGTCGTGCCTGCCCGCGCGCCCGCAACAAGGACACCTTCCTGCAAGGCCCTCGGCCGGGCCGGATGTGCCGAACGGTGTAGTACAGCGCACTAGCCGCATCGGGGTTCCGGTGAGGCACCACGAAAAAAACCTCAGGGGTCGTCCATCTCGGAAGCGGTCTCGGGGAAGCCTGTTCAAACAGGCCAGAGGATCTCGCGGGGACCGGGCGAGCTGCTCAGTTTGGCAAGAATCGGAAACGTCGCGAAAATAAAACGCCTCGTCGCGGCCTCATCATCTCCTGACGGCCTGATCCAGGTGGTGAGACTTATCAGCACAAAGCTTCCTCTCACTCATTTGCCTCATTGCCCCCTTATCCCCTTCTGTCCACTTGGACGGCGTACGTGGTATAATACGGGGGCACCGCAAGTGCATTGGGCACCCGAGGGCACTTCGCGTTCGCCTGCCAATTTTCTGGTAAACAAGGCGTTGCGAGCGCGAGAAGTTGGGTTGGGCTCTGTCTGTTCCTGTTCCGGCTTATACGTGCGTGCAGAGCTTTTTTCCCTGATAATCTGTCATTGTCGTGCTCTGCGGAATATAAATAAAACCTCTCACCTCCTTCTTTTCCTCCCTTTTTTACAGTTTTAATCCCTCTTATCCATGTCCACTCCATCTCTTCCTTGTCCTTTGCATTTTTCTACCTCTGTAGACCTGTGTCTTCGTACCTGCCGTTAACATCAACGCCTCGTTGTACCTCCACATAAAAAAATTATCCCACAACCTCCCTCTCCTTCCATCTTTCTCTGTCCTCCCTTCAAGATGATGGCTCTCACTCCTTATGGCTCTACCGGGTCAACCGACCTCACCATGGCCGTCATCGGCTGCGGTAAGTCTTTCCTTATGTCTGTTGAGATGGAGATGGCGTCTTTGCTTCCGGTATAAGTACTGTCCGCCGGATTGGCGTCGATGTTGTAGTACTGTACCGACGTCACATCCCACATCTCCCTCCTCCCC
Organism: Thelonectria rubi; assembly: GCA_013420875.1. Lineage (NCBI taxonomy): Eukaryota > Fungi > Ascomycota > Sordariomycetes > Hypocreales > Nectriaceae > Thelonectria > Thelonectria rubi. Next base: position 859,909 of record WMHX01000053.1, read on the forward strand.
CTCTCTTCTCTTCCCCGGTGGCTTGGCCCAGGTTACTCATCAAGGGCCATATGGCACAGGTACCATGGGCGTTGCCATCCTCAGCGGCATCCTGAACTCGCTCTCGGAGATGCAAGGGCCCAAGCCCCTGCAGACGCCCAGGTCCGGAGCCTCGACCCCCCTGGAGGAGGTGCCTCAACGACTGCCCTCGCGCTTCATCGCCTCTGTGCGCACCGCCTCCGGCGCCAAGCGCGTCAAGCAGACCCTCTGGGAGCACTCGTCCGTCCTCAAGGTCCTTCACAACGACAACCTGTCCGCCGTGAACCAGGCCGAGGTCATTCTCCTGTCCTGCAGGGCCACCGCCGTCAAGGACATCCTCAGCGAACCTGGCATTTCCAGGGCTCTGCACGGCAAGCTCCTGATCAGTGTCTGCGCCGGTGTCAGCGTCGACGACATCGAGATTGCCCTCCACGGCAGCGTCCCCTCAAAGGACCCTGCCGAGGACGGCCGATGCCGCATCGTGCGAGCCATGTGCAACAACGCTGCTCTGATCCGCGAGTCCATGACTGTCGTGGCCGAGACCCAGCCTCCTCTGGACCACGCCACCGAGAGCCTCGTCACCTGGATCTTCAAGCGCATTGGCGACGTCGTCTATCTGCCGGCCGCCAACATGGATGCGTCGACCGCCCTGTGTGCCTCTGGCCCTGCCTTCTTCGCCCTTGTCCTCGAGGCTGCCATTGACGGTGCCGTCGCCATGGGCATCCCCCGCTCCGACGCCCAGCGCATGGCCGCCCAGACGATGCGAGGCATGACTGGTCTGGTCCAGCACGGCGAGCACCCCGCGCTCCTGCGGGAAAAGAACTGCACTTCCGGCGGCTGCACTATTGGTGGCGTCCTGGTTCTGGAGGAGGGCCACGTTCGAGGTACCGTCTCAAGAGCTGTTCGGGAAGCCGCCGTGGTGGCGAGCCAGCTCGGAAAGGGCGTCGAGCAGGTGAATGGCACGAGATCCGGCTCTCCCCAGTTCCAATGAGATGTCAACGACCGGCGAGACGGGACGAAATCGCCCACAGAGGCTCGAGGGGCACCGGTGCCTGAGATGCAGCCGAAAAAGGACGAGTCCCAGTCTGAACCGGTTTATCAACCCGAGCCCACCATGTTTGTAGAGTCTGAGCCGGAGCCGATTGAGCCTGGACGGGAGCTGACGGCTCTTCCCCTAAGAGCCGCCTTGTTTCTCGGCCTCCTGGCGACGTTGCAGGGCCTACGGCGTGTATTTAGGGACAATTCTCACTTTTGCTAGTTCGCATATAGACGGTGTTACAGGTTACATTTAGTTGATAATACAAATTTCCTCTACAACTCCGCTGGCTGCCCTGAGGCAGCTGCTTGATACGCCAAAGTGCTCAGCCGCAATTATTCTAGACCTCCCAAGTACCGCGAACTGCACCCATTTTACGCATCCTCGACGCGCGACCGCTTACTGGAACTTTCGCCAACCTCCTCGGTAATCTTTCGCTTGCCGTTGGCAGCATGTGGCTTGGAGTATTTGGAAGCACGCTCGGCGGCCGCGATGATGCGGGCGTACTCCAGCTCGACGCCACCGAGCGTCTGCTGCAGCTTCTCGATCCTCTCGCCCGGCTCGATCTGCGAGAGAACATCCTTGTTGTGGCGGTAGAGGCGCTGCTTGACGACCAGCTGCCAGAGCCGCTCCTGGTGCTTGTCCGCCTTGGTGGCGGCGGGGACGTCGTCGTCGAGCTGCATGCTGGGTTGCACCGAGCTGGGCAGCTTCGACATGAGGTGCATTTCGGTGACGCGGGAGAACTGGCGCGGAGCAATCTTGGCCTTGAGACGGATGGTCTCGAGGTCCTTTCCCCCGACGATGAGTTGAGGGATGGGACCTGATTTCGGGATGGCGACGCTGGTGTCGATTGCCAGGTTGTCAAACTCGGGCATGGTGCGCAGGAATTCGAGGTCGCAAACATCTCGCAGGTCGTCGAATGCCTCGTTGGGATCCTCAACGGTGAATTCGTGCGTCTGCGGCCGCTTGTGATAGTGCTCGAAGATGGCCTTGTAGAGACGGGCTCCGTTTCCTTTTCCTTGGAACGGGGGCAGAATAATGAACTGCGACAGCCTCGTCCTGCATGGCAATTCGGCCAAGTCGAAGTCCCCCGTCGGTAGTTCCCATCCCTCCCGAGGAGACGCCGGCGGAGTCGGGGGGTTGAAGTAGTAGAATCGGTAAATGGTGGAATATCCAACAAAGACGTACGAGCTCTTGGTGGCATCGCCCGTCGCTGGTTGCTTTTGGTATAGGAAGAAGAATGTCCACCGGTCTGCGTCGGAAAGATCAACTTCGCCCGTCTCGAGGTCTTGACCGATGTAACTGCCTCCCTCAATAAAGAAGGGAACGAATATTTGGAGGCGCGTGTTCAGTTGCTTGATGGCAGGGTCGGTCAGACTGCCACGCCAAATCTCGTATGTTGCGTCTGGAGCTTCAATGGTCGAGTGAAGCGTGCCTGGAGGAGTCCAGTCTTCGCTGATCTGCTTGGAGCTGTCCTCAAAGTCACTCCCTTTCACAAAGGCGACTGGTTGTGACGTTAGCGCAGACATTCGCAGAACGGATTCCTTGACTTACTTCGAGGCAGATGCTTGCCCTCTGCTAAGAGGCTGGCTACATCCGTGGGCTCGTCCTGGGCACCGGTGGGCTTGAACTTGCTCTTGGAGGTGATTCGCAGGTGCGGTCGCATGTCATTAGCACGATACCGTAGGCTGATCCTGAGGTCCTTGTAACCAAATATTTTTTCATCTTCGCCAAAGAGGGAGTAGGTAAACTTCGGGTTGAAGGTTGCAATATTCTGAAGCCCGGACTTCGAGGGCGCGAGAAGGCTGATCTGGATGGCATCGTTGGAGCTGGTGAGCCCTGGGTAGAGTTAACATCGATGCGCCATCAGGAGCGTCGCAGTACATACAGTCCTCCATGTTTGGAATGGTCTCCATGACGTCTCGTTGCGAAAATGGTGAGGATAAGTTCTTGGATGTGCAGCGAGAAGTGATGCGACGCAACGAATGAAGGCGGACTGCAGATTCGAGATTCACGGTGATGCGCAATGCAATGAGTGTCGTCGCACAGAAAGTTGCGTTGCTAGGAAACGCGCCCAATCTGCATCGCGCCTCCCACGCGATTCAATTAACGGATTTCTTTAGGCCCGATATCTCAGGCACCAACATGGCGGGATGATGTAATGATCCAATACGTACCTGGGCTAAAGTGGCCTGTGCCCCTGTTGTCGCAAGCCTCCCTCAGTCTGGAAGGGCCGGATTTATCTTCAACCTTTTCTTCCAGGCTTCCTTCTATCGCGCTGATGGCTTTGCGCCTCGACTCTTCGCCATGATACAGATCGCAAGCAGCGCGTCGCCGGTTGGCTCCGAGATATTTTCATTATTTTCGCTGCTGGCCATCTCCCTGGTTGTCCTCCTCATCTTACGATACTACCTCCCTCTCCGGTCGACGCCAGCCTTTTACCTGGTCCCCATCTTCTTCGCCCTCTGGCTCCCCTCCATCGTCATCATCCTCGTCCCCGTCGACCTCGCCTCGAGCGCAACGCCCGGAGATGACGCTACGCGGGGGATATGGTTGCCCGAGAGGGTCATACTGGTTTCTTGGAGAATTACATACTGGCTCACCTTTGCCTTGACTTGGTACGACTGGAGGACGCGGTGGCGATGCCTCTGCTAACAATGTCAGGTTTATCCTCCCCGTCCTCGCCGAATACTCCGATGCGGGCTACCGAGAACCGAAAGACAAGTTGATGTATTCCCTTCGAGGCAACGCTCAATTCCACCTCACCGTCCTCGGCTTTGGCTCCATCGGCCTGCTCTACTTCCTCATTTACTTCAGATCCGAGTTCAGACTCGAATCGGTCAAAGCGCTCGTCATGGCATTGGCCTACTGTTGGGGTTTGATCCTGGCCATTTACCTGATGGGACACGGCCTCGTCTCGATTCCTCGACGCCTAATCCGAGGCGCCAGCATCAGCGGTCGCCTGCGACGTCTCCAGGGCAAGGCGCCCAAGGTATACGAGCAGATGGAGGACTCGCTCATGCTGCTCGAAGACATCGAAGGCCAAGTATCTGAGCTCGCCCATCGAAAAGTAGGCAGCGCCATGGGCTTCCAGGACTGGATCGAAGAGCTGCAAGAGATTGCCAACATCCCCGAGTCCCAGCCACGAGGCGTTCGCTTCAGCGCCGATGCCGACTCTAGCACCATCCCGCACGTCATCACCCAAAAGTACCTCGCCGACCTGACTCGGAAACTCGTTCGCGCGAAACATGCCAGATCTCGCTACGTCAACGCCTGGAGCCGACTTGTCGCAGAAGCGGCTGAGACGCAGACCATTCTGGACTCGGTCGCATCCAAGAAGCTGGAGTTTGGCGGCGAGCCAGCCCATGCTGGATGGTGGGAGAAGACGACCATACTCACGCCTTACACTCGATACCTGTTTTACTACCACGCCTTGCCCTACGCGCAGATTTGCCTGGGAGTCTTTCTGGCGGCCGCCTCGGTTTGCATCGTCTGGTCCGAGGTTGTCAAGGTGGCGTTTCCCAAACTCTCCGTCATCCGACTCAGCGTCATACATCATTGGGTCGGCGACAGGGCAGAGGTGGGATTTGCCGGGCAGCTGATATCGTCCTTTTGGATCTGCTACATGTGCGCGGCCGCCCTCATCTCCATGACCGAGGTCAAGGTCTGGCGCGGTCGTGCCCTCGTCAGGAGAAACACGGCGCACGAGTCGGCCTTTTGGTACGCGATGCAGGTGGCGAAGCTCACGATTCCGCTTTCGTACAACTTCATGACGTTTCTGTCGGGACAGGTGTACAAGAAGACCATCTTTTACAAGTTCCTGGGTAAACTGATCGATCTGACGCCGCTGGGTCGCTGGTTCGATGACCTCTTCCCCATCGTGGTGCTGTTTCCCGTCTTCGCCACCCTCTTTGGCATCTACGGAAAGGTGAAGCGTCTCTTCGTGGGCATGGATGTCATTGACGACGACGACGAGAACACGTCTGGCTTTGGCACTGGCTCATGGCGCGAGGGCCGCGATCTCATCAACCGGGAACTCGGCGGGAACACTCTGTTTCATCGTCGCGAAGAGGCCATCGCCAGACGGGTCGGAGGCAGCTCAGCACCCGTCCTCTCCATCCCTTCCGCGCGAGGCTCGTCCTCGTCGCCGGCTCGCTCGCCGGCGCGTCTTCCCAGCGCCAGACGCGCCGGGCAGCCCGCCCACAGGGCGTATCGCGACGACGACCCCCCGGACGACGAGGGCTTCTTCCAGATCCTCGGGCACCGCATGAAGAACACCATGGACACGCTGGACACGCCGAGGTGGATGCAAGACTTTGGACAGGGCGTCAAGAAGCCCAAGTGGATGGGAGGCGACGACGAAGGCGCGTCGAGCAGTAGCCGGACCGGGACGGATATCCGCAGGTGGTTCGGCGGCGGCGACGGCCAGATCCGGCTGTAGCTGGACTGGCGGCGTGGCTCTCTTTTCAACGTAAACACTTTATTCACCGGGGGGTTTGGATACGCCGAGACGACAAGGGTAATAGAGCCAAAACGGACGAAAGCATTATACTGGAGTTTTGGGGGAACGGATATTTTGGCGGCATTTCTGCGTCAAGACACGTATGGCCGACACGGCGTTCTGAGCCTTGTAGATGTACATGTTGAGGCTTTGTTATTTTCTCCTTGGACGAGAGTATCACGATGACAAACGACATGTGAGGGCCAAGTACAGGAGCTCAAGGGCGGTATTAATTTTTTTTTCCGTAGCCAAAATAGGTCTGAAGAATAGTAGGTAGGTAGTAGGTACATAGTTTTTTTATATCGTGCATCATACCGCACGCAACGTCTCTTTCCGTGACGGGTGCATAGATTTCGTCAAGTCATAACATTCGTATCGGTGCAGGAGAAGCAAAGAGGCGAGAAACAAATAGGTTCGCCTCGCCTCTCACGTCGGCGACAGAGGCTGGGCGCGGTTGAGCGTGTTCCAGGTGTGCGTCTTGCTCATGGTGCGCTTGCGCAGGTGGAACATGATGTCGTTTTCCATCTTCTCAATGTTCTTCTCGAGGTCGGCGTCGTCGCGCTTGGCCTGCTCGACGCGGCGGCGGTCCATCAACATCCAGGCGCCGACGATGAATAAGGTGATGGGGATGGTGACGGCGAAGTAGATCCAGAGCTCGACGGAGACGACGGGGCTGGCGTCGGGCTCAAAGTTGAAAAAGGTCATGCTAAACACCGACGCCAGGTACGTGCCCGGCAGGAAGAGGGCGCCCATCAGCGAGAGCGTCTTCATGGCGGTGCTGTCGCGCTTGCTGGCGTGCGCGATGCGGCGCTGCTCGCCGGCGATTTCGAGGTTGAGCCGGGCTTCGCGCTGCGACATGATGTTGTAGAGCTGCGAGGTGTTAGCACTCGTCGTGTTATGCTGATTATCGGAGGCTCACGGCTTCTCGCTGCACCTTCAGCCGCTCCAGGGTGATGTGGATGTAGTTCTCCATGCCCGTCAGCTTGACCTTGTAAAAGTCGATGCGTGAATGCATGGTGCGGTGTAGCTTGAGCAGCTCCCTTCGCTGGCCGAGCACGTCGGCCTCGTCCTGGATGGACCACTTGACGAGGAACTTGTCTAGGGCCTTGTCCATCTCCTTGGCAATGGCCAGATAGGCCTGGGGCCGCTTCCAAAGCACGTGTCCGTGGCACTCGACCAGGTCGCGGTTCAGGCTGTCCACCTCGATGAGCCCGTCCTGGAAGTACTGCTCGTGCTCCTCGACCTCGTTGCGCAGGCTGACGGCGTTCTCGAGGCGGCGCAGCCAGTCGCGGGCGTCGCGCTGCTTGACGTCGCTGACGGGCGAGAGGTCGTGCGAGAAGATGATGACGGGCAGCAGCAGCGGGTGGCCGATCTGGTGGGCGCACTGCTTGAGGTGGCCGATGGTGGTTTCCAGGTCGGCGCTGGGCGTGCCCTTGAGGAAGCCCGTGGTGATGTGCGTGGTGAAAGAGTAGGAGAGCATCATTTCCCACCCGCGTGTCTTGCCCTTTTTGCGCACGTCTGATTTGCGATGGATCATGTGTAAATGAGGATCTTCGTCGTCGTCGTCGTGCGAGCACCAGAAGAACGGCCCAACCACGGCCGTCGTCTCAATGGCGCGCGCCGGCAGCTTCATGTGGCGCACCATGGACTCGTACGTATCGTGGGGGAGGGAGATGACTTTTGGGGCAAACGTGTCGTTGTGCTTGGCATTCTTTTGGATTCTGGAGGGTTAGAATGAATTGGCGTCTTCGACTGACGACGAAAGCTTACATGAGCCGGATCCCGCTGAGCATGGTGGTGCCTTCGCGGTGATTGTCCGGAGGCGCAAAGACGCCCTATCTACTGTCAGCGGTGCATTGAGATGAGGGATGATAGACGTACGCGTCGATGCACAAAGTTGTCAAACTCGTCGTCGGTGAGGGGATGCTCCTCTTGCGAGTTGTAGAAGGGATCCTGCCATGAGTGAGCACTCAGCCATCACCATATCACGGCTGATGGACGCACCGAGTAATTGAACATCTCGAGATAGCTCGTGTCCTCGTCGACCACCTGACACTCCTTGACGTAGGAGCGGAACATGAATTCCTCCATGGTCAACGGCGTTTTGCAGATGGAAACGGACTTGACAAATAATTGCGGTGAGTGTTGGATGCAGGAGTGATGAGTGCGGAAAGAGAAAAGATGGTCGCTCAGTTAGACGTCGCTTCCCTGCTCGGAGGGCGCCAATGGGATTGATTGGTAAGGAAGGAGAGAAGGAGAGAAGGGAAAAAAGGTGTGAGACGACGGTTGGACAAGGGAAAGAGCAGTGGTACATGAGAGTAAGCTGTACTGACAAAGCAGCCCAAAGTATCTCTTCCGTCGTGTAGAAACTCGATCAACTGCTCTTTCGAGGCTGGTGCTGGCCGATCTTTGGGTCTAGAACTGTCGCCATAATAAATCCCATAATAAATCAATCCTTACCCCCAGCCTCTCCAATTTTTGGGGGCCGGCTTCTCGGCGGGAAGTATCCGTACAGATGATAATTCTTATCCAAGTTTGTCTCACCGTCTCACTCACTCACCTGTCTCTTGATTCGAGCCACGCATAAAAACACCCGACCCCATTAATTACGTCTTCGTTCCCTGTTCACGGTCACGACTCGGCCCTGGCCAGCCCATTCATCGTGCTACCAACCAGAAGGACGGAGAAAACGTGAGACATAATTCAAGTCACATTGAAGAAAAAAGAAAGAAAAAAATCAGATAATAAACTGCTCATACATGCCCCCTCTACTCAATCATATGCCCCCATCACCTTCACCATCACCATCACCCTCACCTCCCATCGACATCGATGCAAGCCCCAGCTCCAGGAGTCGACCCACTAGTTCGTAGCCAAGCTCATTAGCCTCCCAGTCTTAAATGCACCTCCCTCACTTACTCTGCAAGTCTGAACAGTAGAAATGCTCAAATCCCTTGGCGTACTTGTGCAACTTGCGCTGCCCCGTCTCCGAGTTCGTCTGAAAAACACATGTCAAGCCTCGGAAGTTCGGTCGCCCATCTCGACGCTCGAAGAAGTCTTCCGCCACTGCACAATGATCAGCCACCCTTCGCCTCGTGGGCTCGTCACCAACTCACACGTTCTCACAATTTGACGGCCAATTCTTCATCTTCTCCAAGACTCTCCAGAGATAGAACAAATAGCTCATATCGCATTGCTTCCACGTCCTTCAAAAATTTGTCACAAGCTGGCAACTTTTGAGAAATGCAACGAACAATCGGCGAGGGGACTGACCTAGTTGAATAGCGAATTGCAAAGCCACGTCCACTTCTCGCATAGCGGGTGAACTTTGTCCATTGGACAAAATACCGGTGCAATCGACGCTGCGGAAGGTGACTTCGGTGTCATCATCATCTTTGTTTATCGAATATCGGGTTCTGTGATGGACTGTACACGCATAAGCCTCAGATCAACACCAAGAACATTGGCATACACAATATCACGGATTCGTCAATGTCCGTGTCAGAAGCGTCCGACTCTCGACCGTAGAATATGACAATCTCGGCATCATTGCGACGAGAAAGCTTCTGTAGAGGGAGAGCAGCGTCCGCCACGAGCTTGTCCCTTTTGCAAGAGGCGTAGTGAAGGAGTTGGATTGTTTCCACCACAGACCCAGTGTATGACTGCGACTTCATTGTGAATGTCACACTTTAGACATCTCTCTCTGAGATGGTCAAATTGCCACAGCTAGTTAAAACTCGTAATAGAGGTGATGTATGCCACCTTACGCGAGAAGAGTGAGTATCCGAGCTTCGGGTCTCGAATCGGGACTGTGTGCGGTTTCGTATACCATCATGGTGTCTTGGTTTTGGCGTAACAACCTGCTGGCCTGACGCAAGTGTAGGGCTTGGGCAAATGTGTCTTCGAACTTGGATATTCCTGGTCTGGGGTAAGTGAGGGTTGGCAATAATCGGCCATGGTGCTAACTTGATGGCCGAATGCCCCTCAGAACGACTGACATCAGCGAGTTATTCGTGCCATCAATTATATTGTCGTCGCCTCCTTGAGACTCGCTAACTGCCAGTCACTCCCATAAACTCGAGGTGACTCATCACCTGGGAAAAGGAAAGAACATGGAAGTCGCTTAGGTAAGACCTAAGCGAGGAAACGTGCAAAGCGGGCAGGCAGGCGGGGAACCTTGATGGCCTATGATACGTACCTCCCCCCGTCCAGGTGAAATACAATGCTTCCCCCTCTCCACAATCTCTTCCTCACAACCCCACTGTTTACAGATCTCGGACCCAACCAACCCACACCGCGCTACCTACTTACGCTTCCTTCTCGTGAGTCCCTAGATCCCTGTCGAGACCAGCTGCCTGGTGGTCTAACTCTTAACTGACTGGAAAAGGACGGCCTCCGACGATACGAGTACAAGAGGGACGCCGCCTTCACGCTATGGCATCTGATTCGGAAGAAAATCGGGAGCGCTTCAAGTTGCTTGGTGAAGTATTCGATTCGGGCGAACTCGACAAGCTTATTATATTGCGCCAAGACTCCGAACATGGCGGCCGAGTGGCCATAGAGCGTCTCATGGACGATACCCTTCCCAGTCGCGAGCCGATCCAAGACTACATCACGGACCTAGAGGAACGAGCTGAAATCTTTCGCGACGTGCAACGGTCTGCGAGTCAGCTCAACCCGCCTGTTTGTCTGACTGCGTCTACGCTTGCTATTACTATGGTCGCTCCTCTCACCCGTCTGAGGGCTTTCAGAGACTCATTGTTTGATGATGACTCAATCTCGTCGTCTCTTGGAATTCGAAAGTGGGTGTTTGCGGGGGCCTGTCAGGACGCTGCCAGGTTTATGGCATCATGTAGGTTCAAGATTTCCTCTGATCAATAATATTAATAGCTCCTAGTCTCTAGTATTACGGGTTGCTAACCATTTGTTTGTGACAGATGTGCCCAAAGGAGGAAGACCGCCAAACGCCTCGAGATCAGGCACTGCGTCCGCAGCAGGCTCTCCCTCTGCGCAACCTCGATTTCTATTCCCTCCCTCGTCGTCTGTAGGCGACCAAAACATGTCGCAGATAGGTCATAGCAGATCCACGTCCGACCCAGTTGTACGCGTCAATTCGAGCTTGGGACAACAAAACACGGACGCACAAGCTACGCTGACCAGGAGCCCAGCTGGCAGCCAGATCTCAGCCGGACGGAAAGCTTCCGCTAGCGTACAGGTAATTTTTTCAATTTCCCTGTTGAGACGGTGAATGCAGCTAACATCAGAGCAGGCCAAGAACCGCGATCATAACGAATGCATTATTGCAGGAACTGCAGATCCCGAAGGAGCCCATATATTCGCCTTCACGAACAGTACCGAACCGAAAACGCGACTACTGTTGATCACGCTCTCTCTGTTCTGGGGCCAGGATGAAGCGGACCGGTTTCAGGCCTTGATCTGCGACAGCTCCATCACTGAGTCGGCTCAGAATCGGCTCAGCCTTAACCACCAGCTGCACCACTGGTGGGACCGGGCAAGGTTTGCATTCAAGCCGCTGAGGAAGGATGATAATTCTATCACGCTGCAATTCCATTGGCTTATCAAGCGTTCGGGAGTGACGCCAAACAAAGCAGTACTCGGACAAGATGTTCTTGCTGAAGCTGGCCTTGGTGGCAATGCTGGCCCTCGTTGGGGTAATGCTCTCCATGCGCACCGGAAGAGCGGATTTCCACTACGAACTGGTCAGACATTTGTTATCAGAGCAGAGAACAAAAAGGACCTCCCCAGCATCGAGCTTTTACAGCTCCAGTGGGATCTGCACAGAGTTGCAGCGATTTGCGGGGCCGCTGATGTCACTGAGGACGAAATTCGGGATCTTTTCGAATCTGATAGTGACGGAGCAGATTTGTACAACTGGGAGGAAGAGGAAAGCCTCATGGACTCTGAGGAGCCCTTAAAGTAGAACTTTGGGGGTCTCCCTGATAGAAGCGTTGCGGAGCCTGTGTAGAGGCTATAGAGATCGGAAAGGAATACTACAAGGACGCCATGGAGTTGAAGTAGGATGGATGTACTTGGGGACATAGACACCTTTTGCGAGCAAAAACGTGAGCGAGAATTTAAGGGTTATGTGGTCTGTTCGTTTAAAAGTGTCGGAAGGACAATCAGATCCTGCGCGACATCCCCCCCTTTGATAGGCGAGGAAGACTGCTTATTACTCGACGAGCAGGCTGTCAACGCCGATATCCGATCATATGTCGCAGCACAGCTTATCCAGAGGCCCGGGTTCGTGCAGAAGGGAGTGTCTGAGGGGATCTCCTGATGCGTATTCGCAATACAGTTCGGAGATGGAGCTGACGGGATGCGAGTCTCTCATCCGTCCGCTCATACGCCAACCGTTCAGAAAATCAAGCGGGATTTCCCCATGGCCTAAGTTGCCGCAGAAGTCTGGATGGGGGGTTTTGCTGCTTCCCGGCTGAGAACTCCCGAGGACGTTGGTTTCGCGGGATAGTGGGCATTCTTGCGAGAGGGAGGGTGGCAACTTTTTCAGCAAGTGGTGTCGAGTTATATCAAGCGGAAGGGGGCCACGGGAACGAACCGCGGCAGCGCTCGAGGGGGCACATGGGCTGTATATTATGCATGTTCTGGCTGGACTTTTCCAAGGCTGTAAAAACACCTTACTGTTGGAGGGGGGGGGGAGCCAACATCAAAACGCGCAGGGCGGCCATTACAGTAACGCTCTTGCCTCGCAAAAGCACGGCGGACTTGCCCCAGTTCCCACAGGCTGACCAAGGCGAAGTCGGACGCGGAATGTTCAGAATTCGGGACGATTCGGAGTCGAAGAGGGAGCGGGCGCATGTCGCTCGAGTTCGCTCCCATGGACGGAGACGACGATTGATGTTGGTGGTGGCGTCTTTTTTATCTTGATGGGAATCACGGAACATGCAGATTGGATATGCTACCTGGGACGAAGGACTTGGGAATTTGGAAATACATCATGTTGCTGCCTGGTATCTTCCCATGTTGTTTACCTAAGTAAGTATGTCTCATTGACATGACCAGGCATCACACCAAGGCTTATGGCTTTTACGATGAAAAGTACAATAGTTTAAGAGGGTTGAGTGAGATGCTCTCATGATAGTAATCTCATAGGCAAACATTCATCTCGTGCTCGTAAAGTAGTTTGTAGCTTCATAGCCGCACACACTCGCGTCTCTACACCACAGAGGACTTGGCCCACTCGTTGCAAATCAGGGTAACCTCTCGGAAGAATGCCTGGTATTACATAGGTAAGGCTGCTCAGCTAGCCGACTCCTCTGGGCCTCCCGTGCTTGTTGCCTCGTCCCTGGAGCCTCCGGGAACCCCGTCCCCTAAGCCCCTTCTCTTTGCCGGGCCTGCGCCTTGTATCGCGGGGACAAGTTCCGGACGGAACTCTCCAGTCTCGGCCTTTATCGACCAATCCATTTTTAACCAGGGTCTAACCTTCCAACAAGCCAGCCAGAATCCCCCATAACGCGTGATAAGCCGAAACAAGGCCTTAAAACTCCGTAAACATGTGTCCGTACCTATGGGGAGTCAGCTCGGCTCGCATCTTCTCAGCGTAACATGTTCACTCACTCGTCATTTGCTCCAGTCTGCCCATATTTTTCGGGATCTTCAGGATACCGGTCAAATTGGCTCGCGTCGCCAGCGCCCGCCTTGACGGGCGGCGTGTAGGGTGCGTCGATGTCCTTTCGGGCCAGACGATCCCAGGTAACCTCGGCGAACCAGGCATGATTCTTCACATCGCCGGGGCCTCCATACAGGTTACCCAGTCGCTTCGTCAAGTCGGCCGTGATCAATCGCTCGAGGAGGTTCTGCGCGTCGGGGTTCACATAGGCAGGATACTTGACCTTGCCTTTAAGGATGTTTTCGTAGATCTTCATGGGCGATCCACTGTCCCAGAAGGGAGTGTATCCGCAGAGCATTTCGTAGATCAGGATGCCCAATGACCACCTGGAGCGCTCCAGTTAGTGCCTCGTTCAATCCTTGGCTTCTTCTGCAACTCACCAGTCCACAGACTTGTTGTATCCCTTGTTGGAGACGACTTCGGGCGCCAGGTAATCGGGGGTGCCGCAGAGCGTCCACGTCTTGTCGGGTACTCGCTTCGCAAAGCCGAAATCGGTAATCTTGAGGTGTCCATGCCTGTCGAGAAGCAAGTTTTCGGGCTTGAGATCGCGATAGATGATGTTTTTCGAGTGAAGGTACTCCAGTGCCAAGGTAACTTCTGCGGCGTAGAACTTGGCGACGGGGTTCGGGAAGCGCTGCGTCAACGTTAGCAACAGACGGCATATACCGAGACAGTTGGTGGCAACGGCCAAGGCTAAAGTTGAAGCGTACCCCGGATTTTCTGAGAAGGGAAAAGAGCTCGCCGCCTTCGACGAAATCCATCACCATGTACAGGTTCTTGATGTCCTGGAAGGTTCCCCAGAGAGTGATGAGGAACGGGTGCTTGACGTCGGCCAACATGCGTCGCTCATCGTTGGTATGCTCAACTTGCTTCATCTTGACGACCTGGGCCTTTTTGAGCACCTTGACGGCATAGAACCGTTGGTTATGCTTCGATTGGACCAGATGAACTCGCCCGAAGCTACCAGTGCCGAGCGTTCTTAAAATCTCAAAGTCGCCCAACGAGTACTTGCCCTTGGTGACGCGCAACTGGGAGGCATTGCTGGGTTGCTGCTGGTGGTGCGGCTGCGACGGCATCTGCGAGTGCTGCTGCTGGTATGGGGAGTGCTGGGCCAGATCGGCGGGGTGTGGTTGTGGCTGCATCGTCGGCTGCTGCTGTTGTTGCTGCTGCTGCTGGGGCTGAGGTGGCAGCTGGTGGTGCTGCAGCTGTTGTTGGTGGAGGAGGACGGGGTCGGTGCCGGGACTGACGGTCTGAGGTCTCGAGTCTATCGGGTAGGCGGTGTTCGAGTTCGAGTAGTGGTTGCCTGATGCGTCATTCTGAGGAGGGTTGATGAGGTTGCTGATGCTGGGTAGGTTTTGAGGGTCATGGGGCATCGAAGCACCCGCGGGGTACGTAGGAGGATGGACGTTGACGGGATTCATCTGCTGCTGCTGCCGCTCGGCGTCGGAAGGCGCGACGGGTTGTTGCGCCGGGATGGAAGCTGCGGAGTTGGGTTGCGCCTGCTGAGGCTGAGATTGGGCCTGGGAAGGCGCGTTGGCGGGCTGAGGCTGTGATTGGGCGGCGGCCGTCGTTGACGTCGACGTCGTGGAAGAGCGAGGAAGCAGCGCGCTGAAGGGTCTGGAGATGGACGACGACCGGCCAGACGTGGGCGTGACGGGGCTGGTGGGATTCGAGGCCGAAGGGTCAGAATTGGCGTCCCTGGTCCGTTTTTTCTTCAGAAACCCCAGGGAAGGCATGGGGACGAGAGGAGGAAGAAGGGGGAGGTGGTATTGTACGAGTCTGGGAGGGAGAGGCGAGGCGAGGCGAGACGATGGAGCAAGCTGGCGGGGTTTAGGTGGTTTGGAGGGGAGTGGGTAGGCGGGAGAGAAGCGGGGAGTGGAAGCGGTGCTCAGCTCGTCGACGAGTGCGTCTGCGAGCCAAGAAGTCGTAGGCGACGACGGTTAATGTCCAACAAGACGAGGTGCAACCGAATTGAGTGAGAGCCCTTGCAGATCGCGCCGTTGGCCGGATCCGTCGGTTTCGGGGTTGAGCAGACCAAGGTAGGGCGAAAGCTACCGACAAGCTATCATCTACTACCACTTACTGTACGGAGAGTTACCGCGAGGAGCAGAGGGGGGAGGGAGGGCCAGAGATGAGAGGAGGCAATGCCGTGCTGTACGATGTATTCGGGAGAAGGGCGATGCCGGGATGGTCGTGGGGATCAGACTGGATGGAAGCTTGACCGGCAGCGTGTGATTGCGAACAAGGTCAAGGTCAAGCAAGCGTCAAGAGGAGCAATGAACAATGCAGACGACGGCACAGAGATGTAGTATGTATGTCCAATGACACGACTTTTCAAGGGAGAAGAAAGTGGAGGAGCCCATGGACGGAAGCAAAAAGGGAGGATTCGAGTCCAGGAGCCCTTTGTTTCGCTTCCGCGCTGATGGCTGATGAAGCCGAGCAGACGAGCAGAGGAGGAGGACCCGGGGGGGGGGGGGGGGGGGGGGGGGGGGGGGGGGGGGGGGGGGGGGCGCTCCCGGGCCCCAGTGTTACTGCGTCAGTGAGCTCACCACCGAAGCGTTTAGCGGAGCTTGTTTTTGTGGAAACCTGGGCGAGAAGCTCAGATCGCGGATGGGCGTGGGAGTGAGACGGTGCAGCTTCAGCTTGTGTGGTAATACCGCAAAAGGTCCCTTGCTTGACGGGCGGTGGCTGCGAGAGGAATGTGTTGAGGGAGGAGGGAGATATGACGGACGCAATTGGATGTGGATGATGGCTTGCGGTGGTCAGATTTGTCGTTGGCGATGATGAGCGCAGGACTGCAGGAAACTGCAGCAAGTGGTGTGCGAGTGCGAGTGAGTGTATTCTACAGTGTGCAAACTGGAAGAGTCAACTTGGAAGTGGGGTGCCGCTTGCTCCTGCGCTTGCGTCGTCGATGCTGCTCCTTCCTCTGCTGTGCTTGGATGGACAAGAGACAAACGTCCGTTGTGAGCTTGGCCCTCTTGCCATCATCAACCATCAAGGAACAGACTCGGACCAATTGCGCCTCGGTGCGATCCAGATCCTGCTTGCGGCACCCCTCTTTGAGTTTTTCCCCTTGCGAGTCGACGCACCCAAAGCTTCAACGGAGCTGGCTGGAGCTAGCCAAAAGCCTCCAAGAAGCTTTCCCCAAGCTTGTTGCCCCTCCCCCTCCAGGCCTTCTCTCCCCTCAAAGCCCTCATACCGGATCCAGCGGCCAATGCCTGAGGAACCTTCCACCGTCACTGATCAATTCGCTTGCAGCCGGCAGCTATAGGTCAGGTGGATGGCGAATCGATCTGCAACGTTGGCAAGGCGCCGGAGGCAAAGCAGAGGGAGAGGGAACAAGCCAGAAGGCATCTCGCCTGGAGAAAAAGGTGGGCGGCAGCAATGATGTCGTTTGTCTGTCTGTGTGGGTGGAACGGCAGATGGGCTGGTACCCGATGCTTTACGCCAACGGGCGTTCGGCTTTGATTCGGCTGACCTTGCAGATGGCTTCGGAAGTTCAGTTTCCAGAGTGACCGCCAAACTCGCGAATACTAGTCAAGATCAACTACCAGGTACTGTTGGAATGGAAGGAGAGAACCTGCGGAAGCTCCCGTGCACCTCGAATCATGAAGGTGAAGAAGTTGTCAGCCTCGGGTGGAGTCTTCGACCAACCAAGCTGATCTCGACTCGAATCTATCCAAGGAATGAGCAGCATCGCCGGGTTTGCATCTGGACTCTTCGAGACAAATCCATCCCGTCCATCTGCCTGGACTCGACTCGAGAGCCGTCCGAGTCCTTTCGCCTGTTCCCGCCGTCGCACGCCAACCGTCAACCCGTCTCGTCATACAACAGTGTGTCAAGTTACTTCCGATCGCTGGGCCTAATAATAACCGATCGGTTTCCCGCCTCGAGCTTAGTGCCTCAAAACGTGGGAGGGCTTAGGCTCGAGATGGAGCGGGGGAATTGATGACAAGACGCGCCATCAGGACAGGACGTGTCTGTGTGCGACCTGGCAGCCAGTCGGGCTGTTTCTGTTCGGAATACCACTCTTGCCATTCCTTGTGCACCACATGCCCGTTTGCGGTGCTCATTTACAGGCGAACCATCCAGATCACGCTTGCAAGGAGCCTTGGCCGAGACCATAAGCCAGATCAGCCCCCCCCGAGCAAATCACAAAAGCGTGCAGCCTCTCTCGCGCCCAAGACCAGTGGACAGACTATGATGGCCTTCGATGGGTATACTAACGCCTTGCATGATATTCCGGGATATGGTCGTCAAGCAAGCATTAATCTCAAATGCCATTGTTCTTTTCAACCTACAACGCAAGGAAACCATTCTCGAAATACTTACAAACACCCATATTTGTCCAGCCGTTACTAAGACAAGGGCAAATACAGAAACGACACCCCATCCCACGATTTTCTCTCTTATATGGTATGTCACAGACTCCTCCATCCCTACACTGTCGTCCTTCCCTCTCTTCCGCCACCTCGAGGTATTCAGACAAAAGATGCACAACAAAGGGAAAAAAATAAAAGCGATGGCCGTCCCATATCGTCAAGGTTTTTCTCGTGCACCCTTCCTACCAAAGAAGAATGCGCGCGCGTCACTCATGGCGCTTAAAAGCGGTGCGACTTGCTCTTCGCCCGGTAGGCGGTGTAGCCCACGTAGGCGCCGCCCACAGCGAGGAAGAAGACGATGACCTTTGTGAAGAACCAGGTCCAGCTACCGCCCGACGCCTTCTTGGCCTTGTTCTTCTTGTTCTTCTTGCCGCGGCCCTTGGTGCCGGACTGGGACGACTTGGAACCGGGCTGCAGGTACAGATTCTTGGCGGTGATGGAGATGATGTCGTGGTTGTCGCTCAGCTCGCCCGTCTCGGCGGTGAAGCCGACGTAGGCAATGTTGGGGATGGTCGGGGGCTCCTCCGTCTCAAAGCACAGCTGCCACTCGTCCTCGTTCTTGTACTGGAGCTCCAGCTTGAGCTGCTTGTCCTGGAAGTAGGTCAGGCGCATCTTGGTCGGGATGTTGGCGTGACGGATGCCGCGAGCGGAGCAGCCGGCGAGCTCGGTAGCCTTGCCGTCGTGGGCCTTGTCGTAGGTGGTCTGGCCGTCGCCGACCATGGCGGAGACGTAGGGGAAGACGACGCCGGGGCGGTTGTTCTTATACGTGTCGATGAAGATGCCCAGGCCCTCGAACTTGTCGGGCCCGCCAAAGACGGTTCCAGACTGGGCGCGCTGGCGAGTAATCCACATGGCAAAACCGTCTCCGTACAGCTGGTTCTTGCCCGAGACCTTGAACTCGACCTCGATCTGCCAGTTGGTGGCCGTGAGAGGCACTCGCGAGTACATCCATCCGCTCTGCGACTGGCGGTCCGACGTCAGTCGAATGTACCTAGCTTCCAGTCAACCAATTGATGCTCCAGCGTCGGGGAAGGAGATGGCATACGAGTCGGTTCGCACGATGGTGTCGCCGCCAAAGTCGTACCATCGACTTTGCATGTCCGAGTCGAGGTAGGGCTGGGCAGGGAGTCGTGTTAGCTAGGGAGACGTCCATTCGAAGCGATGGGGGTGCGTGGCAACGAACCTGCTGCAGGGAGTGCGTCCTCAACTGGAGAAGCCATGTTAGCAAACGCCCACTCGGTCGACGGTCCACGGCCATACCGTGATGCTCTTAATGTTGTCATCGTCGGGGCTCAGGGCGCTCGCAGTCCACGCGAAGGCGCCGAGGAGCACGGCTGGCAGCGAAGGCAGCCGCATGGTGGCTCAGGTTGTTGTGGCTTTTGCGAGCTCTTGCGCAAGGCGGGATGCCAATCCGCGGATTGGGGGACGGCTCGTGGGGGGTTCGATCGGATTTCGAGGTTGGACGGGGATTGAAGACGCAGCGTGGCCGAGAGTCGGCGCGGGGAGGGGGGGAGGATGAGTTTTAGGGGGGGGCGAGGACGGGGAGGTTGGGCGGTTGGTGTTCGTCGTTCACCGTTTGCCGTTCGCCGTGCAGTCGTTGTCGTGACGTGGGTTTAAGGGATAACTGGCCTCAGCTAGCACAAGTGTCCTCTTCCGTGGCCGACATCCGTTCAAGGTGTGCTCTCCACTGTAGGGGGAGAGAGCTCTAGGCGGGCGGCGGCTCGGAGGCCCCTGTCTCGAGCCCTGGCACTAGGGGGGGCCCCATGGAACATCTCTCCCCGGGCCACGCTTAAAATCCAACATCTCTCAGGAGCTGCCTCAGGAGTCAAAGTCGGGTGGCACACGACGAAGCATGTTGCCACTTGTGGATTGATTGACGCTCTTGGGCAAATTTTAACTACGCAGCAGGAGTCTTATCATCAAGTCTACCTAATGCCTAATACTTCGCGCCTCTTCTCAGCCACGGCTCCCGGCGACTTTAGTGGCCCCTGACCACATACACCAGCTTCGTCCCCGAGATGTTCCCGTCACGATGCTCCTGGAATCCCGTCGCGACGGCATCAAGCCCCCCCGGAATAATTCTGACGTCGTTTGGCTTGATTTTTCCTTGGTCGAGCAGCGTCGGGAGCCTCTCGCAGAAGTCGCTGGCGAGCTGATGGTCTCCTTCGCTGGGCTGTCACGGCGTCAGTCAGTCACGTACCACAGCAGCGCGCGATGCATCCAGCAGCAACTCACAGGCCAGTAAAGTTCCCGATAGCGGTGTTCCTTCAGAAAGGCCGTCCACACCAGCACGTCTGTGACCTTGGTCCGCTTGCTCACGTCCTCGGTGAAGGCCTTGCCGGGCCGAACGGTGCAGAGAGTGCCGCCGCCCTCGTCGACGGTCTGGGACCCGAGCACCGAGGACGTGTCGTTGCCGATGGTGTCGAAGACGTACTTGATACCCGGAAGCGCCGCCTTGATTTTCCCGACGACGTCTGGGTCGCGGTAGTCGAAGACGTGCTGCGCTCCCAGCGACCGAACGTGTTGGAAGTGACGCGGGCTGCACGTCGTCGCGATGCTGAAGCCGTGCAGCGCCGCAATCTGGATCGCGTAGAGGCCGACGCTAGCTGCCGCCGTGTCAGCGCTTCACTCGCATCGTCCGTTCTCGGATGGACGTACAGCTCCCGCCCCAGACGAGAATGGACGTGCCCGACGCAGACTCCGGGTCGATGTCCAGGCTGTTCTCGGAGAAGAGGGCCAGATGCGCCGTCAGGGCCGCCAGCGGAACCGTCGCCGCCTGGGGCAGCGAGACGCCGTCGGGCAGCGCGAAGAGGATGCGCTCGTCGGCGATGGTGTACTCGCTGTAGGCGCCGAGGCCCTTTACCTCGCCTCCCCAGACGAGGCCGGCCACCATGTTGCCCTTGCGGACGCGGGTGACGCCGGACCCGACCACTTGCACGATGCCCGCAAAGTCGCACCCGAGCACGGCGCCGTCCCCGAAGACGTTGGAGTCAAACGCCTGGACTGTTTGACGCGTTAGATGTGAAAAGAATGGTGCGTATAGACGACTTTGCTCACCATCGGTCGGGTTCTGGGCAGCGACGAATACCTTGACCAGGACCTGGTTCGACGCCAGAGCTGGCAGCTGGACCGACTTCTGCACCAGCTTTGGGGATTCGCCTTCGGGGACCTCGACGACGAGAGCTTTGCTTTCAACCATTTTTAGCTGGATTGAGCTGGGGAATTTAACGATCGGATGAACTTGAGATGGACTTGACGATTTAGCTGGACCTTGCTATGACCGGGCTTTATATGCTTCACATGCGACTCAAGACATGCAACTGCGGGGCCTGGCTTTCAAATCAAAAGATGCGGCACTTGATTAATTGACATAAACCCGTTCGGAAATAATCTCCTGCAAAGAGAAAACGACTCAAACGTGCGTGTGCAATTGCACGTTTGACCTCACCAGCCGAGGAAGCGCCCCCCAAGCCACAACTAAGCGTTACGTCAACGGGACTTCAACGTCGTAACCGTTGACACGCCGTAAAAGCATATGCATCATCGACCATCAAAACGAACTCTCACTTTTGCCATCCTTTCCATCTCCCAAAACTCCTTTCGAAGCCACGGAGTCGGGGAGGCCAGCTGTTTAGTCATCTCCCGCAGAATCGGAACAATGTCCCACCGAGCCCGATAACTGCGATAGGGCGTTTGTTCCAGCAGTTGCATTTTCCACGCCCAAACTACTGAGCACCCTCCCAATCGTCACTCACTCCCTCCCCTCCCCCCCGAACTCGAACAGCAATGGAATCCAGCGCCGTCAAGCAGGCCGTCATCAAGCAGGTCCTGGCCGAGGCCAACATGGCCAACGCCCGCGTCCTCATCGAGGTGCGTAACTGGGCCCCCCAATTGGACCTCGGAGGATGCTCCATTGGCACTTTGACAGTCCGTTTTTTGGTTACTAACGAATTCCCCGGGCAGAACCTCCAGGAGACTTGCTTCGAAAAGTGCGTCCCCAAGCCCGGCTCCTCCCTCTCGAGCGGCGAACAGTCCTGCATGACGTCGTGCATGGAAAAGTACATGGCCGCCTGGAACCAGGTCAACTCGGCCTACATTTCGAGGCTGCGCCAGCAGCAGCAGCAAAACAGCGGACACTGAAAAAGAACCGACCTTTTTTTCTCGATAAGCTGTGGGGGGAAGCCAATTCGACCACGACGGAAACCTCTTCCCTATAGCGGCAGGGATTTGTATCATATTATCGTGATGGACCGAGGGCGAAATACGACGGGCTCTAGAAGCTGTTGTAGAAGGGAAACATCTGTACATCAAAGGCCTGAGACGGAAGGATAGACGACGGGAACACGGACGAGTCGAGCTGTAACTGTACCAGGGGGAAAAAGAGCATAATGTCTAAACGGCCAAAAAATCTCACATGAAACCAAACCAATTCCCTTGTTTTTTGCTTTTGGGGGGTATCTCTAACTTGCATCCGCGGCCGCCTTCTTCTTCTTCTCCTCCTCGGCCGCCCTCTTCCTCGCGAGGTACCGCTCCTTGGCGCTCGAAATCTCCCCCTCCGTCTTGCGGCTCTTGGTGACGCGCTCCACCTCCAGCCGCTGCGCCTCCTCGTCCTCGCGCGACCGCTTGAGCGACTGCTCCAGCTGCTCCTCGAGCATGCGCGACTGCCGCTCCCGCATGGCCTGCTTGCGCCCGAACTGGTTCGCCGGGCCGCCGTCCCTGCGCGCTCGCTCGGCGGGCCGTTGGGCGTCGTCGCGCTGCGCGGGCGCCGTCTTCTTCGCGCCGAGGTTGAGGCCGCCCCGGAGGAGCTGGCGCTTGTCGACGACTTGGCCGTCCTCGTTGACGGCGATGGAGGCGCCTTTTTGGTTGAGTTCTTTGGCGCGGTCGGCGTCCGTCTTGTCGGCGTCTTGCTCGTCCTCCTTTTCGTCTGCTTCTTCCGTGCGCGTGCCGCCGTTCTTTGCCGTTTCTTCCGCCGCCTGGACGGCGTCGGCGTGTCTCTGCTCGTCCTTGTCCAGCAACTTCTTGTAAAAGGCCGACATGCCGCCGCCCTTGTTCTTCCTGGCCTCGTCCTCCTCCCTGCGCTTCTCCTCCTCCTCCAGCCGCCGGTTCTCCTCCTGCTGCTTCTTGTACGCCTCGGTGACGAACTTCTCCTTGCCCTCGTACTCGTCGCCCTCGGCCTCGCGCTCCCGCGCAACCTTTTTCTCCTCGGCGATGAGCGCGTCGCGCTTGCGCACCTCGGCCGCCTGCAGCAGGCTCGTCATGTACTTTGGCTTGCGCTCCTTGTCGGCCGCCTCGGCGGGCTTCTTGGGCTTGAGCGAGTCGTACACGGCGTCGTACTCGTAGACGCTGGCGTCGAGCGCCGCCGCCGCCTGGGCGCTCTTGCGCGCCGTGAGGGCGCTCGAGAGGTCGCCAAAGGACGAGTTCGGCTGCGCCCTGGGCTTGAGCTTCGGCGGCTGGGCGGGGGCTGCGTTTTTGGACCGGGAGGGTTTCGAGGAAGCTCTGGGGGCGGACGGGGCTCCGAATCGATCCATGTCTCCGACTTGCTCGGCCTCGGGCGGCTTGCTCTTCGTCGTCTCGTCGTCGGAATCGTCGTCGCCGCCGAACATGGGCTTTCGTTTTGGCGGGGCGGGTTTGGACGCGCTGGGCTTTATGGAGAAGTTGAGCCCGAAGGCTAGAGGCTTGCTCATGATGGATGACGGAGGAGGGGGTGACAGGGCGGGATTTGAGGGACGAGGCGGGATCTTTGAGGTTGAATTGGCGCTTTCAGAGGATCAATGTTAGGAAGAAAGTTGATGGAAGTCGAGTCTGTACGAGCGAATGGAAGGTTGGTGCCACCATCAGATTCGTACCGTGCACGCTAGCCAAATCGGTGGAATTCAGCAAGCGATGATGTATTTCGATGCCTACGACCTGTCGCACCTATATTCGAGTCTGGATGGCATTTCAAATCCAAACCTTCCCTCGTTCAATCCCTAAACAGGACCTCAACTATTAAAACCATGGACGCCTGCTGCACATGCGCAACGCTGCTCTCGTCCACACCGCCCTCCTACTACGACAAGGAAGCCGAATCCGTCCTCCCCTCAGACCGTCGCCTCGAGTGCTGCGCCAGGATCATCTGTGGCAAATGCATCCACGTCCGTTCCCCCATCTTCCCCCCAGCCCTTCGCCTCTGACACGTCGCACAGCATAACAAGCGCTTCGCCGACTACTGTCCCTACTGCCAAATCTCCTCGGCCCCGTCTCCTCTCCCCCAGCACCTGAGAAACCCCCCGGCTTACACGTCAGTCGCCTCGTCGAGCGCGCCCAAGACGCCGGAGCTGCAGGAGACGCCGCCGCCGTACACGCCGAGCCAGACGCTGCAGGCCCAGGTCCAAAAGGTACCGGTGCAGGACATCCTGCACTTCATCGACCACAGCCACGACACCGTGGTGTCCCTCTGCCTGCGCTACGGCGTCCCCGCGGCAGCCCTGCGTCGGGCGAACAACCTTGGCAGCGACCACCTGCTCGTCGGGCGACGCACCGTCCTGATCCCCGGAGAGTATTGCAAGGGCGGCGTGAGCCTGTCTCCCCGGCCCGTAGAGGGCGAGGAGGAAGAACTGAGAAAGGCCAAGATCCGCCGCTTCATGACCTCGTGCAAGGTGTCCGACTACGACGAGGCCGTGCTCTACCTCGAGCAGTCTGCCTACGACCTCGGCGACGCTGTCGAGGCCTACCTGGACGACGAGCGTTGGGCCGCCGAACACCCTGCCGACATCCGAGGGAAACATCACAAGACCGAGAGAGCACCCAAGACCCGTGGCCGCTTTTGGAGAGGACTGTGACGACAGATCTGGCTCAACGGCGTGAATATAATTCATCCTTCATGTAATCGCGTAATTATACACTCGCATCTCTCAGCCGGATGCTTGTATTCAACCCAGGGACTGCCTGACCCGCACGCTAACGCCGTCAACAATCCGCCCAAACAGAACATGGCTTTTGACATTTGTACAGTAGTTGGGATATATGCCGCAAGGACTCCAAAATATAGCTTATTAGAACGCAGACCGTGTGCGAATGTCCTGTGTCTTGTTAGCAAGCCAGACCATCACCGCTCGTTGTAGAAAACTCACCGAAATCTTCCTCTCAATCTCACGGACCGATCGATCCAGCTCTCCGGCAATCATCTGCTTCTTGTCGTTGGGAAGCAGATTGTATCTCTCACAAAGGTCGCCGTCAATCACACCCTTGACGGGCGCATAGTATCCACGATACATGAGATGATCTCGGCCGGCCAGAGGGGGATCCTCGGTCCGCATATGCTGTTCGAGGCTTTGGAAGAAGTCGGCATCCTCGCGGCTGATAAAGGGGATGAAGACGCCAATCGTGCCCATGATGCCGCTCCACAGGAGGATGTCCTGTCCTCCCACCACGAGACTCGTCTTGGCAATCGTCGTCGGAATGTCTTGCGCGTAGAAGTGGCACATGAGGCTGAGCCGGTGCGGCGTTCCATGCAGGTAGTCGCGCGCGTTAATGAGGTGCAGCCCCGACTGTTCCTCGTCCGCCTCCTCGCTGGCCTTGTCCGGACAGCGCACGATGAACACGTTGCCGAACTTGTCGCCTCCAGCCACAGATTCGTAGTCGACCATGGCCGCGCACGTGGTCCACCTCGCTATGGTGTCGTCGACGAAAGGGATCAGCTTGTTGGAGGCCGGCTTGTACGCCACGTACGTGATGCCTTGCTGGACATCTCCAACAATGATGCGGTTGCCTTGCGCGTTCAGGCACACCACCTGCTGTGCTGCTACCTCGGCTTGCGCCTTGCGCAGCATCTGCCTCATGCCGAGATCGTAGAGCCGCACCGTCTTCCCAACCGCAACCAACACCTTGCCTTGGAATGGCAGAATTGCCAGAGGCGGTTCCTCAATCTTGGTCTTGTGGATAAATTCGAGTTCCCTGCCGTCTTCCTGGAATCGGTAGATGTGGAGGTAGCCCTCTGAGAAGCTTCGAGGGTTGACCACCATGTCTTTGCCAGTGCCGACCACCAGAAAGTTCTCGTTGTCTTGGCTGGAAAAGGACACAATCGCCGCACTCACAGCCGCTTCGTTATTGTCAAGATCAACCGTCTGCAAGACAGATGGCTCTTCCGAGACGGGATCAATCACGTTGATGCAAGATGCCCAACGCCGATTGCCCCTCGGGTAGCCAAACTCCTCGGGGGGTAGCACTGTCGAGTCTCCGTTGACAACGTTGGGGTCGGCGAGAAGTTGCGCGCGCAAGTCGGGAGGGAGAGTATTGTTGTCCGATTCGATCGTGTAGAAAAGGGGCTGATCGGGATGCTTGATGAGCTTCTTTGGCGTGTAGGTCAATGCGACCGACTTTTGGATCAACGTGTCGCCCAGGCGATCAATGTTGAAGATTCTGCCAGGCAACTGTCAGCGGCTGGAAGACTACTCATGACAACATCGAAGTGTAGAAAGTGTGCTTCAGTAGGAACAATTGGAAAAAAATGCGTAAGGCCTCATGGCGCAATGGCATAGGATCCTTGTTTCATCACGAGCAACGAACAGGGTGGGCAAAAGA
Source organism: Thelonectria rubi (assembly GCA_013420875.1). Lineage (NCBI taxonomy): Eukaryota > Fungi > Ascomycota > Sordariomycetes > Hypocreales > Nectriaceae > Thelonectria > Thelonectria rubi. The sequence continues at coordinate 886,053 of WMHX01000053.1, forward strand.
AACGACAACGTACCTCAAAGATTGACCTTGGATGCCAACCACGCCCTCCTCGCACTGCTCACTGCTGAAGTTCCAACCCCATTCCAGATCGACGTAGTTGAGAGGCGTGACAACAAAGCCCTTGGTGATGGGATCGGAATATCCGAGCCAAGGGCGAGAGCTCAAGGCAAGCACGCATGTCCGTCCTTGAACAGTGACCTGGAAGAGTTTCACCTCTTTGGGGCCCAGGAACTTCTGTCGCGTATCCGTGAGCTCGCCAGTGACCTCGTCCAGAACGGTGCGGAGATAGACACCAGAGTGAAGGCCGATGTGGAGGTAGAGGGTTGAGCCGCCGGACGAAGAGTCCTCCATGGCGATGATGGCCAGGGACGTGGGTGCCGCCGTCAGGGCCTGCACCGATTTGTTTTCCAACGTCGACTCGGGGTCTAAGCTGAGGATGCGAACGGTGCAGTCGTCGCAGCCAACGGCCAGGAATGAACTCCTTAGTCGACCCTCGGGGACCTCTCCCAAGCTGAGACAAGTGACAGTACCAAACATCTCCTTCTTTTCGTCATACTCGGCCAGTGAGCCGTCGCCGTCCATCTCGAAATAGACAATCTCGCCAGAGCTGAGGGCGATTGCCACCTGGTGAGCATTGGCCGTAGCGGCGACAATGGATCGATGTTGTGGCGCCGCCCACTCGTTGACATGGCCGTTCCGAATGTGTCTGATGCCTTTGGGATGTACCTGGATGAGGCCGTCATCGCCGAGAAGTTGGGCAGCAAGAGTGGGAACGCTGGTGAGAAAACCCGAGTCGCTCACCTCCTCCACCGTCTCGCCGATGCTCAGTACCAGTGTGCCATTGGTGAAGGACAGGACAATGTAGGCATCGTACTGATCGTTTCTCTGCAGCTTCAAAGTCCAGACGGCCGAGGGGATGCCAGGCAGTTCCGAAGCCACGATTTCGTTCACCTCCAACCCATGCTTCAGCATCCTGAAGGTGCTGCGAGCACCGTTGCCACTGGCAGTATAGATTTGTGGTGCATCCTCGCCAGTCAGGTTGGCAACTTTGCAGTCGATGAGGGGATTCATGGCCGGTATGCTCTCAACCAGGGCCAAGTTTTCCGTCGGCCGTGGATGGAAGTAGACGGGTTCATATGATGCTTTGGGGTCTGCTGGGAAGTCGTCGCTGATGAACTCTGTCTCGTCGTCGTCGTCGCCCAGCTTCTCGAACTGATAAAAAGCAGAGTTGCCGAACTGACTGGCAACGTAGAGGAAGCCGCTCTTCAGGATGCACAGACTAGACGCCACGGGAACGGTATCGAAGTATTTAATCTTGAGGCGCTTAACCTCTCCGGTAGGATTGCCCTCTTCGTCCTCGATCATGTCGATGGTGAGTTTGAACAAATCGCCATCTTCCGTCTGCAAAAGGAAGAAGAAAGCCCCGGCGTTGCCCTTGAGCTTGTGCATCACCCCAGACACAATGGTGCGTTTTCGGGAGGGATCCTCTGTTGCGCCGCGCCTCCGGGGAATCGCTACACGGAATGCCTCCTGGTTGGAATGACGGTACGTGATGTTTTCTTCTCCGCATACGAGGACGCCACTGGGCCCATCGTTGCCACCAGGAACCTGGAACAGGAGCGAGGCGGTCGGGTCCACCGGGTCTGACCACCTGCGGACCACATGGTTGAGACCCAAGTCGAGCTCGTAGTAAACCAGTTGCGTCTCCAGCTCTTCCATGGCCTGGCCGGTAGAATCTTGGTCGACCTCGGAGTAGTCAATCTCCAGGGCCGCGAAAACAGGGTTCGCGTATCCCACATCCAAGGCAACCATCGATATCACCAGGACGCCCGGCTTGTGGGCCTCGAGCGGCGACGATATCGTCAGCTCGGCCTGTGAGTTTCGATTGAGAACATAGACGAGCTTGTTCTTTTCCGCCGAGGCAATCAGACATGCTCGGCCCTTGGGGTCGCAGGCAAGGTATTCGCCCGGGATGACGCGTCGCACGCCTGATTTGCCAAAGGTTTCCAGGTGCAGGCGGGAGAAGCGGTTTTGGGCGGGGAGATATTCAATAATCGTGATCCGACCAGAGTCGGTTGCGAGAATCAAGTAATCTAACGAGTTAGGTCAGCCAGTCGTTCGCCACGAAGTCTTTGACTAGATAGCGCGGCGTGCAGCGCATTGGTGGCGTCGCTTTCGATCATCACTATGTGACCCTTCAAAAAGGTGGCTGGGATGACTTACCCTTGGAGCTGCCAGCCAGGCGAAAGGCAGCGAGGGAGCGGATGATGCCAAAGATGTCATGGGAGAGGACGGCAATGACCTTTCCTTGCGATGGGTCGGGCCGCAGCAGCGTCAGTTGCGAGCCAGCGCCCGTGATGATGAGCTGCTCTTTGGTGCCCGCAAACTGACCCAAGACGGCTTGGACGACGTTTGTGGGCGGTTGGATCGTCAGCGAGTAGAGGAACATGTTTGAAGTGGTCGCCATGTTTGCGGCTGGGCGCAGTCACGCCGGCGTAGCGTCTGACTCTATGGTGGTCGATTGGAGGTATGTCGCGTTGAAGCTGAGGTGGTGTTGAGCTCAACGGGAAGTGAGAGCTTCGGTTTAAAAGTTCAGGTCGCGTCGGAGGAACGATTTTGCGGCGCAGCGCGGAGGTGGCCCGAGCTCCAGAAATATCCCACTGCGCAACACCACAGGCAATCAATCGGCTGAGGCTGCAAGACTGCACAGAGGATCAATTCTTGAATAACTCGAGGAAATGGAGCCGACTCTTCGCCGTGCGGCCTCGAGCCTCTGCGGGAGATGTTCCTCGTCCGTCCGCAGGCAATTGGCCCCCGGCGCGGCCTCGAAGCCTTGGACGAGGATATCAGCCCATCACCTCCGGACCCTCCATTCGACGGCTCCCCGGGAGCACAAGCGGGCGACGCCTCCAACGAGAGACTTTTCTACCACGGCTGCGTGCAAGTCCGAGGCCGCGGCCAAGGCTCCCGAGCCGCCGCTCCGACTGGCCGAGAACGAACTCTTCCACCCGTTCTCGGAGTCGCCCGTTCCCGAGTTTCGACGACGGGCGGCCTTCATGAGACAGCATGCCTACTGCCCGCACCCCGACCATCAACCGACGAACGTGCCAACAATCGCACCAAAGGCGGATGCTCCCGAGGCGTCCACCGGCACAAAGGCACCCGCACACGTCAATTTCGAGTGCCCCGATTGTGGGCTTCCCGTGTACTGTTGCGAGGAACACTGGGCGGATGACTACGAGAAGCATTTGGAAATTTGCGACACGCTGCGACAAATCAACGAGGACGACCACGACCTTCGATCCGGCCGTGTCTTCCACGAGGCTAACCTCCCCGATCACCAAATGGTCGAGGCGGCCATCAACATGACGAACTGGGATACCTTCATGTACACGAGAGAGTTTGATGCCGTCAACTCGGATCGATCGATGCGACAGATCACTCGACTGTTGACGTACCCTGTGACGGTTGGCAGCGTGCTTCACGAATTGAGCCCATACACTTACAAGGACGGCGGCCGCCTGACCGTGGAGGGATTGAAGAGTTTCAGCGGTAAGCACGGGCGTTGGATGCGTCGAACTAGACTAACAGCGAAAAGCGTTGCGATACAATCTCCATCCTCCCAAGTCAGGCGTGGGCTCTGGCGTCAAACAGCTCAAGCCCGAGGCGCCTCCCGTCCGGCTATTCATCCTCGGGGCGCGAGCCGAGTCTTCGCTGCCGCGACCGGCGTGGATCCAGCTGGCACACATGTTTCCCGAGTCTCGATTGCACCTCATCTTCATCGGCCCCGAGAGCATGGCAAACCGAGACGACGAGTTTCCGCTGCCCGAGCGCACCCCGAGCAATCCGTTCGGGGCCGTGGTGGAGGACCGAGTCTGGTACAAGATGAAGATTAGCACGATTGTGGACTACTACCACACGATTCACCAGACGCAGCACTTTGCGCCCTACGACCCGTACTTTGACTGTTTCGTCCTGTTCCACCCCGGCCTGGGCCACCCGGCGAGCAGCCACGAGTGGGAGCAGACGCTGCCGATGCTGCTCGAGACCAAGGTGCCCATCATCAGCACGGGATACACGCAGTTTGACATGGAGCGCGACGTCGAATGGGTCAAGAAGACGTCGGGCGGCGAGTTTGACATTCTTCTCCAGCCGGGCGAGAACACCTTCAGGAGCCTGCGGTGGGACCTGAACGACCTGGACCCCCAGGACGTCAGCTGCGGCAACTGGGGCGTTTGGGCGTTCCGAGGCAAGAGGTACGGCGTCAGCAATGTCCCCTGATGGCAAGAGGCTAACAATGTTTGCAGATATGAGACGACTACGAGTGGTGTTTAGGTGAGAGGGTGAAGTGTAGATGATGGGGAGCAGGCGTTGTTGTTGTTGTGGTCGTAGTGTACAGAATACCGTGTATTATCTGGGCTCGCCGACCCAGGTCTGTAGCAATAAAAGATTCATCTCTGAACGGGCGTAGTTTCTTTTCCCGATAATTATGCAATGGCGAATGCCTCAGCTCGTCGCTCGCGGAGCTAATGCACGTGCGGGGAGGCCTGCAACGCACGGTTCACCAGGAGACGGACTCAATATCGACCTCAACTCGTGCACCACGAGCATTCACGACGACGACGACGACTTCGATGCCAGACGCCGAAGCCAGGCCATGACAACGCGCGTGCCCTGAGATCCACGCCGGCCATATGCCCGCCCTTGGCCCTACCCCCGGCCCGGCCCCGGCCCCGGCCCCGGCCTCTCCCGCTCCTCCCGCTCCTCCCGCTCCTCCCCCTCCCGCCCGCCGGTCGGCCCGTCCCCCAGCCGCCGCCGACGCCCTCTCCGACCGAGCCACGACGCTCCTGATCCGGCGCGCGCTGTGCCCGCAGCAGCCGGGCGACAAGGCGCGCATCGACGCCCAGACGCCCATCGACGAGCTGCTCCCGCCGCTGACCAGCCGCAACGACGTCGACTTGCAGCTCTACGCCCTCCTCGCCATCGTGCTGCGCGAGTTCGTGCAGAGCTGGTACGGCCGCATCACCACCGACGACAACTTCGTGGCCGAGATTGTCCACATCATCGCCCATTGCTCGCGCGCCCTGGAGCAGAGGTTCCGCGTGGTCGACCTGGAAAGCCTCCTCCTGGACGAGATTCCTGATTTGCTGGACCGGCACATCACTGGTGCGTGACTGTGCTTCCTACACCCCCCCTCCCTCGTGTGATAATATCCCGTCTGACCATTCTCAAGCCTACCGCACCGCCCACCATGATGCCATGTCGCGGCCGCCCGTCGACGTCGATGCTCGAGACGTCTACCACGCGCTGTGTCCCCTCCCGCACCTCGCGCCCGTCCCACGCCCCGACGACCCCCTCGCGGCGTCGGCCCAGCGCGAGAACGAGGCCCTGTACCGTCAGCTGCTCGTGCAGGGCGTCCTGGCCATCCTGCTGCCTACCGAGGACCTCGAGAACGCGTGCCTGACCAGTCTGGTCGAGCAGATGCTTTCCGAGCTCGTGATTGGCAACGTCGTGGCCAATAAGGCGTCGCAGCCGTGGCTCCTGTACGAGGCCGTCTGCGTCTCGGCCAGGGTCCTGACGGAGAGGCGGCGGAAGCGAGAGGGCCCCCAAGGCGCTACGCCGACTGGCACGCAGCCCTCGAAGATCAAGTCTCAGGCCAGCACGCAGCCCTCGAAGATCAATTCTCAGGCCACTAGCACGCAGCCCTTGGAGATCAAGTCTCAGGCGACGACGAGGGGGGGGCGCGGCGGCGCGTGGTCCGCACGCGGACTCTTCCTCGGGCTGATACAGCTCGGCATGCTCCTGGTGGGATTCGTTCGCTTCGTCACGGCGGCGCTGACGGTGGCCTCGTCGCTGCCTCGTAGGAGCACGCCCGCGCCCGCGCCCGCAGAGGAACGGGGAGACACCACGGCCAAGCGCCAGCCCGCCAAGGCCCCCATGCTCGAGTTTCGCATCTGGTCGTGTCTGGGGAACCTGGCCGAGGTCAGCCTGCGGATGCCATGGCTGGACGGCTTCCTGTCACTGCTGCAGCTCGGGGCCGTCCACGGACCTGGCCAATTAGCCGGCCTGGACGGGCCTGTCGATAGGTGAGCTTGCTGCTGTTTTTCTTTGGTTCTACGTCCCATCTACGCCGCACACCCGCTTCCTTCCCTTCCCTTCCCTTCTCGTCACCTCGCATGCCCCGACAGTCACTTGATCCCTCCTTCGCTCCAGTGAGCGAGTCACGACCGGGAACGCCATGCATTCGGCCCGTGGGAAGCTATTCGAACCGTCTCGCTCGAGATGGGTCCGACCTCCACGACGGGCTGGCCAATGGAAAGCCGCCGACCGATTTCTGGCTTCCGATTGCTCCAAGCCGCACACGGCGCCGTCCAGCAAAAAGTCGACGTTAGCCGCCGGCTTGTTGCCCTCGTGAGTCAGGGCATGTTTCCTCCCAAGAGGAGCCGTCGGGTGTTGGTCGAGCATTCAGGGGTCAAAAGTGGTGGAGCAACACAAAAGCCCAGTGCCGCATGCGTTGCAGCAGCGGTGCACCAGATGCAGATGCAAGAGACTCGCTGCATGTAATCCCACTCCCCCTGCGTCCCCAGTCTCACCCGAGTCGCTCATCTACCGAGCCCCCCCCCCCCCCCCCCCCCCCCCCANNACCGAGCCCCCCCCCCCCCCCTTCGCCTCGCTGATGCCCAACGACGTCGATACGCAACTCACGCATACGCCCCCCTCACCGTCACATTTGTTGCCTCTTCTCCCTCGTCCGTTCCACCAACTGACTCCCCCCTCCACTTCTTCGCAGGCTCCTCTCGTATCACGTCCAGTCCCTCCTCTCCCCCGACCACCTCCCACCCCTCCTCCGCACCCTCCGAGGCGTCCTCTTCCCCAACAACGCCCCCGGCCAGCCCTCCCTCTTCGCCCCCGAAACCGACGCCCAGCTGCACGCCCTCCGCCGCCGCGCCGCCCGCGCCCTCTGGTCCCTCCTGCCGAGCCCTGCCCTCGCGAGACTCTACCTCGGCGGCTCCCTGTGGCCACGGTCGCGACGACTCCGCCCCCACGCCGCCCATGATGTTATCGACGACGACGACGACGACGCCGTTGACGAGATGGAGGCCTTGCTCTCGGTGCTCGACGACGAGTACTGCAACAAGCACCTCATGTACAGCGTCCTCGAGCTCATCCTGGTCAGGCTCATGCCCGAGCTGACGGAGAGGGGCGTCGTCGACCTGCAGGAGGAGAGACTCGGTTGATTTCCGCTTGCCTGCATTGCACCGTTTCTTTCCTTTTTTTTCTCCTCGTCAACGATACCCACGACTGCGACTGTAATGAACCTTAGATAGACCATGGTAATTTCACACAAAAGTGCTCTGTTGTCTGCGTCATTTGGGCCTTGCCTGCATATCTTGTTGCTCCTTAGGTATTGCTGCCCCTGAGTATTGCTGTCCCTTGACTATTGCTGCCTCGTATGTCCCAGAGGCAGGGAGCATCCTGATTGCCCAAACTATCTTGCCCGTGGCATATCGACCACCCAGAGCAACAGACTCATCACCTCAATTACCACCACTCCTCCCTTGTCCCTTGCTCGTCCACCTTTCGTTGCAAAGTATTACCCTCAAGATTGCCCCAGACAAGAACCACCCGTGTGATATGCCGCCCACCCCTTCCCGTCTCTCCCTTTCCTTCCCGGCCCCTTCCAGTTTGTTATATCCCCATGCCCCGAATGCCCAAATGCCGAATCCATGCCTTGCAGCAATTTCCACCCCCCACCCCCCAAAGTATCTAAGAAATGTGATGAGAATATGAAAGAAAGGATAAAATAATAAATAAAAAAGAGATGAGAGGTGACATGGGAAATAACAAGACATGCGTACAAGCGATAAAACGAATTATGCCCTCCCCAAACTTTCCCAGCGATGCAAAGGCACGACACAAAACGAGTCGAGACGCTCCCAACTCGTCCAGCCATATATATATGCCCATTGTCGTCGTCTCTCGTCTCCGTGTCCTCCTCGGTATAAAACCAATGCATAAAGCAACAATGCAGTAAATCCAGTACAATGCGGTGCGGTGAATTTTTCGGGTTCGCGTGAGCGGGAGATAAGTCTTCCAGGTTTTGTGTGGTATCAGGGTATAAAAGCAGCCAATTTTTTATTTTTTTTCTTCTTTCAGATATTTTGTGCCGTTTAGAAACGGAAGCCTCTCGGTGTCGGAGGCGTGCTCGGGTAGGTATAACATCGATGGCGGTGTCGATACATCGCGCGGTTTGGGTTCGGTATCGCTGGAGAGAGTCTGTCGCCAGTAGTCTGTAAGTGTTTCGATACGGTACGAGCTGAATGTCTGGTGTTCCAAGGGTATTAGATGCCGTATCTTTGTTTGTCCCTCGGCGTACGCGAGCAGCCGAGAGACGCCTTCAGCCTTGATGAAGAGCTGGCTGAAACCAATCTAAGCCTCTCCATGTCGAGGGCATCCTGATGAAAGCAACAACGCCGGGGGGGAAACAAGCAAAAGTCGAGCCCTCATATCTTTTCCATCTTAGGCATCATCGGGGGCAGTTCCACGTCGCCCTCGGGGATCCTGGAGAGCCCCCCTATTGACGGGCGCCCCATCTGACGCTGCTGGATCTGCAGCTTCTCCGTCAGGCGCACAATGGCGTTGTAGTCGGTGGGATCGAAGTTGCCCATGTGCTGGATGTAGCTGAGCAGGGTGGCGGCGGCTCGACGGGCGTCCTCGGGCGAGGGAGACACGGGCGACGACTCGACGGGGGTGTTGGACATGGCGCTCGCAGCGGCCGACGTCGTGGCCGACCGCGCCGTCATGCTCGAGTTGCTGCTGGTGCGGCGCAGCAGACGCGGCGGCGAGCTGATGCCCGTGTCGAGCGGAAACGGCGGCGCCAGCTCGAGGGCGGGCGAGTCCAGCGCCGACGACGGAGCCGTGGACGACGGCTGGTTGCGCGGCGTCGACGGCTCCGTCGAGGCCATCTGGTTCACGTAGTCCATGTTGAGCGACGGGAACGTGTTGCTGCGCTTCTCGCGCCCCTGCTGCTGCTGCTGCTGAAAGTCGGCGCCGCGGAGAGGATCCATGGGGAAGCCCCCGGCCGTGTTCGGGTCGGGCGAAAAGGTAAAGGGTCCCGTCGGGCTCATGGTGCCGCCGGAAAAGGACGAGTTGTTCGCGTCTGTCCGCATGTCGCCGGCGAGCGACGTCGACGAGTGGTGCGAGCCCGGCTGCTTGTAGCCAAAGTCGAAGCCCAGCCCGTCGGCCTGGGCCTCCTCGTCGCTGCGGCTTCCCGAGAGCGGCGAGAGCTGCGTCGTCGGCGACGAGGGCGAGTACTTGTCGGTCCTGGTCATCAGCTTGGGCATCCTCGCGCTGTCGGGAATGTTGGGCTCCGAGGCCCTCCGCATCAGCTTGTTGGCGCCGATGCCGTGCTTCTGCTTGAACTTTTGCAGCCAAGACGTGCTCAGGTTGTTCATAATGGTCTCTTGGTTGCCGCTGGCGTGCGCAAACAGCCTCCCCTGCTCCAGGATCTCGTCGTCGCTGACTTCAAACCCTCGTTGCTGCTGTCTCCGCACATAGTTGCTCAGCGTGCGGTCGAAGTCGGGGTGTTTCTGCTTGGCACGCTTCAGACCCGCTACGTCGGGCTCGTCTCTCTTGAGATACTGGTCCCTCTGTCGAAGAACCTTGGATACGGTGCTGCGAGTGCATAGTCAGCCTCCACTCGTCCCTCGGCGAGCTCTCCCGTCTGAGCAAGGAGAAGCCTACCTTCGCTCCACGCCAAAACGCGCACCAATGTCGGCCTGTCGGGTGCCCGGGTTGTCTTCGTGAAACTGGCACATGGCCCGCTTCTGCTCCGTCGTCAACGTCTTCCTCGACTTTTCGTGCTGCGCAGGTAACCTCGGAGGGTCTACCAGCGGCGGCGCCGTGGTCACGGGAGGCATGGACAAGGGAGGAGCCGAGTGAGGAGCCGAGAAGCTGGCGGCCGGCGACGGATTGGTCAGCTGGCTCGGCCACGTCGTGTTCAGCATGGGGAGCTGCTGGTGGCCCATGGGCGGCGCCGTCTGCATCATCTGGTGCGGCTGCGTCGGAGGCGGAGGCATGCGGCCTATGGATTCCGAGTGCAGGCCGTGAGGCACGTAGGCGCCAAAGCTGTTGTACTCGGCCAGCGGGCTGTTGTTGTAGGGGCTCTGGCTGTACGGGCTGATGCTGGACCAGCCGTCGCTGGCGTAGCCGTTGGTCGTGGCCATGGTGCTGTCGTGGCCCATGGTCGACGTCCCGCTGACGTTGTTCATCTTCAGCGCTTCGTCCAGCTAATACTGGTGAGAGACGACGGGTTAGAACTGACGACGAGGAAGAGACGAGAGAGAACAGAGTGGGAATATGGGCATTAATGAAGGTCCCCCCCCCCCCCCCCCCCCCCNNTTAATGAAGGCCCCCCCCCCCCCCCCCCGGTTGGTCGACCACGTCGCAATCAGAGACAACCGGGCGAGTCAGACCGTCGCCGGTCGGGAGTATATGGGGCAGAGAGACTGCGACAGCGAGAAGGCGAGCGAGAGAGAAGAGCAGAGTCCCGGTTTCTGGTCGAAACCAGGCTTGAGAAATGTCTCTCCCCGTCCCGTCTCCCCGACGATCTTGCTGGATTCGGGTATGCGCCTTTAGCAGCGAGACGGACGAGGCATTGTTTGCCGAAGAGATCAAACCCGTCGTTTTCTCGTCTGGGACTCTAATATCTGACTAGGAGCGGAAGAAACGGAAGGCGGCGTCTTTATCGGCGTTCGTTTGGCTTTGCTGTCGTCGTCGGCTCTTGAATGCGTGCAGAGCAGGGCAAGCAAAGAGCAACTCTCTGTCTCTCTCTCTCGCTCTCTCTGTCTCTCATGCACGCGCGCACGCACTCAAACCGCAGCTCTCCCACAGACGGGGCCGTGGGACTCTCTCCCGGCTTCGAGGCCGGCCCTTTCTGCTTCTCAGACCGGCCCTGTATGCTGCAAGCCCTTTCCGGCCGCCTCTGATGAGACCGACTATCCGCGCGAGGCTCTGGTTCTGAGACAAGACGGGAAAAAAGGCCTTGTTCTCGAAGTTTGCTTTTTCCGCTTCGTCCTCGTGGGTATTGCGGAGTTGGAAGAGGGCTCGATGCGAAGAAGAGGGGACAAGACGAGACAAGACAGGAACGGAAGGGAAATGTGCAAAAAGGCGACTTCGTGGGTCGACGGATACTCACCAAAACGTCAGTCAGTCGAGAAGGGGCGATGTTGATTAGGACGGTGATGATATTCGTATATAGTGTCGTCGACGAACAATGGCGATCCCGCACCGAGGCCAGAGTCGTTTTGGAGCGTATTCGTCTAGATGCTGCGTTGCGGACAGGAACATGAGCCATCCGCCACGCTACATATGTATGGACGAGGCCTGGCGACGGACGTTGTCCATGTAGGTATCTAAGTGAGTACCGGGGCAAGGGGGGGGGGGGGGGGGGGGGGTNNCGGGGGGGGGGGGGGGGGGGGGGGGGGGGGGGGGGGGGGTGTGAGCTACCCGCCAACAGACCGGGGGGAGACCGGGGGCGTGTGCGTGTGCGAGTGCGTGTGTGTATGCGACTAGCAATGGAGAAAGAACGGCTCGAGAAGAGTGGGCGGCGGTGGGTAGCATCGAATCGAGGACGTGTGTGTGTAAGAGCGAGAGGCCGTGTGCGCTTGGGGATGGATGTGAGAATCAACGGGGAAACCTGGCCAAGAGCATGGGGTTATGCGTATGACAAGACGACCGATGAGCCAGGGGCGCCTTCGCTTTCCCGCTTTGCTCTGCAGACTGCACACCGGCCCAGCTTTTCAATCCCAAGCTGAACAAGCGCGGCTGCAGGGGGGGAAGCTGCTCGAGGCGGAGAGAGCGGCAGAGGAGGAGGCGGAGGAGTAGGAAGAGCAGGAAGGGCAGGAAGAGGCAGCGCCCAGGCAGAGAGAGACAGAGAGAGACAGAGAGAGACAGAGAGAGACAG